>OX352766.1:1890532-2400532 GCA_947095585.1 Nephrocerus scutellatus
GAATTTCGCTCCACTGAATGTTTCATTCATTCCATTTGTTAACCCACTGAATATTGTTTCAACTGTGTGTTGTAATCACTGAATGTTATTCCACTGAATTTCATTTCGCTGAATGTAGTATCACTAAATTAAGTTCTACTAAATGTTGTTCCACTAAATGTTGTTCCAAGGAATGTTATTTCATTAAATATTGTTACGCTGAATATTGTTCCACTGTATATTGTTTCACTGAATATTGTCATACTGACTGCTGTTTCCACTGAATGTTGTTCCCCCCCCCCCCCCCCCCAATGTTGTTTTCACAGAATTTCGTTTCACCGAATGCTGTTCCATTAAAAGTAGTTCCACTAAATGTTGTTCCACTAAATGTTGTTCCACAAAATGTTGTTCCAAGGAATGTTATTTCATTAAATATTGTTCCGCTGAATATTGTTCCACTGTATATTGTTTCACTGAATATTGTCACACTGACTGCTGTTTCCACCGAATGTTGTTCCACTGAATGTTGTTCCCCCCCCCCCCCCAATGTTGTTTTCACAGAATTTTGTTTCACCGAATGCTGTTCCATTAAAAATAGTTCCACTAAATGTTGTTCCACTAAATGTTGTTCCAAGGAATGTTATTTCATTAAATATTGTTCCGCTGAATATTGTTCCACTGTATATTGTTTCACTGAATATTGTCACACTGACTGCTGTTTCCACCGAATGTTGTTCCACTGAATGTTGTTCCCCCCCCCCCCCCCACCCCAATGTTGTTTTCACAGAATTTCGTTTCACCGAATGCTGTTCCATTAAAAGTAGTTCCACTAAATGTTGTTCCACTAAATGTTGTTCAACTAAATGTTGTTCCATTGAATGTTGTTTCCGTGGAATTTCGTTCCACTGAGTGTTTCATTCCATTTGTTTCCTTAGTTCCATTGCATGTTGTCCCACTGAATGTTGTTTCCGTATAATTTCGTTCCACTGAGTGTTACATTCCATTTGTTACCTTAGTTCCATTGCATGTTGTCCCACTGAATGTTGTTTCAACTGCGTGTTGTAGTCACTGAATGTTATTCCACTGAATGTCGTTTCGCCGAATGTAGTTCCACTATATGTAGTTCTACTAAATGTTGTAACACGAAATGTTGTTCCACGGAATTTTTCCTTTTTTTGTTTCATTGTTCCATTGAATTTCGTTTCATTGAATGTTGTTCTAATGAGTGTTGTTTCACTGAATGTTTCAATTGAATGGTGTTTCCAGTTAGTGTTGTTCCATTGAATGTTGTTTCACTGAAATTCGTTCTACTATCATATACTCTGTGCCCTCAGCTACATGGGACACGGTCATTTACGTGTAATTTCATTGTTCGCTGACAGCTCTTGTCACCTTGGGGTTACCTTTTTGATATTCTGATAATTAATATTTTACTCTTTGTTTTGTTTTTTATTTTTTATTTTTCGTTATTTTAGAACTTTACGTGCCAAGGGAGATCCCCCTGGAAAGTTACGCTCCACCACCATCCGTTGGAAAATATTTCCCAAAGGATATCAATAGCAGCATGAGCGGAGGCAGTTTTCCAGTCTATCAGCCGTCATCACCATCTTTATCGTGTCCACAACAAGAGCAACAATCAAAACAACAGCAGCAAACAGGCTATTCAACCTTCCCGATAACTAAACCATCATCAGCTAGTGGCTACGATGTTATACAGCCACCGAAACAGCAATGCTGGGCCCCCAATAGCTATCAAACGGTCAATCAAACATCAAATCAGCCGGTTCCAATCAGTTTCAATCCATCGCCTTTGCCCTATGAAAAGCTGGCCAAATTCGAACAGCCACCACCCGAGGAGAAGTCATCATCGGCATCATATTATCATCGTCCGTTGGCGGTCCCAGGCGCTGTCTTGTCCCCATCCAGAGTTCGTAACCTCTCACCGACACCATTTGGAGGCGTTGGCCAACAAGCATTCGGCTACAGGCCACCATCGTCATCTTCCTCGTATCCGATTGGATCGCCACAGCCGCAACATCACCAAAATTACCAGCAGCATCCATCATCTTACTATGGCAACGGCTCCGGCAATGGCTCCGGTTCAAATTATACTACTCCGGTATCTTCTCGTCCGTCATCGCAGCAATTTCCACAAAACAATTACGCGGATGGCCAAGAAAACAGTTTGAAAATTTCCTGGAATATAGATTTCTCCAACTCTAACAACTTTAACACATCAGCTCGCGGATGGTGTACTGGTGCTGGAGGTGGTGGAGGTGTTGGTGCTGGTGCTGGTACTGGTGGTGGTGCTGGTGGTGGTACTGGCGCTGGTGCTGGGTGTGGTTCTGGTTATGGTTCTGGTTCTGGTGCAGGTTATGGTACTGGTGCTGGTTCTCGTGCTGGTTCTCGTACTGGTTCTGGTGCTGGTTCTGTTGCTGGTGGTGGTTCTGGTGCTTGTAGCGGTAATCAGTTTCGTCCGGCAACGCCATTAATAGGCAAATATCTTCCGTATACGGACTTTTAAAGTATCCGTCAAAGTTTTGCAAAAAAAAAATATCCACTTACATACACACTAACCAAAAAACCAAACAGAGAGAGATACTCTCTCCTAGTTTGTTAGTCTTAGTTTTGTTTTTTATGCACATTTTCTTACCTAATTTGTCTTGAGATATTTCTCACTCGGTGACTTACCTACAGAAACCGATTTTTTAATTTCATATTTTATAACTAATAAAAAAATTTAAAAAAAAATAAAAAAAAAATTTTTTTCGAATTTTTTGCCGAAAAAATTTTTCGGTTTAAGTTTAATAAGACATCAATTTAAATATAAAGTAATTTTCATTTAAACTTTTTTTGTATTCTCATATAATGATTGGTTCATTCTTTTCCGACCGAAATTTCCCATTGTTTTCGTCCGATTTTTTTTCGTCCGATTATTTTTTCGTCTCCAAGTTCTCTGATTTTTTTTGTTTTTTCAATTTAAATATATAGTAATATTCAATATTCTTTTGCATTCTTATAAAACTATTGGATCATTGTTTTCCGACCGTAAATTCCCACTTTTTTCGTCCGATTATTTTTTTTTGTCTCCAAGTTCTTTGGCTTGTTTGTTGTTTCTTATTGGCAAAATGGAAAAAATTATATAAATAACATACGTTGTCTTATTTTCTATCGTGCGCTACACGAAAACCGGTAAATTTTGACAGGAGACTGGAGTATAAATTATTTTTCGGTTTCTGTGGTAAAAACTATCAGTTTTTCGGTTTCTGTGGGTAAATCGCTTAAAAGTGGGTTTATATTATCATCCGATGATAGAATTAGTGTAATCCTATTTCAACAAAAAAAAAAAACGATTGCAGTCAGTGATAGAAAAAGATGGTTGCCTTTTTGACAGTTATGCCAAATTAACTTCATTTCTTCGCGTCATCATCGGAAAAAAAAATAAAATAGGCACATTCGTAAATAGATCTTCAGTAACTTCAGATTAACTGTTAATTGGTTTTATGTTGGTAATAAATTTATTAAAACAGGTAACTTAAACAACAAGCTACCTTTGTTGTCTGAAGCTAGTCAGGATTGACTTTGCGCCTAATGTAAACGTACTTTTTACTCCAGTTAGATTCCTTTATCATTTTAATGTCAAAAGAAGTCCCACAACAAAACTGTCAGATAAAACCAATTATCATTTTAATGTCAAAAATAAGTCCCACAACAAAACTGTCAAATTAAACCAATCACTTGCCGTCTCTTTCAATCATACGCACAAATACGAGTACTCGTATATACGATGACGATGAAAACAGCAGCAACTGTGTAAGCTGAGCCACAACCAAAGTTGCAATTTCTAGACAGCTGTCATTTTCAGCAAATATTTTTTATATAATAAATATATATATACACATATACTTTCATTTATTACAATTCAAGCTTATAGTTATAGATCCCGGGAAACCCTTTAAACTAACTTTTAGCAAATATTTGTTGTTTTTTTTTTTTCAATTTTTCATGTTGTTTTTTGGAACGTACTAATATTAATATTAATAGAGAAAAAATTTATTTTTATATATCAATATAACACATATATATATATATATATATATATATACAAAACCTACATATAAACTGATAAACAAACAACAACACTTTCAAATGAGCAGAACAATAATTAGGCGTTTTTAGCAGTTCATCAGAATCGAAACGAAATTTCCAATAGCTGGCGTTCCATTTGCAAACTTAACGCCCCCCCCCATAAAAAGACGACCATGACAGTTATGCTGTCAAAGTGCTAGGGCTGTCATGGTTTTCTTGCTGAACCGTTTGCAAATGGAACCTAATATATAAGTGGCGTTTTGACAGGTACACCATACCGCTGTTGGCGCTACTTGATGATTTGTTATATTACAAAAAAAAAAAACAATTTCCATAAAATATAAATTTTTTATTAAAAATTGTTTAATCTCTTTATAAATTTTGTTGTTGTTTGTTTTTATATTTTTGTTCAACATTTCTTTATTTTCGTTATTACTCTTGATGTAATTGAATTGTAATTGAATTGTAATTGGATTGTAATTAAATTGTAACTAAATTGTAATTGCATTGTAATTAAATTGTAATTAAATTGTAATTGGATTGTAATTGAATTGTAATTGAATTGTAATTGAATTGTAATTGAATTGTAATTGGATTGTAATTGAATTTTAATTAAATTGTAATTAAAAAAATTGCAAAAAAAAATTTATAAACCGTTAAGTTTCAAAATTATTGCGATAAATGCGTATGCAAATCTCCCTCTCTCGCTATGTGTAACGCTATCCATTTATCGCTCTCTCTCTCTCTCGCTCTCACACACAAACAACAAAAATTCAAAATTTCTCTGTACTTGATATAAATGAACAAATTAATAATTGCTGTTAATTACAATTAAATTTTCATTTCTATTACTATTATAAGAATACTAATAAAAGGGTTGACCGGCAATTTTTTGGAGTTTTATTTTTTCTATTCAGTTATGTGTACATTTCAGTAATCTGCAGTGAGATCCACCACTGTCCTCGGTTCCACTTTTTTGGGGATGCTTTTTAAAACCACCCTGTAGCGTTCAAGTGAAGGGTTTTTAAATACGGTCTTTATCTTTCCGAGATCTAAAGATCAACTCGGTGGCTCTCTGTTATTGTAAAGGGCGATTCAATTAGCGTTTCCTATATTGGCAGCACTGTAAATCAAACAGCTGTCAATAAGCAAATGTTTCGAAAGTGTCAAATGTTAGTTGGCAACAATACACTTACGAAATTGGTCGCTTAATAGAGAAGAATCCATGGTAATTTGGGCAGCATTAACATCTCCAGTCAATAGAGCACCCTTATTGTGGTTTATGGTTATAAACAAGATCCTCAGGTCAAAAGCCGTTGCGTATGCAGACGACGTGGTGTGAAGACTGTACCCGTCTGTGATTAGTGAAGTCATGGAAATGGCTCTAAGCAGGGTTAGCTTTTGGTCAACGAGCTGTGGTCTAGGAGTGAACTCTAGCAAAAATGGAATGGTATACAGTCCGAAATACTAAATTCCGCCCGCTCCAAGAATATTGATCTACCATTAACCTTAGACGCTAAATATCTCGGCTTGATCCCAGATAGGAAACTCAGCTGGAAGTCCAATATAGCTAGTAACAAAAACAATGGGTAAGAAATGAGGCCTGCTGACGAGGATGGCACAGCAGTGGAGCGATAGTCTGATGACCGGCGATTAACAAGAAGTACAATTCCAGCCAGCTAGGTAGAATACAAAGATCAGCAAGAGTTGGTATACCTGGAGCACTACGCCTTCAACACAATCCTATACTTATTACCACCCGACGTGGCAACATGCAGCGCAGTCCGTCTCAGAGAATCTGTGTGTTTTGTTGCCAAAGCTTATGGACACTGCAATATGTGCAGTCGTTTCCACAAAGGATATGATACCATTCTCAACTGAATACTGCACTCTAAATTGTAATTGTAATTGCCGTAGAGTTTCCGACTAGAGAAAGTTGGAAGAACGGATGGGTACTGGGGCTCTTTGAAGTTACTCCATTCATGAACGGATCCAAGATGAAAAATTGAGTATGCGCTGGAATCTTCTCAGAAAAACTTAATCTTTTTAAGGTTCTACTCTGTTAGCATCTTTCAGGCGGAGATTCTGGCGATTATGGAGGCTTGCAGAGCACCTGAGCTTGCAATACCGTTATAACTGATAGTGTTAGCATACTCGTAGACAGCCATTATTGCGAAAGCCGGAATTTCGTAACAAAGGATTATAATAAAAAAATATATGTGCTGTGCTTCTAATCAAGTGAGCCGTAGTGTGTGAATGCGAACTCGAAAACCGAACGGTAAGTTTCCTCTGTCAATGTCAATAATACGACCGCACTGGATGTCAGAGATAATCACAAAAATGTGGATAAGATGAATATGAATCAATTTTTTAGATTTTCTTATATCAATATAGCAATTAATTTACTGCGACTTACCAATGCATTTATTTCTTCAATGTTGCTTATTATTTACCGAGGATTTTCAAAAACACAGTAGAGGTGTGTGTGTGTGTGTGTGTGTGTGTGGTGGCAATTGTAGCGGCGCTGTCGGCGTCGGCATCGAACGGAAGGCTTTTTTCATTCTGGCCGATCAGAATAAATGCAAGAATTTCAAGCGAATGAATATACCGCACAACACAATATAATAACAAATAAAAGCACAATTATCGTAATAACAATAATTAAATAGAAGCAAATTGAACACAAAAGCGGAAAACACAAAATAAATTACGCTTCTAGTGAAATGTCAAATTTTCCAATAATTTACTGCAGGGAAGGTGGTGCAATGGCGTCGCGTCGACCAGAAGGAGACGAAAAAATGCAACAATTGAATGCATTGAATTAATGGAGCACGCGACACAATTAACAGACGCGTATAACACAAACCGAGAAGCCGTATAACGTATTAGCAATAAATGAATAAATAAATAAAAACAAATTACAAACACTACCGGAAATAGGAATAAAACTCCAACGAACAAATTTGACAACCGACGCAATCGAGAACCGAATTCAACTAAAATTTCATTAACATAGTCGCAAGTCACATAGTCTTAAGAATCGCTAAACAAGAAATATGGTGGGTTTGCGCATTGGATATTGTACTGCTACTGCTGTACTGTTTGTACCAAATGGCCGGCCAGCCTGTTGTATTTGCCTCACATGAAATGTATTGGTGGCACAAATAACTGTAGCTGTGTCTATCAAATGTTGCCTCTTGTGTAGATCGTAAATGGAAATCCTATTTTACCTATCAAGGTTCAAATACACCTAATCATAAACAAGAGCAAGTGTAGTCCCGTGTGAATTGCTGTTCTCACAGCAATTAGCAGAAAATCTCACAGTTACCTTACTTTTCGGTGTATGGAACTACAGAATTTTTGAATTCTTTCCAATTCCATGGTGGAATGTTTATCCCATAAAGTGTCAAGTTTTTATCCCCACCTTTTCCTTAATAACTCGTTCTCCAGTGGGTTCTATCTCTAGCCGAGCTCCAGCTTTCTCCAGCTTAGTTTATAATCGCATCAGTTACTCTGTTCGAAGTTGTTCTGGGTCTTTCTCTTTTATTTTTCTTCTTTATGTATTCTTCTTCTTCTTTTCTTGTCTTTCTGAGTAGGTTCATTTTCTCAATAACCTCTGTGCAGTAACTCTGGAAGGTACATCGACTTATTGTTGTCCTTCGGGTTATTTGCTTGTGGTCTGGATGGATGTTCTTTTTAACGCATCATATAATCTATTAGCTGCTTTCATTCTAACTTTTGAGAAGGAGTCAGACAAGTAAGTATGTTAAGTCCTTTTGATGAAAGACAAAACAACAGAATGAGTCGGACAAGGTAGTTTGTTTAGTCCTCTTCTATTCATCATTTAGATCAAAAACAAAACGACAGAAGGAGTCACACAATGTGGTGTTTTAAGTCCCCTTCTATTCATCATTCAGATGAATGAAAAACAACAGAAGGTGGCAGACAAGGTAGCGTATTAAGTTCTGCACAGAAGGATGCAGACAAGATAGTGTGCTAAGACCTCTTCTTTTCATCATTTAGATGAACGACAAAGTGACAGAAGGAGTCAGGCAAGGTAGTGTGTTAAGCCGTCTTCTATTCATCATTCAGGTGAACGAAAAAACAACAGAAGGAGGCAGACAAGATAGTGTGTCTGGGTGTACTGGATGTACTGAGTATAATAACTACACCCAGTACAACCAGTACAACCAGTACACCAAGTACACCCATTGAGTATACTAAGTTAACTGAATATACTGAGTATACACAGTATACTCACTGGTTGTACTGGGTGTGCTGGCCGGTCTTCGATAGTAAGTCCGCCTTTTTTTTGCTGTTAATGTTCCTGTGACCCGGCACCCAAACTAGGGTTAGAACTATGCTT
Organism: Nephrocerus scutellatus; assembly: GCA_947095585.1. NCBI lineage: Eukaryota > Metazoa > Arthropoda > Insecta > Diptera > Pipunculidae > Nephrocerus > Nephrocerus scutellatus. The sequence goes on from OX352766.1 coordinate 1,898,967, forward strand.
TAGCTTACCGAAGCAAATTTAGCTTGGCACTGCCGGACAACTTTTGAGTTATTGTGCTAATCGCAATATAGCTTTGATTACAGATTGGCTGTCTACGAGTATGCTAACTCTAGCAGTTATAGCGGTACTGCAAGCGTAGGAGTGCCCTGCAAGACTCCTCAAAATACTCCCCAAAATATCCACAAAGAACACAACAAGCCCCCAAAAGACGCCTTAAAACCCCCAAAAGATTCCCAAAAGACCCCCAAAAACCATAAAAAGACCCTCAAATGATGCCTACAAAAACCTCCAAAAGACCCTAAAAATACCCCCGATAGACCCTAAAATTATCCCCCAAAAAACGTTCAAAAGACTCCTAAAATGCCTTCAAAAGACCCTAAAAATACCCCCGATAGACCCTAAAATTATCCCCCAAAAAACGTTCAAAAGACTCCTAAAATGCCTTCAAAAGATTTCCAAAAGACCCACAAAAGACAATAAAAAGGTCATCAAAAAACTTTCAAAAGACCCTTAAAAGCCCCCAAAAAGACAATCAAAATACCCCCAAAAGACCCTAAAAATATCCCAAAAAATGATTCAAAAGACCCCTAAAATACCTTCAAAAGATTCCCAAAAGACCAACAAAAGACCCTAAAAAGGTCACCAAAAAAAACTTTAAAAAGACCCCCTCGCTATGTTGAAAATCCATACAATCTTATATCTAAGTTTTAAGTTTTTCCATAGTTTGAGCCCCCTTAGGCATTTTTGTGTTTAGCTTTTATTTTATTTGATGGACGGGTGGTAACCATGGACGACATTGTTTTGGTCGTTTTGTCGAACTAACATTTCGCTTAAAGCTCTAATAGGGGTCTCCTGGCAACCGGCAAACGAACCGAAACGAAACTATTGACATAACAAAAATTAAAAAAAAAAACGAAAATATTTATATCCTTGTCAACGGTCGCCAAGTAAACGTACAAATTCCAAGAAAAATGTAAGGTAAGGTAGTATCTGGAAAGGAATCTGGAGCTGGAATTCATGCAGAGTTGCATTCTTATCCATGACGGACGTTAGAAAAAAATTCTCGTCGCATATCAGAATTTCAGTTAACTGCAGAACAACATGGGCTTGGCGCTTTGTAAATGCTGCTGCTGCTTCTGCTGCTGCGACTCCGCTGACAAACGCAGGTAAGCGATGCTTGCGATGTGGTCATAAGAACTCCATTCCTTTTGGTTAACTTGACGTTCAGTTTTCCGGTGATTCTTGTCGGATTGTCCGATTCCGGTAAAACAGAAGTCGGACACCAGCTTGCCAGTATCTCTCGGGAAGATGTGAAGCCAACAAATGGAGCGAAGCAATACCAGGTGAAAGTAATGGACGAAGTGATGGCCATAACAGAGATCGGTGGCAGTGAGGATTTGCAAAAGTTGTGGCCGTACTATTTTCCCTGGGTAAGTGATGTACAGACCCAGGCTTATCAATCTTATTCATGAAATCTCATTCCAGAACATGGCCGTAATCTTCTGCTATGATCTGTCAGCGCCAAGGGAGAAGTTACGACAATCGTTCGATCTGTTGCAGCAGACGATGGCGCACCCGTGTGTGCGTGGCAAAGCAATTTTGCTGATTGGGACGAAGGCAGATTTGGCCAATCCGGGCGTTCAATTGTACGACATCGAAAACACTTTCAACCTGGAACGCATGGCAAATATCTATTCGTGCCGTTTGCGAACTTGCCATTTTGGAAGGTACGCTAATCAACAGAAATCAGGGAACAATCAATCCACTGAGAGTTTAAAGAATGGCATCGATTGGTTAATGGGGTTACTCGTGATGAACCATCAAGTGTTGAGGAGTCGCATCAAATATGATGTCGGCGAGACACGATCATCGCAAACTCGGCCATCTGTGAGGAGTGCTAGAGTTCGTCGAGCCACCAATGAGGTTTGTAGTTTTTTTTTTTTGTTGAAATTTTTGTTTGTTCCTACACTCTCGTTGTTAAAACTTTAGATTTGGAACAAGCTCAGCAGAAGTCAAAGACGGGTACGACCCAATACAGCTCCAGGCATACTGATGAGGGGAGAACACGATGAACACATTAACAGTTGATGATGATGATTAAGACTCTGTGGTGACTTTTTCAGCTGATGTCAGTCTGGAGAGCGCTTTTACGTTACGTTTACGTTTGACGTTCTATTTGCAAATTGTACCCGACACCGTAACTTTGCTACCTATCTGCAATCGATGGGTAAGGTTTCGTTTACTCAGCAAGATGGCAAAGAGAGAGCAAGCAGACTTATTTCTCAGTATGTTTTTGACTTTTTGGTTGGTCCATTCACCACGAACTCTCTGTTACTTTGACAGCTTACCCGTGGATTTGGTTTGGGGTATGGTTTGCGTAAATCGAAAGGCGTTATATGGCAACTTAGATGTCGGAGGTTGATTTATCGGGTCCAAAGACACCAGCTTCAACTCCAGTTTCCATCTTTAAACCATCTGTGAACCAGACCAAACCTCTGGCGTCCAGTGCCCGAACACGAATATACCAGATTAGCCGGTCCTATTGGTTTTCCAAAAAGAAGTAAACCGTACAAGCTGCACTGCTGCTGGATACAGCAAATGCATTCACTCCTAGATGGTACATTTTTTCATTAATATAACGTATTATTATTTTTTATGTGGTTTTGTTTTCTCCAGCCCTTGCCGTTGTTATCGAAATAAAAGCCAGACAAACAGCAGCTACTACAGTAGTACAGTACCAAATAACTATTTGCTGACTTAAATTAACAGCAGGACCACAAAATGGAGATTTACAAAACCGTAGTCTGAATCATCGATTAGCCACCGTGCTTGTAATGGGGAAACAATCTTAAATTCTTACCGGGAAACCCGGCCGCCTGATTCAACGAACGAATGCACGAATATCTAAATATTAAACAAAAATAAAACAACCAGCTTTTGTAAAATCTTTCATTGTTTTAGAGCTGACCATTAACAAGCATCTGAATCATATAAATGTTTTTATATAAACTTGCCTGTGTCTGTCTTTCTGTCACTCTGTCACTCTGTCACTCTGTCTTTCTGTCTTTCTGTCATTCTGTATTTCTGTCTCTCTGTCTATCTGTCTTACTGTCTTTCTGTCTCTCTGTCTCTCTATCTTTCTGTCTTTCTGTCTTTCTGTCTCTCTGTCACTCTGTCTTTCTGTCTATCTGTCTATCTGTCTTACTGTCTTTCTGTCTCTCTGTCTCTCTGTCTCTGTCTTTCTGTCTTTCTGTCTATCTGTCTTACTGTCTTTCTGTCTCTCTGTCACTCTGTCTTTCTGTCTATCTGTCTATCTGTATTACTGTCTTTCTGTCTCTCTGTCACTCTGTCTTTCTGTCTATCTGTCTATCTGTCTTACTGTCTTTCTGTCTCTCTGTCTATCTGTCTCTGTCTTTCTGTCTCTCTGTCTATCTGTCTTACTGTCTTTCTGTCTCTCTGTCACTCTGTCTTTCTGTCTATCTGTATTACTGTCTTTCTGTCTCTCTGTCACTCTGTCTTTCTGTCTATCTGTCTTACTGTCTTTCTGTCTCTCTGTCTCTCTGTCTCTGTCTTTCTGTCTCTCTGTCTATCTGTCTTACTGTCTTTCTGTCTCTCTGTCACTCTGTCTTTCTGTCTATCTGTCTATCTGTATTACTGTCTTTTTGTCTCTCTGTCACTCTGTCTTTCTGTCATGCTGTCTTTCTGTCTCTCTGTCTCTCTGTCTCTCTGTCTATCTGTCTATCTGTCTCTCTGTCACTCTGTCTTTCTGTCATGCTGTCTTTCTGTCTATCTGTCTATCTGTATTACTGTCTTTCTGTCTCTCTGTCACTCTGTCTTTCTGTCTATCTGTCTATCTTTCTTACTGTCTTTCTGTCTCTCTGTCTCTCTGTCTCTGTCTCTCTGTCTATCTGTCTTACTGTCTTTCTGTCTCTCTGTCACTCTGTCTTTCTGTCTATCTGTATTACTGTCTTTCTGTCTCTCTGTTACTCTGTCTTTCTGTCTATCTGTCTATCTTTCTTACTGTCTTTCTGTCTCTCTGTCTCTCTGTCTCTGTCTTTCTGTCTCTCTGTCTATCTGTCTTACTGTCTTTCTGTCTCTCTGTCACTCTGTCTTTCTGTCTATCTGTATTACTGTCTTTCTGTCTCTCTGTTACTCTGTCTTTCTGTCTATCTGTCTATCTGTCTTACTGTCTTTCTGTCTCTCTGTCTCTCTGTCTCTGTCTTTCTGTCTCTCTGTCTATCTGTCTTACTGTCTTTCTGTCTCTCTGTCACTCTGTCTTTCTGTCTATCTGTCTATCTGTATTACTGTCTTTCTGTCTCTCTGTCACTCTGTCTTTCTGTCATGCTGTCTTTCTGTCTCTCTGTCTCTCTGTCTATCTGTCTATCTGTATTACTGTCTTTCTGTCTCTCTGTCACTCTGTCTTTCTGTCTATCTGTCTATCTGTCTTACTGTCTTTCTGTCTCTCTGTCTCTCTGTCTCTGTCTTTCTGTCTTTCTGTCTATCTGTCTTACTGTCTTTCTGTCTCTCTGTCACTCTGTCTTTCTGTCTATCTGTCTATCTGTATTACTGTCTTTCTGTCTCTCTGTCACTCTGTCTTTCTGTCTATCTGTCTATCTGTCTTACTGTCTTTCTGTCTCTCTGTCTATCTGTCTCTGTCTTTCTGTCTCTCTGTCTATCTGTCTTACTGTCTTTCTGTCTCTCTGTCACTCTGTCTTTCTGTCTATCTGTATTACTGTCTTTCTGTCTCTCTGTCACTCTGTCTTTCTGTCTATCTGTCTTACTGTCTTTCTGTCTCTCTGTCTCTCTGTCTCTGTCTTTCTGTCTCTCTGTCTATCTGTCTTACTGTCTTTCTGTCTCTCTGTCACTCTGTCTTTCTGTCTATCTGTCTATCTGTATTACTGTCTTTTTGTCTCTCTGTCACTCTGTCTTTCTGTCATGCTGTCTTTCTGTCTCTCTGTCTCTCTGTCTATCTGTCTATCTGTCTCTCTGTCACTCTGTCTTTCTGTCATGCTGTCTTTCTGTCTATCTGTCTATCTGTATTACTGTCTTTCTGTCTCTCTGTCACTCTGTCTTTCTGTCTATCTGTCTATCTTTCTTACTGTCTTTCTGTCTCTCTGTCTCTCTGTCTCTGTCTCTCTGTCTATCTGTCTTACTGTCTTTCTGTCTCTCTGTCACTCTGTCTTTCTGTCTATCTGTATTACTGTCTTTCTGTCTCTCTGTTACTCTGTCTTTCTGTCTATCTGTCTATCTTTCTTACTGTCTTTCTGTCTCTCTGTCTCTCTGTCTCTGTCTTTCTGTCTCTCTGTCTATCTGTCTTACTGTCTTTCTGTCTCTCTGTCACTCTGTCTTTCTGTCTATCTGTATTACTGTCTTTCTGTCTCTCTGTTACTCTGTCTTTCTGTCTATCTGTCTATCTGTCTTACTGTCTTTCTGTCTCTCTGTCTCTCTGTCTCTGTCTTTCTGTCTCTCTGTCTATCTGTCTTACTGTCTTTCTGTCTCTCTGTCACTCTGTCTTTCTGTCTATCTGTCTATCTGTATTACTGTCTTTCTGTCTCTCTGTCACTCTGTCTTTCTGTCATGCTGTCTTTCTGTCTCTCTGTCTCTCTGTCTATCTGTCTATCTGTATTACTGTCTTTCTGTCTCTCTGTCACTCTGTCTTTCTGTCATGCTGTCTTTCTGTCTATCTGTCTATCTGTATTACTGTCTTTCTGTCTCTCTGTCACTCTGTCGTTCTGTCTATCTGTCTATCTTTCTTACTGTCTTTCTGTCTCTCTGTCTCTCTGTCTCTGTCTTTCTGTCTCTCTGTCTATCTGTCTTACTGTCTTTCTGTCTCTCTGTCACTCTGTCTTTCTGTCTATCTGTATTACTGTCTTTCTGTCTCTCTGTTACTCTGTCTTTCTGTCTATCTGTCTATCTGTCTATCTGTCTTACTGTCTTTCTGTCTCTCTGTCTCTCTGTCTCTCTGTCTCTGTCTTTCTGTCTCTCTGTCTATCTGTCTTACTGTCTTTCTGTCTCTCTGTCACTCTGTCTTTCTGTCTATCTGTCTATCTGTATTACTGTCTTTCTGTCTCTCTGTCACTCTGTCTTTCTGTCATGCTGTCTTTTTGTCGGTTTATATTCTGTCACGCTTTTTTCATTCTTATGGTGTGAGTTGACTTCGAACAGAGTAACTGATGCGATTATAAACGAAGCTGGAGAAAGCTGGAGCTCGGCGAGAGATAGAACCCACTGGAGAACGAGTTATTAAGGAAAAGGTGGGGATAAAAACTTGACACTTTATGGGATAAACATTAAACCATTGAATTGGAAAGAATTCAAAAATTCTGTAGTTCCATACACCGAAAAGTAAGGTAACTGTGAGATTTTCTGCTAATTGCTGTGAGAACAGCAATTCACACGGGACTACACTTGCTCTTGTTTATGATTAGGTGTATTTGAACCTTGATAGGTAAAATAGGATTTCCATTTACGATCTACACAAGAGGCAACATTTGATAGACACAGCTACAGTTATTTGTGCCACCAATACATTTCATGTGAGGCAAATACAACAGGCTGGCCGGCCATTTGGTACAAACAGTACAGCAGTAGCAGTACAATATCCAATGCGCAAACCCACCATATTTCTTGTTTAGCGATTCTTAAGACTATGTGACTTGCGACTATGTTAATGAAATTTTAGTTGAATTCGGTTCTCGATTGCGTCGGTTGTCAAATTTGTTCGTTGGAGTTTTATTCCTATTTCCGGTAGTGTTTGTAATTTGTTTTTATTTATTTATTCATTTATTGCTAATACGTTATACGGCTTCTCGGTTTGTGTTATACGCGTCTGTTAATTGTGTCGCGTGCTCCATTAATTCAATGCATTCAATTGTTGCATTTTTTCGTCTCCTTCTGGTCGACGCGACGCCATTGCACCACCTTCCCTGCAGTAAATTATTGGAAAATTTGACATTTCACTCGAAGCGTAATTTATTTTGTGTTTTCCGCTTTTGTGTTTAATTTGCTTCTATTTAATTATTGTTATTACGATAATTGTGCTTTTGTTTGTTATTATATTGTGTTGTGCGGTATATTCATTCGCTTGAAATTCTTGCATTTATTCTGATCGGCCAGAATGAAAAAAGCCTTCCGTTCGATGCCGACGCCGACAGCGCCGCTACAATTGCCACCACACACACACACACACACACACACACCTCTACTGTGTTTTTGAAAATCCTCAGTAAATAATAAGCAACATTGAAGAAATAAATGCATTGGTAAGTCGCAGTAAATTAATTGCTATATTGATATAAGAAAATCTAAAAAATTGATTCATATTCATCTTATCCACATTTTTGTGATTATCTCTGACATTCAGCGCGGTCGTATTATTGACATTGACAGAGGAAACTTACCGTTCGGTTTTCGAGTTCGCATTCACACACTACGGCTCACTTGATTAGAAGCACAGCACATATATTTTTTTATTATAATCCTTTGTTACGAAATTCAGGCTTTCGAGTTCGTTAAGGATTTTGCAGATAAAACGCAACACAAGTTTATCAATTTACAGATAATTACTTTAACAAACAAACAGTAAAACAAACACAAGTTTACAATTTTATACTGGAATACTTGCACATAACAATAATTCTCTTGGGTGATGGAAGCTTTATCACTTTGCAAGAACTCTTACAACATGACTGGTTTTATTTCAAATAACTAATGACTTCTCTGCAGCGAACGTCACTTTTAAGACTCGTTGAAAAGCTTGCAGAAACTTGCAATCTTATAGACAGAAATATCGAGAAAAGACAAGAAAATTGTATTTTTATTATTTACAACTAATGATACTTATATGCAATGAGTCATCTTCTAGAAATAAGATGACAAATCAGTTTGACTCCTTTTTTGATCAGTACATAAGAATTCAAACTTACTCGCGGTTACATTTCAAATAATCTTACAGCCTAAAAGTATGCTACATGAAAGTGCTTATTTTTAGTATGCACTATGTACATTACGATTTATCTTAGGATTCGAAATCTATTATATGCTCTACTAACTGCTTTTAGTAACAATATTTTAAAACGACGCCAAAAGACATCGTGAAGTTGTCCGTTTTGTGGAGTACTAGAATAAAATTCTGTCCATCGCGTCCATGCCACCCGTTATTTTATTATAAGCTTCCAGTTTGTTCTTCAGTCGTCCTGATCAAGCTGCATTCCTGGGAATGGTAGCCACTTATCTGTTTGCTTCTGGGACGTTGGAGCACATCGTGCTAGATGTGACTTCCCTAGTACTGGAGTGTTTAAACTTGATGTGCACATATCTTTTGTTTTTTTTTTCCTCTGCCTAATTAAGTGCATTAATGAACCTTACTCACCTTTTAATAAAGCGCTTTCTGCTTCCTGCTCTATCATTTGTCCAAGAGGTAAGAAGAGACCACATTGGTGGACCTAGCCAAAGCTACTATAGATTAGAAACAGACTGGGATGCTTACAAAGCATCTCTCAAACTTTATCAAAAGAGAATTAAGAACAGCCAAGCACTCTTCTTGGAGACTCTTCTGTGAAAAAATAGAAGAATCTTCTGAGGCGTCTAAGCTAAGAAAAATCTTGGTAACCAATCCAATAATGCCGAGTTGCCTGAAAAAAGCAGATGGCTCGTGGATACCAACTTTTAGATACCAACTTTACGGGAAGCTCTTTTGCTCATGTTGTTGAACTCCTCTCGCTCAAGCTGAATTTCCCACATTGACGATCCATCCAGCATAGTATTTCGGCTATCGTTAGCACCTTAAGCGAAGTATACATTTTTGTAAGGAGAGTATGTTGCGAACATACATACTGCTACCTTTTGTAAATGGAGTGTGTTGGGAACATACTTTTGGTATCGCTGCAATTTGTATTCTGCTTAGCGGAATGTGCAACGAAGCAGTTTATTTTATTCGTTTATTGTAAGTTATTTTTAGAAAGATCTTATCCAAGCTAAGCAACTTGGGTCTAAACAGCTGGAATGTAGCTTATAAATATGCATTGAACGGACTGTGGGCACCGTGGCATAGTGGAAAAATGCATGGCTACTGAGCAGTACTTTTCACCGTGTCCCACCTCTCGTGAATTGGTGACAAACGTTTCTATAGTAATAACTTGGCACGGAAAGGGCTTCTCAATTCGTCGTTCGGATCCGGCCTTTAATTGTGGGTCCCTTTCATTTGTGTCCAAAAATATACATGCGCAACACAAATGGTCGCGAGGTCGCTAGGCCTTGGACTGCAACGGTCTGTCCCGCCGAATATTATTCAACGGACTACGTTACAGACAGAACTTGTTATCGAAGGTGACTTTTAAAGCTCTCACTATTTATATATAGCTCAAATAAATATTGGGTAAAGCAAACATTTTGAAACCATGCTTAACTTTAATTACATTGGTAATAAAAGACTGAATAGTGCAATCAATGTCCTTTTGTAAGTTGTACATTTGTAAATGTTATTATGTCATTACTCATCAATCTGGTAGATAGTCACAGGGGCCAATTCAAACTTTATACCCAAAATTACAAGTCAAGAGTCGTTTTTAAAATGAAATACAAATAAAAACAAACTAACTAAGTATGTAGTAGCACCAAGTAAAAGAGCAAACAAATAACATCTCTGTGCAGTAACAAACAATTAATATATTTTTAATTTATTGGATAAGATATAGTTGGATATTTTTTTTGATATTTGGTAAAAAAAACCACAAAGAGAAGACAACCATTCTAGGCGACGGCTGCTCTCACATTGCATCATGATGCGCTGTCTGTGTGATTTACTTAATGGCTTTGTTGATAAAGTAGTTTCGATAAAGCTGTGCCTCTTGTACGCGTTCTTCGATATTGCGGTCCTTTATTTTGTAGCTGCGTTCCTCTATTTCATCGTAAATCTGATCGTTGTGCTTGAAATCGCCGGCACGACGTGGCATCACATGAAAGTGTACATGCTGGCGGATGATACAACAACAAAATAAATACGCCAACAAATCGAGCATGCAATACTTACTGGAATTGTCTGTCCGGCGTCGGCTCCATCTTGAACAGTCACCGTAGCAGCTGATGTATTATAGATGTCCTCCAGCATGGCTTGAACTTTGCAAGCAACGGTGAATAAATCGGCCATTTCGTCGCGTGTTAAGCCCTTTAGGCGTGGTACAATCCGCTTTGTCGAAACGAGGACATCTAGAGGTGGAGGGTGTTGTTGTTGATGACGATCATAATGACATGGAAAACGTTTAGGAAAGATTAATTGAAAGAGAAAAAATAAATGATAGTAACTTGTATTGCTTGCACTTACGCCCCTTAACCACACAACGCAAATTTGCAAAAGCATAACAAAGCGGTGACTCAAAGAATATAGTCTCTTTTGGAACTTTATGGTCGGAAAAGTGACGATTATGTTTTGCCTCAAAGGACAATGGAAGAGCTGATAGGTAGGTACGTTCGTCGGGCGTTGTATCAATTGCTGTCAGACTGTATATCTCCTTGCGGCGATGCTGGAACACCGGCATTCGTAATTTAATCGTTTCAGTTGTCGGCAAACAAATTTCCGCAACTGTGACGCCAATTTCTTTCTGGCCGTCAAATGAGGCAATAATTTTTCCCCATGGGTTGACGACCTAAATATTAAAACAAGAAAAGAAAACATAAAAAAAAGCAGCAAAAATAAAAAGAACACACACAGAACATGTCACAAGCTACTAGTTATGTCACATATTTAGGCCAGCCGCTCTTTGAGCGCAACCTCCAAAGCGCTCCAAAATGGAATGGAAAATGGGTTGGAAAGTGTGTCATTAAGGATTACATTGTGTGCCTTAAAAAAGTCGGCTACGCTATGCTGTGACTGCGCTTAAAATGCAGCTGGCCTTACTCCTTAGTCACGGAGTGTATTGTATGGATATGGTAACGAAACTTCATTTTTCTTATGATGGGGTTTTGATTTTGAAAATGGGATCTTGTAAATGGGAATTTGGTTAGGATGGGGTTTTGATTTTGAGATGGCGTACCCAACTTAAATTATGGCAACACTTGAATTTGAAAATGGGATTTTGTAAACTGGAATTTTGTTATGATGGGGTTTTGATTTTGAAAATGGGATCTTGTAAATGGGAATTTGGTTAGGATGGGGTTTTGATTTTGAGATGGCGTACCCAACTTAAATTATGGCAACACTTAAATTTGAAAATGGGATTTTGTAAACTGGAATTTGGTTAGGATGGGGTTTTGATTTTGAAAATGGGAATTTGGTTAGGATGGGCTTTTGATTTTGAGATGGCGTACCCAACTTAAATTATGGCAACACTTGAATTTGAAAATTGGATTTTGTAAATTGGAATTTTGTTATGATGGGGTTTTGATTTTGAAAATGGGATCTTGTAAATGGGAATTTGGTTAGGATGGGGTTTTGATTTTGAGATGGCGTACCCAACTTAAATTATGGCAACACTTGAATTTGAAAATGGGATCTTGTAAATGGGAATTTGGTTAGGATGGGGTTTTGATTTTGAGATGGCGTACCCAACTTAAATTATGGCAACACTTGAATTTGAAAATGGGATTTTGTAAACTGGAATTTTGTTATGATGGGGTTTTGATTTTGAAAATGGGATCTTGTAAATGGGAATTTGGTTAGGATGGGGTTTTGATTTTGAGATGGCGTACCCAACTTAAATTATGGCAACACTTGAATTTGAAAATGGGATTTTGTAAACTGGAATTTTGTTATGATGGGGTTTTGATTTTGAAAATGGGATCTTGTAAATGGGAATTTGGTTAGGATGGGGTTTTGATTTTGAGATGGCGTACCCAACTTAAATTATGGCAACACTTAAATTTGAAAATGGGATTTTGTAAACTGGAATTTGGTTAGGATGGGGTTTTGATTTTGAAAATGGGAATTTGGTTAGGATGGGCTTTTGATTTTGAGATGGCGTACCCAACTTAAATTATGGCAACACTTGAATTTGAAAATGGGATTTTGTAAACTGGAATTTTGTTATGATGGGGTTTTGATTTTGAAAATGGGATCTTGTAAATGGGAATTTGGTTAGGATGGGGTTTTGATTTTGAGATGGCGTACCCAACTTAAATTATGGCAACACTTGAATTTGAAAATGGGATCTTGTAAATGGGAATTTGGTTAGAATGGGGTTTTGATTTTGAGATGGCGTACCCAACTTAAATTATGGCAACACTTGAATTTGAAAATGAGATTTTGTAAATTGGAATTTTGTTCTGTTAGGATTTTGGATTTTGGAATTTTGTGTTTGTGAAAATTTAATTTTGGGATAGCACAACCTAAACCATTATGTATAACCTACCATAGCGTGACCCCAACTCTGCCGTTTGGCATTATGAAAGCCAACTTGTGCGGCAGCAACAACAAAACACTGCGATTCAATAGCGCGAGCGCGTAACAATATCTCCCAGTGGGCCTGTCCAGTGGAGTATGCAAACGCCGATGGATATGCCAAAATTTCTGCACCCAATTTGCGCAAAATTAAACTGACCTCCGGAAAGCGTACATCATAACACTGCAAATAATTTCATCATTAATAAGCCAAAGAAAGGAAAATAAACAACCGTAGTAAAAAATAATGAGAGCTTACTATTTGTAATCCCAGCTTCCCGATAGGCGTCGATATTGGAGCAATAATACGATCACCCGGGGTGACAACTTCAGATTCGCGGAAGCGATACTCTGGCGTGTCCACATTGAAAAGATGCAATTTCCGGTAAATACTGACAAGATCACCGTCGCTATTCACAACCACATGGGTGTTGTAGATCTTTTCAGTCTTGCTGCTAATTTCCTGTACGCGGAAGAACTGAGAAATAATTTAAGATTTTTTGTTGCAATAATTGTTCCCCTACCTCATCCATTATCGATTCGTGAAGACCGCCCAGTGACAACCATATTTTGTGTCTTTTTGCCAGCAAACGGTAATGCGCCAATGTCGGTCCAGTCAATGGCTCAGCTTGGGTTAGAGTTTGTCTACGATCCTCGCCAACAAAATCACAGCATTCCGGTAGAAAAAGGAACTTAAAGTAAACAATAGATAGGTTAGTTGGTAGTTTTTTTTTTTAATCTCCCATTTCGTGTGATGCACTTGTACTCTTTAGCAATTAGGTCCAGACTACGAAGAGAACAACAGCTCTTCGTAGCTTCCTGCTGCACTTACCTCTGCATTCTGGCGTTTGGCATCACATATCAAACTCTCCACCTGGCGAATATTTGCGACTTTGTCATTTGTTGCGCACATCTGTGCGATTCCAATAATCGATTTGCCACCAAGCTGACGACCTGGTAATTGCGGTGAGTCATTACGGCTTGTTGTTGTTGCAAATCCACGAATATGCGAGCCTCCGATTAAGCTGCTTGCTTTGGAAATATTGCCGCTGGATCCACAACTGCCACCGGCCATTGCAGCGTCATCGATCGTCAATTCCATATCGCCGCCAATGTCAATGTCAAAAATGTTATCATCTGCTGTTACTGCTGTTGCTGCTGCTGCTGCTGCTGCTGTGGTCGCTGCGGCCGCCGATCTTGTCCGGCGAGAGCGTGAGTGGGTATCTATAAAAAAAAATTCAGGAAGACAAAAAAACGATAACCAAACAAAAAGAAACCACACCGCAAAAAAACCGAACAAAAGAAAAAAATTTGAAAAAAAAACAAGAAAACAATTTGGCATCTCAGTGTTGTTCATTCTCCAAATTTATAAAAATGATTGAAGCAAAAAAATGCAACGCACTGCCCATCGTGATGGAAGTGGCGGATGACTCCGCAATCTTCTGCAGCTCGGTTTCTTTCTGTAGTTTCCTTAGAGGACCTGTTATTTAAAACGATTTAAGCTTTTGCTGTTGCACTTCACACTTATGCTTAAGTTTCTCACTAGTCGTTAGTAGAAGTACTAACACGAAATGACGCAGTACCGCTAACCTTGATGGTGGTGGTGATGGTGGTGGTTTACCTCTTTTTAGTCTTCTTGTAGTGCTGTCCGAAATTGAAGAAGATATTAGCTGCGATGATAACGCTCCTGCTTGTCGGCTGATGTTACTGCTGATGCTGCTACTTTTGCTGCTGTTGCTGCTGGTCCAAGACTTGTTACTGATGCCAACCAGATTCCATGGACACCATTTTACTGCCTTCATTAGTGAAAGGTGTAGGTGTAATTAAAATGGCAGAAGCCGTCTGATGAAAATCTGCGTAGAAAACTTTGCAGTTTGGAAAAGAAAATTTCAATGTTAAGTTCACTGTAAAAGGGGAAATTTTGCAAGACAAACCACCACCAGCAAATGACTCCAGATTAATTAATTATTAATTTTTATCAACAAAAGAAAAGAAACACAACAACGCACAACGCAAGTCCTTCCCTTGTTTGCTGTTGCTGATGATTTGCTGGAACTCAGCTGTGCTGCGGCTGCCTGCGTCAAAACTCGAAACAATTGCGTTTCGCGTTTTTGTTATTCAATTTAGGGTTGGTGCAGAGAATGGAGAACGAGCAGAGCAAATTGCAAATGGAGAACGAGGGTACGTCCAGTACAAAGGCGGTCATCTATCAGTACCCTAAGTGCTCTGTTCGTTGATTTTTAATACATAAATAATTCTACTAATAATAGTTGTGGTTTCTTTTATGCCGGAGCAATCGGAATGATAGTTTAACTGTCAGAATTCATATCTGTGTTTTTTTTTTATGTCGAAAAAATCGGTCAAGATAATTTAACTGTCAGAATTCATATTTGTGTTTGTTTATGTCAAAATAATCGGAGAGATAATTTAACTGTCAGATTTCATATCTGTGTTTCTTTATAAACGAAGAGATATTTGAACTGTCAGAGTTCATATCTGTGTTTATTTATGTCAAAATAATCGGAGAGATAATTTAACTGTCAGATTTCATATCTGTGTTTTTTTTATGTCGAAACAATCGGAGAGATAATTTAACTGTCAGATTTCATATCTGTGTTTTTTTTTATGTCGAAACAATCGGAGAGATAATTTCACTGTCAGAATTCATTTTTCATTCTCCGATATTTCTTGGTTATTAATCTGCAAAAAATATACAGAACACTATTTGACAGCTGTAGTTATTAACGTAGTTGTAGTCTTTAAATATCGGACATGTCGACTACTAAGGAGCATTTAGATGGAAAGTAATACTTTTCTCTGATACCAAAAAGTAAACATAGCAGATCCTTTTTTTTATCTGACAGATCGTAATCTTTGGTAAAGTTGATAATAAAAAAAATTATAATAAAAAACTACGTCAAAGATAATACATTGTTAATTAAAAGCTACTGAGTCAGTTGTTTTTTAAACTAACTACATTGTTAAATTTATCATTGACAACATTAATGACTATGTTATAGAGAAAACTAATTTTTCATAACATTCAAAAGAAATTTATTACTCTTGCAAAGTTGTTAAGTAGTTAAGAAATTAATAAACTACGTTAAAGAAATCATTTTTATCGTAATTTAAACGTAGTATGTATAATAGGTATGTCCTCGTACTTTTTGTAGTAAAAATTGGTAAAAGAGTAAATTGACATAAAATTTTTCGAGTACGGGAACGCTTTTAAGTCAAAAGTCTTAAGTATTACAAATAATTATTACACTTTTTGAGTACACGAACAGACCTAATATTCCTTGTATTTTTCCTTTACAAACAATTATATTTTCTTTATTGCTACTGGTGCGCCGTCAGCGGCCAAGAAAAGTATTACAAACAATAGTAATGGTTGGAAGAAGATAGAAAGGTTTGAGTTTTTGGTAAATCGCAAGAAGCAGAACACAAGAAATAAGATAAGAAGAGAAAAGTAAATCGATAAAAATAAATTAAATCATCCCGAATCAAAGTAGTATTTGTTTTTTAATTAACTACATTTTTATTGACTATGTGTTAAAAAAAAAGAACAAGCGGATTATTTATTTTCAAAAAATTAAAAAGAATAGTTATTGCTTTTTTGCAAAGTTGTTATGTGTAGTTAAAAAATTAATAATAAACTACGTCAAAAACAACACGATGTTAATTAAAAACTACGTAATAAGTTTTTTTTTTAATTGACTTTCTTGTTATTGACTATATTATTGACTATGTTTGACCAAGTTTTTAAAAAAAAAAAGCTACCTTTCTGTTTTATAAAACTTTTTTATTCAATTCATAAAATTCAAAAGAAATTTTATTACTCTTTGGCAGAGTTGGTAAGTAGTTATAAGCATAATTTACCTTAATTAAAAAATAGGTAGCAGTTTTTGAAATTATATATTTCTTTTGGCGCCCTTAGAAGAGGGTGAAATTGAGAGCGTTACGAAAGTGCGGAATAATGAGTTAATTTTTCCACTGTCCAATATCCAGTACACAAACCACTAACGCATTTTAATATCTTGGTTGTACTTTGGGAGTCACAGAATTTTTGATATTCAGCGTGTGACGCGTGTCGCGCGTGTAATGCATGGCGAAGTGGAACTGGTATATATCGGCTTCTGCTAGTCAGAATTCTTTTAAAACAATTAGCTAGCGCTTGGCTTGAGATGACGCAATTTGTGACGCGTGGTATGTGGTGCGTGTTATAAATATATGAAAATCGATTCTTAAGGAGTAAACTTTAGTCGCGCATCGGAGCTTTTTTTTCTTCTCTGACAGATAATTGTCGAATTTATCCGATAGGGAATTTCTCTGCTTTCCGATTTGTCCGACATAGAAGAAAAAGTTATACAATAATGGCTTTCCAAACAACTACTTTAAGCTCTTATGAGAGCTTAAAATGTTGCTTTAAATTTTTCCGACATAGGCTTTCCAATCGACTGCCTCAAAAAATGTGTCTCGACTAAATTGGTATTTGGAACACACGAAAGCACTAATAGTTGCATTTTATTGGCACATGAATAGCTTTCCCTATAAAATGAATAATGAATGAAATACAAGCAAATAATTTTCTTCTCTGACAGATAAATGTCGAATTTATCCGATAGGGAACTTCTCTGCTTCACGAATTATCCGTCATAGAAAAAAATGGCTTTCCAATCGACTGCCTCAAAAAATGTGTCTCGACTAAATTTGTGTTTGGAACACACAAAGTTGCATTTTATTGGCACGTGAATAGCTTTCCCTATAAAATGAATAATGATACAGAAAATACAAAATGGCGTCACGCCTTTCAATGTATTCAGGATACAAAATCTGACTGACGTAATAACATAAATCGCCTACAAACTCTACTCAACCCGGCTATTTTCGTTGAGTTCAAACTGTGTTCAACAAAAATTCACGCGCCACACGCGACGCGTGAGTATGAGCCGAGACGAATCACTCCAGCAGGTTGTGGCGTACATTGAGAATCAGTGGCCTCAGCATCGAGACAGAAACGCAGACGAGAAAGCATCGGAATACTTCCTGAGAAGAGGATAGCTCATTGTCATCGATGGCTGCATTTTTTTCGGCGACCGTGTCATCGTTCCGAAACGCAACCGAAACGAAATTCTCGATGAAAAATCATGCTGGGCACCCAGGCATCGAGCGCAGGAAGATGATAGCACGACAAGGAGTCTTTTGGCCATCGCTCGACAAAGACCCAAATCAAACGGAGCTGCCGGAAGTAACAATATCCCTGGATTCGCACCTCAACTCCCAGTAAAGATGAGCAACGCACTAAAGAACAACAAGTTTGTAGGACTAGATTGTATACCCGTAGAGCTTCTGCGTGCCACTTCAACGACATCAGCAGAGCTTTTATATCCTCTCGTAGAGGTAAAAAAATTTACCCGACGACTGAAAGAATGGAATGACTGTCAAGCTCCATAAAAGAGGTAGTCTTATGGAGTGCGAAAACTGGAGAGGCATTTGCGTTCTTCCTGCAGTTGAAAAGGTAATATCCAAAGTAGTACTTGAGCGAACTAAGAAACATCTGGAAGATATACTCGATGCCGAACAAGCACTGGATCCTCCTGTGTCGACCACATCAACAACATGCGGATCATTATTGAATTGCACCTGCTGTTCATCGATTTTGAGAAGGCGTTTGACAGATTCAACAGACAGTTTATCCGGCTCGCCTTGCGCACAAGAGGTATACCCGATAAAGTCATAGCTATTATTAAAGCAACCTATGATGGCTCTTAATGTCATGTGGTGCATAGAGGAAAGCTGTCGGAGGAATTCAAGATCCTAAGTGGGGTACGACAAGGTTGCATTCTATCGCCGATACTTTTTTTGTTGGTGATTAGCGATGTGCTTCGCGCAGCTTTATCTACTGGAAACAGTGGAATTCGTTGGACTCTTACATCTCAACTCAAACATCTAGTCTACGTTAACGACGTTTGTTTACTCTCACACAGGATTATGGAGCTGCACCAAATGACAACAAATTTGGAAAGGAAGGAAAATGTTGTGGGTTTGAAGATTAACGCACTGCCAAAAGCAAAATCATCAACTCAGTGACTCAAGTTAACATTGCTGGACTACCGGTAGAGAGAGAGTAGAGAGTTTCCAATATCTTGGGAGTATTGTCTCGACCGAAGATGGAACCGAACAGGACATTGTCAACCGAATCGGCCAAGCCAAATCAGTGTTTGGAATGATGTCCATGATATGGCAAAGCAATGCAATCAGCTTGAACACCAAGCTGCGAGTGTTCCGTTCAAATATTAAATCTGTGCTGTTGTATGGGTGCAGCACTTGGAAGGTGACCGCTACTATCACAAAAAAGTGCAAACGTTCGTAAATAGGTGCCAGCGGAACACCTTAAGGGTTTTCTGGCCTTACTGTATCTCTAACGAACATCTTTACCAGGGAGAACGGTTCAGGAACCAATCAGCATAACCATTCAACGACGGAAGTGGCAGTGGATTGGTCATACACTCCGGAAAGGCGACAGTTTCATAGCAAACTACTCAATGCAATGGAATCCGTTATCTCAGGATGGTAGAAGAATAGGTCGTCCGAGAAATACATGGCGCACAACAGTTGAGGAGGAGTCACGGCAATTGGGGAAGAGTTGGAGAGAGCTGAAGCTCATTTACCGGAACTAACACGATGGCGCGTAGGCGTAGTAGAGGCCTAGGATCCACAAGGAGATACAGGACATGAAGAAGAAGAAGAAGACAAACCGCCAACAGAATAAAAAAGAAACACAATTTTGATGTGCAGTTGACAATTATTTAATACTTGATATACATTGAGATAATAATATAATAGATGTGATTTACACCCTCCAACTGTCATAGTCGTCGCACGTCTAACGTCATTTTACACAGCCACAGTGAAGTAATTTCATTTTTGCTATTTAGGCACTCGTTTCTTTCTCTTATAGCAGTAATTTCAATCAATATCATATCAAATTTTTCATATTAGACGTCACATGAAGTGACACGACTATGACAATCGTAGTGTAAATTAGTTCTTAATTTTTATTTTTATTTTGAATGTAATACAATTAGATATTTTATAATCTAAAACACCATTTCGATTAGCAGTAGACATTTATTTAATACTTGATATACATTGAGATAATAATATAATAGATGTGATTTACACCCTTCAACTGTCATAGTCGTCGCACGTCTGACGTCATTTTACACAGCCACAGTGAAGTAATTTCATTTTTGCTATTTAGGCACTCGTTTCTTTCTCTTATAGCAGTAATTTCAATCAATATCATATCAAATTTTTCATATTAGACGTCACATGAAGTGACACGACTATGACAATCGTAGTGTAAATTAGTTCTTAATTTTTATTTTTATTTTGAATGTAATACAATTAGATATTTTATAATCTAAAACACCATTTCGATTAGCAGTAGACATTTATTTAATACTTGGTATACATTGAGATAATAATATAATAGATGTGATTTACACCCTCCAACTGTCATAGTCGTCGCACGTCTGACGTCATTTTACACAGCCACAGTGAAGTAATTTCATTTTTGCTATTTAGGCACTCGTTTCTTTCTCTTATAGCAGTAATTTCAATCAATATCATATCAAATTTTTCATATTAGACGTCACATGAAGTGACACGACTATGACAATCGCAGTGTAAATTAGTTCTTAATTTTTATTTTTATTTTGAATGTAATACAATTAGATATTTTATAATCTAAAACACCATTTCGATTAGCAGTAGACATTTATTTAATACTTGATATACATTGAGATAATAATATAATAGATGTGATTTACACCCTCCAACTGTCATAGTCGTCGCACGTCTGACGTCATTTTACACAGCCACAGTGAAGTAATTTCATTTTTGCTATTTAGGCACTCGTTTCTTTCTCTTATAGCAGTAATTTCAATCAATATCATATCAAATTTTTCATATTAGACGTCACATGAAGTGACACGACTATGACAATCGCAGTGTAAATTAGTTCTTAATTTTTATTTTTATTTTGAATGTAATACAATTAGATATTTTATAATCTAAAACACCATTTCGATTAGCAGTAGACATTTATTTAATACTTGATGTACATTGAGATAATAATATAATAGATGTGATTTACACCCTCCAACTCACAGTAATTATTTAATAATTTGTATAATTGTTATGCTTTTTAAGCAGCAGTATGTTTATTGATTAAATTTAAAGCAATTTTATTGCACTTCTTTTATTGAAAAGAAGGTACTCTAGACACAATCAATCTTACTTGACCAGCATTATTGTCAGTATAATAGAATAGTTGACATTCTGTTCAGTGAGGCCTTTTCATTCAATGGGAAATTCTCATCCATCTGTCAGCTCAGCAATAAAAACTGTCAAAGTCTACTGACACAGCAGCGTGGAGAGATAACCAAGAGAGTCTCAAAAGACCACTAAAAGACCCAAAAGTGCCTCAAAAGACGCAAAAAAAACCATCAATAGATCCACAAAAGGCCCCAAAATGACCCCCATAGAATCTCCTAAAAACCCACAGAACACTCTTAAGAGACTTCCAAAATGCTCCCAAAAGTCCACCAAAAGTGCCTTAAAAGACTACCAAAAGACCTACAGAAGAGACTCAAAAGACGCACAAAAAACTATCAAAAAAACCAACAAAAGTCCCCAAAGTTACCCCCAAAAAACCTCCTAAAAGACCAACAAAACGCTCTCAGGAGAACACAAAAATACCCAAAAAAGTCAACCAAAAGAGCCTCAAAAGACCACCAAGAGAATCATAAAAGAGTTCAAAAATGAGTTAGTAACGAAATCCAAAAAGAAAAAAAAACCCCAAAATTAACATACCAATTTACAAAATACCAAATTGCAGAATCCCACTGGCCCAGCTGATTTTTATTCAGTGAGGAAGTTTTTATTCTTCAAAGAAGTTTGGAGAAATTATTGACTACTTTTGACAATGCAATTTTGTAACTTGGGATTTTGTTAATTGGTATTTTGATTTCGGGATTTAGTTTGTTACTAGACCAAATTGTTTGGATTCGTGATCTCTGATCTACTGACAAAGTAGTAGACTTTGACAGATGACAGCTGACAGAGAGACAATCGGATTTTAATTTAGGGACTTAATTTTGATTTCGGGATTTAGTTTGTTACTATCCCAAATTGTAGTGAATTCGTGATCTCCGATCTACTGACAAAGTAGTAGACTTTGACAGATGACAGCTGACAGATAGCTGACAGAGAGAAAATCGGATTTTAATTTAGGGACTTTATTTTGATTTGGGATTTCGTTACTATCCCAAATTGTTTGGATTCTTGATCTATAATCGCTTTGTCATTAATAGACTTTTCAATGACGAAAATTTGAGCGTCAATTTTTGTATTACACCCAACATGCACAAGTATAGAGTAAAATCCCACATAGTAACACATTCACATCCAAGCGAGGCACGGAAGTGGCAAAATGTAGAATGGAAAATTTCCAAACGATTGAGCGATGCACAACCGAAGGAGAAGCAACAACAACGGGAGAGAGCTAAGCGAAGCGGCAAAGCTGCAAAATGCACCAAGAGACTTGACGAATAAAAGGAGAGACGCAAGAAAAATGGTCTTCTTTTTCTTTAAGGAAAATATCGGCGGCTTACTGGACTCCATAACGAAGTCAAAGACGGGTTTTGGAGACGGGATACGGGACAACCAACGCTGGTTAGCGCTATAATAAGGCGAGCCCTTCCAGTGTGTTAGCTTAGAAACCCCCTTATTCGTTTCGAGACTTTGGCGGACCTTACAGGACTCCATAAAGAAGTCAAAGACGGAGGAATTTTGGCGACGAGATACGGGACAACCAACGTTGTTAAGCTTTATAATAAGGCGAGCCCAGTCCTTCCAGTGTGTTAGCTTAGAAGCCCCTTTCTTTGTTTCGAGACTCTGGCGGGCCTTACTGGACTCCATAACGAAGTCGAAGACGGATTTTGGAGACGGGCTATGGGACAACCAACGCTCTTCAGCGCTATAATAAGGCGAGCCCTTCCAGTGTGTTAGCGTAGAAACCCCTTTCTTGGTTTCGAGAATTTGGCGGACCTTACAGGACTCCATAAAGAAGTCAAAGACGGAGGAATTTTGGCGAAGAGATATGGGACAACCAACGTTGGTAAGCTTTATAATAAGGCGATCCCAGTCCTTCCAGTGTGTTAGCTTAGAAACCCCTTTCTTGGCCTTACTGGACTCCATAACGAAGTCAAAGGCGGAGGAATTTTGGCGACTAGATACGGGACAACCAACGTTGGGGTAACTTTGGGGACTTTTGTTGGTTTTTTTGATGGTTTTTTGTGCGTCTTTTGAGTCTCTTCTGTAGGTCTTTTGGTAGTCTTTTAAGGCACGTTTGGTGGACTTTTGGGAGCATTTTGGAAGTCTCTTAAGAGTGTTCTGTGGGTCTTTTAGGAGATTCTATGGGGGTCATTTTGGGGCCGGAGTAACCCCCCGGAGTAACCCCCCGGAGTAACCCCCCGTTACACAATAAATATTATATATATTTTTTTTTTATTCGGAGTAACTCCCTGTTATAAGAATAAATATGGTTCGGAGTAACCCCCCGCTACACACAAAATATATATATTTAGTTTTATTTATTTGTTTTGATTATCTGGTACATAGTAATTTTCAAATTCACCCACACAACCTAATACTAAAGCGTTTGATTCCAGTCGTGGAGCAAAGACAGCTGACAGAATGTCAATGTAGTGCCACCTTACGACGGTAAGGACTTTATGGGGAAGCGAGTAAGTTTACAGTTTATTCACTATGGGATTCAATTCCCAGTAAGTGACAATTAATATGGGTCTTTTGAGCTTTGACTAATAGTGCGTTCAATTTCGCTCTTGTCAACCTTCTTAACTACAAAATGTAACGTTCCTACTAATCCGGCGATCGGTATGTACGCTTTTCGCGCTCTCAGTACGACAGTGACTGTGTTCCATTTGCAAACCACACTTGGAAACCCTACAATTTTGACAGCTAGCATTAATTTGGCAACTATGCAACATCACTCTAGCAATCACATTAATAACCAGTTCATCTACACTTTTAAGCTGTCAAAGTGACAAGGTGGTTCTAAAGTACTGGAGAGTCATAGGACGACACTTTGATGGTATAGAAGTCTGGTGTGGCGGACGAAACGGAAGCAGCATGTAACGTCTGTGTCATATTGGGCGGCTACAAAAGGCACCTTATTTTTGGTCATTGTTCGATCATCTAAAGGGCTGGCATGCCTATCGAACTGAGGCTTGTGGGGGGCTATTAATCACATCCTTAAAAACACCAAAGATGGAGCGAGAAATATTTTGCATCAGTAATGACAACAAATGGTATTGAGCTCCCAAGAGGTAGCCATAATTTGGTGAATCCTACTATGATTTTATCGGCCGCGCATCGGATTTGGGGGTGGGTGCGGAAAATTTCGTGTAACAATAGCAATCAAGATATCTGAACTAATAAGGACTCAGGAACAATACCAAGAAATCCATCAGATACAACTAAAGGTATTTTTGGCTATAAAACCCCAACCCCCAAAGATAGGAGCATGGAACACATCTGAAAGAAAGTGAAATGCTTCGACTTAACATCACAATCCTGGGATTGAGTGAAAGCAAATGGAGAAGAAAAGCTGAATATAGCGCAGAATCGGGACTAACGAGAATGTTGTTGTTCCGGTTGTCTGGTGAAGAGCAGGCAGACAGAGGTCCAAGACTGAATGGTTTGGTATCATGCTGACTGAGGGAGCCAACAAAAGTCTTATATAAGGGCTTCAAAATTCGAAAGGTGACCATTATTCGATGCTACGCCCCAACGAAGAAATCAGCAGTAGATGAGAAGACTTCTTTCCATACTCATTTGAATTCGGTGTACAACAATATTCCAAAGGTCATCATGGTAGACCTCAATGCCAAAATTGGGTCTGACAACTTGGTTCTTGAACGCGCTGTGGGTAAACGCAACGAAAATGATGATATACTTGTGTCGACTTCTTTACCGCTCGTCAACTTGCAGTTGGAGGATTTTTATTTCCACACAAGACATGCCACAAAATTACACGGGAATCTCGTGATGATCGAACCAAAAATCGACCACTTCATCGTAGAGCAGAGATGAAGGAAATCACTGTGTGCTCTTCGAAGTGAAAGGGAGGCAGACGCAGGTAGTGATCATCGCTTGCTTTTGGCTATGCTGAGGTTACCAACAGCTGCTGTCCGGCGTCGAGCAGAAGGTACATCACGTACGTTCTAACTTTCAAAGCGACCAAAAAAATTTACGCCCAAAATTTTGCCACCACTCTCCGTGATAGAGCGTCAGACTTATAGTTAGTTGTGAATACTGATTTATCTGTTAATGATTTGTGGGGTCTTACAACCCTACCCGAAACAGTACCTGGATTTTTCAAAACACCTGGTTGGACATAATCACACACCGAAAGACACTGAAAGTTAGAATCAATGCAGTAGGCGATGCTCATCGAGCCCTGGATGTATTCCACATCACATCCAAACTTGTGGAGGAATTCAGAGCGAAGCTAAATAGACTTGGCGAAGTCAATAAAGTACCGGGACCCACACATGGCATAGAAGGCAACGAAGCAGCGGATAATAATAATGTACGGCGCGACAGACCATTGCGGTCCAAGGCCCAGCTTCTCGCAACAATTTATGTTGTGCATGTATATTTTTGCACACAAATGGAGGATCCGTGGCTCAGTGGATAAGACCATGGAAGTCTGACAAACGTCCGAGAGTAATAACTTGTCACGGAAAGCTTCTCAATTCGCCGTTCGGAACCGACATTAAATTGTAGGTTACCTCCATTTGTGAAGCAACGGATTGGCTCGCTAATAAAGGAGCAGAAACTCCGCTAGTAAGGCATGAACCGGTGTTCTGTGGTATAGGGTACCGCATTAGAGTTACGCAGTGTAGTTAAGGCAACGTATGGAGTATCTCCAAGGTCTATGGCAAGCAAAGGAAATGCTTTGGAACTATAACCCACTGAGGTCTCGCATGATATTGGGACTAAGCTGAAGTATTGTAAGAATCATTACGGGTTTCCTATGAGGTCATTGCACACTGAAAGGGTACTGAAATGCTGGCAGCTGCAGACTCTTTGGGAAAGCGGAGGAGACCCCGTCGGATCTTCTCAGCGAATGCGGAACAACGATCCGACAGAGAAGATATCACATTGGAACTGACGTAATCTCAGAGTCTGCGCGACATTCACTGAAACCGCTCCATAGTATTAGGTTTCAAAGAGCCCATAGGTATGGAGGAAGTGCTTTAGGGACGGGCATACACTGTCTCTGTAGCACAAGTCAGGGCGAAACGCAATAGATCCGCATGGGTCTCAGTGCATATCATATTATATCACATGCTATCATCTTTCGAAATTGGTGTGTCATACAGCAGGCTTGACAAACATATATACGACTGTAGACGTCACACTTATCTAAAATGCCCAGTTTTACTGTCAAAAAAATTAGCATTTTTACCAAATCTTATAAATGTGTAACAAACATCTCCATCAACTGTCAAACCTGCATGACAGTATATTATACGATATGATGGATTGTCAAATTTTGACAAATATATATGACTGTAGACGTCATATTTATCTGCAATGCCCAATTTTTCTGTTAAAAAAGTGAGGATTTTTACAAAATCTTATAAATATCTGACAAGTATATCCATCAATTGTCAAACATGCATGACAGTATATTATACGATATGATGGAATGTCAATTTTTTTAAAATTAGTGACAGACATGCATGTACATGCTATCTTCTTTCAAGCTTGACAAACATATATGATTGTAAACGTCACGTTATCTGCAATGCCCAATTTTGCTGCCAAAAATTACAATATCTTATAAATATGTGACAGTCATCTCCATCAACTGTCAAACCTACATGACAGTATATTATACGATATGATGGAATGTCAATTTTTTTTAAAATTAGTGACAGCCATGCATGTACATACTATAATTGTTCGCAATCGATGTGTCACACTTCTTACTTGACGAACATATATGACTGTAGACGTCACGTTTATCTGCTATGCCCAATTTTACTGTCAAAAATTACAAAATCTTATAAATGTGTGACAAACATCTCCATCAACTGTCAAAGATGCATGACAGTACGATATGATGGAATGTCAAATTATTTAAAATTAGTGACAGACATGCTATATCATGCCTCATTTTGTGACAAAAGCCGGCCGCCATAGGTGAAGTTGGGAATAAAAAAAACTCTCCAAAATAGAAAGGGAAACCCCCAAAAGATATGTATTTGATTGCCAATAGAGTGTGAGACATTGGTGCCAGTGCCAGTGCGTATTATTTGCATTTTGGGTTTTTGTTTTTTGCGTACCGATTTGGGGAGTAGATTTAACCGCCCAAAAAAAAAAAAAATTCCTGTCCCATTTAACCAACAAAGTTCCATACATATTCATTGTCTTTTTTTATTTTCTTATGACAGACTAAAAGTTTTGTCTCTTATTATTAAGTGTTTTTTAATAAATATCTTAAATATACTATATATATATATCAATATTATAATAAAATAGTTATGGCTATGCAACAAATAACAACAACAACATTCAATAGATAACAATTGATTGATAAAAGTTAGTTAACATATAACAGAACAGACAATGTTTGCGTCTAATTGAGGAACATTGTTTGACAGATGACAGAACACAGAAATATGTCAGCTATGTCGTTTTTCATTGGCACAAGAAAATCAAATCTTTAGAAAGCTGCAGTGGTGGCAAGCCATAATCTGAGCAGACTAATAGGTACGTTTGAGCAGGTTTTGAGCAGGATTCTGCTAATAAGTATGCAATATGTGATAGAATGGTGCAAAAGCTTGACTTAACGATAAACTTCAAAGTCAGATTGAGCAGGAAAACGAAACTGAATTCCAAATGCATTAGGGAGCCATAAAAGATATACAGCAGCAGGCTTTGGTGCAATGGAACCGTAACCGGTAACCGAAGGGTGATACCATCTGCTAATAAAAATCTGAAAAGGAAGTACATAAGGCAGAGAATAGCCAGGGCTCTGGATGCTGTCCACAGATACTCTGCAACTCGTAATTAGTCTACTTCCTCAGTTACATGAGACAGGCTTAGAGGAAGAACTATGTCTCAGCTCAACAATTAAAATCTTCACCCATTTGCAAAGAAAAGATTTTCGGATCAACGTCAACAAGCAAAGAAATGTCCTGCCTTCACTTAAGCAGCCTGTATAGTTTCTCATCTAACATCATAAGCAATTCACTAATGGAAAGATTCTCATCAAACATGATGAGAAAGATTTCACTAATGATCCGACCAGATGCTAGATTTTGATATTTTCAGGAGCATGCAATCAGAGGAATCAAAAAGGATTCCAACAATATATAGGCTTTCAAGACTTCTTAAGTCTTCAATGTCCATCCTACTGTCCTGCCTTCTCTTAAGCCTGGAAAGTTACTCATCTAACATCATAAGCAATTCACTAATGGAAAGATGCTCATCAAACATGATGAGAAAGATTTCACTAATGATCCGACCAGATGCTATCATCAGATGATATTATCAGAAGCACGCAATCAGAGGAATCAAAAAGGATTCCAACAATATATAGGCTTTCAAGACTTCTTAAGTCTTCAATGTCCATCCTACTGTCCTGCCTTCTCTTAAGCCTGGAAAGTTTCTCATCTAACATCATAAGCAATTCACTAATGGAAAGATTCTCATCAAACATGATGAGAAAGATTTCACTAATGATCCGACCAGATGCTATCATCAGATGATATTATCAGAAGCACGCAATCAGAGGAATCAAAAAGGATTCCAACAATATATAGGCTTTCAAGACTTCTTAAGTCTTCAATGTCCATCCTACTGTCCTGCCTTCTCTTAAGCCTGGAAAGTTTCTCATCTAACATCATAAGCAATTCACTAATGGAAAGATTCTCATCAAACATGATGAGAAAGATTTCACTAATGATCCGACCAGATGCTATCATCAGATGATATTATCAGAAGCACGCAATCAGAGGAATCAAAAAGGATTCCAACAATATATAGGCTTTCAAGACTTCTTAAGTCTTCAATGTCCACTATCTACTGGTATATTAGACGTTCGTACCATTGCAATACATTCGGATCCAATACTTTCGAGCTCAGCTTTAAGAAAAATCAGCTCTAAGTATACTTGAAAAGTCTTTTATGGTAGAATTTATAGGAGAGTGCCAAGTTGCTTCAACATTAGACCGATGGAGAGATGGTTTTTTTTGTGATTCCGGTTAGCCCATCAATGAAAAATGAAAAGCCGGGTCTGGAGATACCCACTCACGCAGGAATCATTCACTGTCCCTTTTCTGTTCCTTTTATTGCCATATAATTCAATTTTTAATTTTCTTCACGCAAATTGATTTCGCTCTTACACTAATCTCACTCTTTCTCTCTTTCTAACTCAATAACATACATTCGCTTGACTATAGGATTTTAAGATGCACAGGGCTTAGGAATGGTAGTCAGGTAGATAGTATAAATCTCAGATATAAGGTACTATAAGGTCTTATGTAGTTGTTTTTAGTTAGTTTTTGTATTAAATTAACTTATTTTGTAAAACACATTTATCAGTAAATACATACATATATATATATATATATATATAAACATAGATTCATGTACTTATGTACTTACATGTACTTTCTTGTTTTGCGTAGTTTCGCTTTTACATCAATGGTTTTTAGAATATTCGCTTAAAAGTACTAGTACTATTGACTAGGTCCCTCAGGACTGACAAAGAGTCTGGTTATAGCCGACAAAAAAATTAAGTGTAGAACGTCGAGTGAGTTATTTGAGTCTGAGTTATTACTCGATGCTCGATGCCCCTTCCTTACTTCGAAAATGGTGTCTTGACGCTGGGTGATCTTACGTTGGTATGTTAGTATGTGGGTAGGTGGTGGTGGTAGGGTGGTGGTTGGTTGGTTGGTTCTCTCGCAGTATGCGCCTCGCAAAAATTGTCCACAATGTAAATTCAAAATTTTGGATTTATTTGCAAATTTAGTTATATTTGTCGTTTGGTTTACTTTTAATTTGCTCGGGGAAAAAACCTGGATCTATAAGGGATGGAAAAATAGTAGTTGGGGGAGGGGGGAAAAAAACAAAAGTCAAATTCTAGTTGTTTTTGTTTTTACAGTTATATATTAAGTTTAATTTTGATGAATAGGTAGGGCGGAAGGGGTTAATGGTGAATGTTGAAGCAGTGAAACAATTGCATGAATGAATGATCGCCAATATTTCAATCGCCCAAAAACTCGAAAGGAAAAATTGCCCAAAAAAACCGGATAAACACTTTTGGGCTATTATTCATTGCAGTTTGAATAGTCGCCTAAATTTTAAAGAACTAATTATTTTCAATGTTATTTGGTCAATTAGACATCGACATGTTCATAATGGATAGTCGTTCAAAATTTGAAGAAAGAATAATCGCTCAAAGTAAACTTTTGGGAGGTTGTTCATTATTGTTTGGACAATTTGACGACTACTTATATCATAATAAAAAGTCGCCCAAAGTTTGAAGGAAGAAAAAACGTTATTCATTGCTGTTTGCTCAATTTTTCATCTTGTTTTTTCATAATGAATATTTGCCCAAAGTTTAAGAAGGAACACTCGCCCAAAGTAAAGTTTTGGGCGGTATGTTATTTTTTTTTGGGCAGTTCGAAATTTTTTAATTCATAATGAATATTCGCTCAAAGTTTAAAGGAAGAAAAAACGTTATTCATTGTTGTTTGCGCAATTTGACAACTTTTTAATTCATAATGAATAGTTGCCCAAAGTTTAAGAAAGAATACTCGCCCAAAGAAAAGTTTTGGACGGTATGTTATTGTTTTTTGGGCAATTCGAAATTTTTTAATTCATAATGAATAGTCGCTCAAAGTTTGAAGGTAGAAAAAAGGTTATTCATTGTTGTTTGCGCAATTTTACATCTTGTTATTTCATAATGAATAGTCGCCCAAAGTTTGTAGGACAAGTTATCGCCAAAAGTAATTTTGAGCGGTTATTCATTGCTAATTTGGCAATTTGACATCTTTTTATTTCATAAAAAATTGTCGCCCAATGTTGGAAAAAAAAAAGTTATTCATTGTTGTTTGCGCAATTTGACAACTTTTTAATTCATAATGAAGAGTCGCTCAAAGTTTAAATGAGGCCCGAAGTGCCCCAAATTTTAATAGAAAGTGTTGTCTCCGGAAATTCACATGTGTGCAAAATCCTAATAAAATCGGGCTTTGGGAAGTTATTTCAAAATTGATAGCAAGATTCCACGACAAACCGACGGGCAAACGAAGTTAATATAGAGAATTTAAAAAATAAAAATTTGTGGACCTCTATCAGAGAATTCGGGAAATTGTCATGCATTTTCCTAATTTCCTCTTTAATTTGATGGCTTTGTTTTTGGAAGATAGTACTTACTCACAGGTAGCAAATACTTCCGGGTAACAAATTTCATAGAGGCATAAATCGCGCGAAAAACGGTTGCAAAAACGGTGGCCTCAATCAAGTGAACGGGAGTGTATGTTTAATTATTTGGTTAGTTGGATATAAAATACAGTATCGAATATATAAATATACCATGTATACATACATATAATGTCTATATATACCTACCATAAATATTAACGAAGGAAATCAATCTTCTTATAGGTGATATACTTTTATGTAACATAATTTCTGTTAAATATTTTATCAAATCAAACCATAAATGTGTCTGGATAATTTGGATAATTTCTGCACGCGCACATGCATTTTTATCTGACACATCATTATTTTTGTTGTCAAGCAGTCAAGAAATGTCATCGACTACTATTGTGTGTGTAATGATTACTTACCACATCGAACGTTTGAGCATCTGCAGAGTCTCCCATCTGTACGGAAGCGAAGAGTTCTCATCTCTGTCATGGGTATACCATCAATCGGCTCATATCTCATTGAAGTTGCTGTTATGTTATGTACCCTAGGCCCCATTACAGGTGAGTTCAGTTCATACTGCCTACAATTGACGGCCGCGCTGAGACTGGGGTGCAATGCTCTTAGTTTTCGTAGCAATAATGGATTTGGTGGTGGTGATGCTGTTGGTGGTGGTGATGCTGTTCGTGGTGGAGGAGGAGTTAGTAGAGATGGTGATGGGCACGGTGTTGTTCTTATTGATGTTATATCTGCTGGCCTACTTGTACCACCGCCAAAGTTAGCTACACCAACATCAGCGATCGACCCAAGAATTGCAGGTGCAGTAGTTCTATTACAATCGAACAAACTGTCAACCTCGCCGCCATGATAACCGACGCAACCACCATAACCACCGCCGCCGGCGCCACGGGCAAAGTTGCAGGCACTGGTAGCAGCCCTACGTTGATAAGCTCGGTTGTGCATTGTCAATTTTCGTACGTTCTTTTCCGGCTGGAAAACCAGAATGTAAGCCTTTGGTGAGTACAAGCAGATCAGGGCAACCGATGCGCTTAGACTAATCGATATGCTTAAGGTTGTGATTTGAATCTGAAGCATTGCATGTGGAAGAAAATCAAATAGAAGAAAGATTTAAATAAAAAGCGCCATTTTTTTAAACGAAAAAAAATCTCAAATTGGGTCATTTTGGCATTGAAAGGTTTTCTAAATCACCGATTGGATAAATGACACTAGAATTGACATATCAGCCTAATCTAGTCAGTCAAGACTCTTTCCAAAGTCAACAAAGCCTACCTTAGTCTGTCAAGACTCTTTCTAAAGCCAACAAAGCGTACCTTAGTCTGTCAAGACTCCTTCTAAAGCCAACAAAGCCTACTTTAGTCTGTCAAGACTCTTTCCAAAGCCAACAAAGCTTACTTTAGTCTGTCAAGAATCTTTCTAAAGCTAACAAAGCCTACTCTAGTCTGTCAAGACTCTTTCTAAAGCCAAGAAAGCCTACTCTAGTCTATCAAGACTCCTTCTAAAGCCAACAAAGCCTACTTTAGTCTGTCAAGACTCTTTCCAAAGCCAACAAAGCTTACTTTAGTCTGTCAAGAATCTTTCTAAAGCTAACAAAGCCTACTCTAGTCTGTCAAGACTCTTTCTAAAGCTAACAAAGCCTACTTTAATCTAACAAGACTCTTTCTAAAGTTAACAAAGCCTGCTTCGGTATGTCAAGACTCTTCCTAAAGCCAAGAAAGCCTACTCTAGTCTGTCAAGACTCTTTCTAAAGCCAAGAAAGCCTAGTCTAGTCTATCAAGACTCCTTCTAAAGCCAACAAAGCCTTCTTTAGTCTGTCAAGACTCTTTCCAAAGCCAACAAAGCTTACTTTAGTCTGCCAAGAATCTTTCTAAAGCTAACAAAGCCTACTCTAGTCTGTCAAGACTCTTTCTAAAGCTAACAAAGCCTACTTTAATCTAACAAGACTCTTTCTAAAGTTAACAAAGTCTGCTTCGGTATGTCAAGACTCTTCCTAAAGCCAAGAAAGCCTACTCTAGTCTGTCAAGACTCTTTCTAAAGCCAAGAAAGCCTACTCTAGTCTATCAAGACTCTTTTTAAAGCCAACAAAGCCTACTTTAGTTTTTCAAGACTCTTTCCAAAGCCAACAAAGCTTACTTTAGTCTGTCAAGAATCTTTCTAAAGCTAACAAAGCCTACTCTAGTCTGTCAAGACTCTTTCTAAAGCCAAGAAAGCCTACTCTAGTCTATCAAGACTCCTTCTAAAGCCAA
Organism: Nephrocerus scutellatus; assembly: GCA_947095585.1. Lineage (NCBI taxonomy): Eukaryota > Metazoa > Arthropoda > Insecta > Diptera > Pipunculidae > Nephrocerus > Nephrocerus scutellatus. The sequence continues at coordinate 1,932,144 of OX352766.1, forward strand.
CAAAGCCTACTTTAGTCTGTCAAGACTCTTTCCAAAGCCAACAAAGCTTACTTTAGTCTGTCAAGAATCTTTCTAAAGCTAACAAAGCCTACTCTAGTCTGTCAAGACTCTTTCTAAAGCTAACAAAGCCTACTTTAATCTAACAAGACTCTTTCTAAAGTTAACAAAGCCTGCTTCGGTATGTCAAGACTCTTCCTAAAGCCAAGAAAGCCTACTCTAGTCTGTCAAGACTCTTTCTAAAGCCAAGAAAGCCTACTCTAGTCTATCAAGACTCTTTCTAAAGCCAACAAAGCCTACTTTAGTCTGTCAAGACTCTTTCCAAAGCCAACAAAGCTTACTTTAGTCTGTCAAGAATCTTTCTAAAGCTAACAAAGCCTACTCTAGTCTGTCAAGACTCTTTCTAAAGCTAACAAAGCCTACTTTAATCTAACAAGACTCTTTCTAAAGTTAACAAAGCCTGCTTCGGTATGTCAAGACTCTTCCTAAAGCCAAGAAAGCCTACTCTAGTCTGTCAAGACTCTTTCTAAAGCCAAGAAAGCCTACTCTAGTCTATCAAGACTCTTTTTAAAGCCAACAAAGCCTACTTTAGTTTTTCAAGACTCTTTCCAAAGCCAACAATACTTTAGTCTGTCAAGAATCTTTCTAAAGCTAACAAAGCCTACTTTAATCTAACAAGACTCTTTCTAAAGTTAACAAAGCCTGCTTCGGTGTGTCAAGACTCTTCCTAAAGCCAAGAAAGCCTACTCTAGTCTGTCAAGACTCTTTCTAAAGCCAAGAAAGCCTACTCTAGTCTATCAAGACTCTTTCTAAAGCCAACAAAGCCTACTTTAGTCTGTCAAGACTCTTTCCAAAGCCAACAAAGCTTACTTTAGTCTGTCAGCACCCTTCTTAAAGCCAAAAAAGCTCTGTCAAGACTCTTTCTAAAGCCAACAAAGCCTACTTTAGTCTGTCAGCACCCTTCTTAAAGCCAAAAAAGCTCTGTCAAGACTCTTTCTAAAGTTAACAAAGCCTGCTTTAGTATGTCAAGATTCTTTCTAAAGCTAATAAAGCCTACTCTAGTCTTTCAAGAATGTTTTTAAGCCAAAAAAAGTCTTCTTAAGTCTGTCAGGACCCTTCTTAAAGCCAACAAATCCTACTTTAGCCTGTCAAGACTCTTTAAATCAAGAAATCTAACCATAACATCCAAGCTGCTAGTGTATAAGACAATGGCCATACCAGTACTTACATATGGATCCTAGACTTGGGTGCTTAGCAAAAACCTCTTAGCCGCATTCGAGAGAAAAGCCTTACGAAAAAGTTTTTGCGTCCCGTATGTGAGGAAGGACAATTCGCCATCGCGAATAGAATTAAGCTCGCTATGCTCCGGACACCGAGCTCGTATGAGCTAAGAGGGTCCTACTTGGAAAGTGCTTTGTGGTTGGATTTATGGAATACAACAACTGGGCCGGCCAATTCTATGCTGGAAGGATTGCATAATTCTGAACGCCCAGAGTTTAGGGATGCAAAACTGGATGACATCGTCTCGAAATGGATTGGAAAGATTTCTTGCGGAAGGCCAGGATCGGACCCCGGTTGTAGAGCTAAATATGATGATGATAATACTTGTGGTCAGAGAAGGAGTGTTCTTTCGCTTCCAAAATCAAATGAAGAATCACACTTGCCAATCGCTTTTCATTGGACTAAGTAGGCAATTGAGTTGTAAATCCCTTTTTCGGACCACTAAGATTTCCATTCCATTGCAACTTTTCATAAAATTCTCTAATCGGTTTAAATAAAATCGGGTAAATTATTTAAAAACATTTATATGGAAGCCCCTCCTTGCTGAGTCCTGATCACTTCCATATTTTAACAAAAAGTGTTGTCATCGGAGACATACATTTCTGTAAAATTTAAATAAAATCGGATTTCAGGAAGTGATTATAAAATTGATCACAAGATTTGGGCAACCAGCCAGCCAGCCAGCCACACACAAACAAACAAACAAACACATAAGCACATGGACGCGCGAACTTATTATATATATTTAAAAAAAAAAGATACGTAATATCGCCGGACAGATGTAGATACGAAAATAACTCATCTAAAGAACGAATCGCAATTGTTGCGTATACGCTCCGATGTACAGCAAAACCACATTTTGTGTATTGGGACGCTCGTTCTGCCTATTCTTCTTCTTCTTCTTCTTCTTATTTCTATAAAAAGTTTATTTTGTCAATAAAAGTGAAGTGGCATAGGTGGGCGGGAAAATATGCACCGCCCCATTTAAAGTGATATGTTTCACTTGTTCCCATGTGTCGGTGTCGACACTAGTATCCAATTATTATTCGTACGTACAACACTTTTTTTGTATCTCTGCATCGTGTATCGTATGCAGCATGCATGCTTAAAATATCGTATCTTAATTCAGAATTTGTTCCCTTACCTCATATGAGTTCTCCGTTGCAAAGAAGATCGGCACAAATGCCAGCCAAATGATGCATGTGGTGTACATCGTGAATCCAATGAATTTGGATTCATTGTAATTCTCCGGGATTTTCCTGGTCTTGATGGCGTAGATGGTGCAAATGCCAATCAGAATCATGTTGTAGAGTTGCGAGTACAGAAAGGACCTTTCTTGCATATTACACTCAAGAATAGCTACGGTTCGGTCGGGGTAATAGAAACGCGTTCCAGGTGGCTCGACAATCATCCACACAATGGTGATTAGAATTTGAATGGCTAAGCGGCAGATATATAGAAAACAAAGATATTTACGCGGTTTGTTAGTGAGAAAAGATACATCTGCGAGCAACAATTTTCATTTGGAAACATCTCTTAACACAATACTCACAAACTAACAATCCCGAAATGACAACCTGCGACTGGGGACTGATGTATTTGAGGCGTTGTGCCGATCTTGGTGCTAGGTTAAAGATGCGCGAAATGCGATTGGTCTTCGTAAGCAGAGCGCTGTAAATGATCGAGAAGCCAACACCAATTCCGAAACGTTGCAGTATGCATGTGACGATTGTCGGCTGAGCGATTAGCGTGAATGTATTACAGTAGCACACCAGTATGCCGCAGAGCATAATGTAGCTGAGCTCGCGACCGGATGCCTTAACCAGGGGGGTGCCATGGTATCGCACAAACAGCAAAATTACAATCATTGTCATTATGATGCCGACAATTGCAATGACCATTGAAACAATCGAGAACAGGCTATCCCAGCGCATGTACTGTACGGGGAGGGCGAAGCAGCCAAGTTTATCCAGATTTGGCCAATAGCCGGGACCGCAATCCTTGCAGGTGAACTCATCATAGACGTATTCGTAGGCTTCACAACTGTCACAGATCCAGCAGCAATTGTCACCCTGTTCGTGTGTGTGTGTGAGCGGTGTATATGTTTAAATGGTAGTTATGATATGAAGCGAGGTACAAAAACAAAAAACAATTAAATTGACCACAACAACAACAAGGAACGATTGGTCCTTTCCCCTGTAGGACAAGGAGTTTGCCAAAAAGTAACGATAAAAAAAGAATCCAGGAAATTGTTGATATAAATTCTCTAATCGGAGATACACATTGTGAAAAGTTTCAATAAAATCGAGCTATGGGAAGTGGGTTAAAAATTGGTCGCAAGATTCCACGACCGACAAACGGACAAACACACGGGCTCGTGAAGGTTATGTAGAGAATTTAGAATTTAATCCAAAAACGCAGCACCAAAAACCAAAATTCAAAAGAATTCATCAAAACCAACAGAACACCAAAACCAAAAATAACACCGAAAGTTATATGACGAAAAATCGAAACTAAAATCAAAACTCAAAACTAAAAACCCAAAACCCAATACCAAAAATCAAAAACCAATACCATAATTAAAACCAAAAGAACGTCAAAACCAAAAACATAACCGAAAGTTATATTACGAAAAATCAAAACTACAACCAAAACCAAAAGCTAAAAACCAAAAACCTTAAACTTAAGCCCAACACACAAAACGCAACACCAAAAACCCAAAACGATCAGATCAGCAAAACCAAAAATAAAACCGAAAGTTATATGACGAAAAATCATAACTTAAATCAAAACCAAAAACTAAAAACCCAAAATCCAAAACCCAAAACGAAAAGAATTTATCAAAACCATCAGAACCAACTTGACTTTTCCAAGACTCTGTCAACTACCGTAATCTGACTGCCAATAAATTTGTTTTGAGCTATCTGACAACAGGCGACTACAGGCGGTCTATCACAATTCAAAAATTTCAACTTTTCGAAAGCTTTCATAAGGCGTACCTCAAGGCTCAGTACTCGGTCCAATTTTTTTTTCGCTGTTTATTAATCGACATCCCTGTTGTAATTAATAAATAAGGATACATACTTTTATGCAGAGGTACTTTTCTCCTGCTATCTCCTAGAGAATGCAGTGGCAAGGGTCAATCAAGACATCCAATCAATTCTGTTGTGGTCTCACCAAACAGGCTGCAACTTAACGCTAGCAAAACGAAACTTGTAACAAGTACCTTGTCGACACTTTATCGTTACCTGACTTAATTTTGGATAAAAAAAAATAGTAGAGCAAATTGGGTTCGTCTAAAGTCTAGGCATCTTCATTAACAGAACACTGTGTTGAAACGATCACATTACTCACATCGTCACAAAAATGTATCGGTCTCTTCGTTGTTTGTTTTTGTGTAAAGTAAAATTTAGTGAAATCACTAATTCTTCCTCTCAATATGCATGGTTGTGATGTGATGTGTCCAACCCCAACTAAATAATTGGAGTTTACTCCAAAAGGCAGACAGCTCTACACTATGGTTCCGTAGCCAAGCGTAAAAGAAGTTATCAAGCGATAAGTTGGCTTTCCAGCGGAGCAGATAAAATCTACACTAAGAAATTCATGAACTCATATGGTAGTATGGGAGTAAGAAACGATTCCAGAAGAATGGTGATGAGGAATCCTGTGCCCAATTCATAAGAAAGGAGATATTGCAAAGTGCAGCAATCCTACAATGATCAGACATGCGATTTACGATTTGTTGTTTTTGGTGGCATCTTCAGAAGATGCACCTTCTGCTCTTCCAGAAGAGTCATTATAGCTTTCAATTGATTATTGTGTACCTGTTGCCTCTTGATCATTCCAACGTCACATGGCAAAGAGCATACAGATATTGGCATATCAGAATCCTTGTTCCACACCACTTTTCGCAAATCGAGCGTCAACTTGTTAAACCATTTACCAACAACCTGTTGTTTATATGAAGAGATCGCGTATTGTTGTTGTGAGAGTGAAAGTGAGAATGAGAATGAGAATGAGAATGAGAATGAGAATGAGGATGAGAATGAGAATGGGAATGGAATGAGAATGAAAATGAGAATGAGAATGAGATTGAGAATGGGAATGGGAATGAGAATGAAAATGGGAATGGAATGAGAATGAGATTGAGAATGGGAATGGGAATGAGAATGAAAATGGGATTGAGAATGAGAATGAGAATGGGAATGGTAATGAGAATGATAATGAGAATAAAATAAGAAAGAGAATGAGAGTGAGAGTGAGTGTAAGAGTGAGTGTAAGAGTGAGTGTAAGAGTGAGAGTAAGAGTGAGAGTAAGAGTGAGAGTAAGAGTAAGAGTGTGAGTGAGAGCGAGAGGGAGAGTGAGTGTGAGAGTGAGAGTGAGAGTGAGAGTGAGAGTGAGAATGAGAATGAGAATGAAAATGAAAATGAAAATGAGAATGAGAATGAGAATGAGAATGAGAATGAGATTGAGAATGAGAATGGGAATGGGAATGAGAATGAAAATGGGATTGAGAATGAGAATGAGAATGAAAATGGGATTGTGAATGAGAATGAGAATGAGAATGAGAATAAAATAAGAAAGAGAATGAGAGTGAGAGTGAGTGTAAGAGTGAGAGTAAGAGTAAGAGTGAGAGTGAGAGTGAGAGAGTGTGAGTAAGAGTGAGAGTGAGTGTGAGAGTGAGAGTGAGAGTGAGAGTGAGAGTGAGAGTGGGAGTGAGAGTGAGAGTGAGAGGTAGAATGATAGTGAGATTGAGAGTGAGAGTGAGAGGTAGAATGATAGTGAGAGTGAGAGTAAGAGTGAGATATAATGAAAAAAAAGGACAAAAAGTGAAAGAATGAGTATCAAACATATCGAATAAATATTGAAGGATAATTTATGCATCGACTTACACTGAGTATCCTTTTCACAAACGCATTTTTTATGTCTACATTTGGATAGGCAACTCACTACGTATCCTACTATACGACCCACTCACCTTATAGTGATATCCTGCTGAGTTCTCCAATTTCTGATAATTCAGAATGTCATAGCGTGCCAGTCCGTCACCCTGTTTATCGAATTTTACTAGGCTGCCGGCCAAATCTGTGCGAAAAAAGAAAAAAGAAAGAAATAAGTGAAAAGTTGCACCCTTGGGTGAGCGTCAAATGACTAAGCTCTTGAATGCCGTAGCTATTCTGCAAACATATGTAACATCAAGACACTTAGGCATATTACAAGTAGATGAATACTCTGGGCTGAAGGAAATTAACGCAGCACATGTCCCGCAAGGCAGCGTTTTTGGACCAGTACTTTACCTTCTATACACCACATGGATCGGCAGGGCAGAGATAGAAGCTCTACTAAATCTAGCCCCGCTTCACATTAAAAAAAAAAACAAGAAGAAGCAACCAGACAGGCTTCACAATATATACAACTTTAAGCAAGGGAGCATTCCAAAAGAGGGGAAAACTGTAAAGGAACTCACCAAACTAATGCAACGTTTTTCCCTTATGCGGTCTCCCATCGGCCGACAACTATATCTTACCATCCTACGCTGTACCGCTCTTTAGTCTCCCTCAACACCGCACCAACTACGGCCATTTTGAACCAATCTCCAAAATGTTGAGTCTGGCCAACAACGCACAGAGCCCCCTTGATTGTTGTAACCTCCCTTAAAAACTATCTCTATACCTCCTCTTGACTTTACTCTAAGTTAAGTTAAGCTTACGCTTCTTAGATTCTTTAAGTCCTTTGCTAAACTTGTATTAAGAAAATAAATAAATACATGATGTTACAAAACTAAAGTGAGTCTTTCTATTCGGCTCCCGGACTTTTGCAGCATGTATAAGGCTGAGATGTCAGCGATTGAGGAAGCAGTGACCAGTGTAAATAGAGATGATGTGAATTTAAAATAAAATAGGACGTAAGACTGAACCTTGCGGAACACCGCAATATATAGTTAAGCTATTACTCTCAACTCATCAGAAATTCTCACACATTGTTCCCTATTATTTAGATATGAGCGGAACCACTCAGCCAGCTATACCTCTAAATCCTATGTTGTCTAATTTCACACATAGAGTGGTCAACATTATCGTTTGTTAACGTTCTCCAGACCAGACGAAGATAGACGAAATGAAATGATGAAATGCAATTTTACTCTAAGCCCGTTTCGTTTTAGATCAAATAGTGGTCTAAATGTCTTTCACCACCATCCTAACATACTGTGATGTATCTATGTATATTAGAGACACACACACACACACACACACACACACACACACAATCTATTGTCATTAATTTAGCCATAATCATCCAATCGTTCTTACCAATAAACGATACCTTCAACAGATAGTTGTTGTAGAAATCTTTCCCATCGTAGTTGGCCATTGCGGGGCACACCATTGAGTGATGATGCCGATGATTGAATGTGGAATGCTGGGATGATCCTCTGGAGCCGGCGATAGACGCCGAAATCATTTGTCCATTTGGACACACATCGAAATGCAATTCGTGCATAGCATGAGCAGATGCGTAGACAGCGTCGATGACGAACTGGGATTTTGATTCTTGTTCATAGCTGACAATGTCCAACAAAATAAAAAAAAGGAAGAGACAGACAAATGCAATCAATTAAACGGATGTTCGGATTGTGGATATTTCGAAAAGGACAGACACACCCAAGAATTACAGCAACAAAAGCGAATAGAGTTTAAAATTTAAAGTAAACCGGGCTAAGTTTATATTAGCACCCCTCGGCCCTGAGGCCCGAGGGGCCCGAACTTTCAATAGAAAGTGTTGTCTCCGGAAATAGACATGTGTGCAAAATCCCAATAAAATCGGGCTTTGGGAAGTGGGTGTAAAATTGATCGGAACATTCCACGACCGACCGACCAACCGATCGACAGACGTGCAACGGGCAACAAAAGTAATATATAGAGAATATAGAAAATTTCAAAAAAGGAACAAATTTTAAAGGAACTTCGAGGAAAACTCCCCCCAAACGTCCTTACCCGACCGCATCCGACAGTTGAAGTGACTCATCGCACAAACGTCGCCCATCTCTGCGTCGTTGTTTTTTCTTGTGTCCTTTGCCCGAAATGATATCATCATTATCTCCATCATCAGCCCCTTCATCATCACCATCGCTGTATCTCTTCTCCAGAACACAGTCGAACATGTCCTCCCAATACTCCTTGAACCATGGATTGCGGGTGTTCGTCGCAGGCTTCAGCGACATCATGTAACGATGGTAATCCTCAATAAATTCCGATTGCAGTTCGACAGTGATTGCACCCTCGGCAATATCCTCAAGACCCTCGAGCAGTTTCTGCTGCATGCCCCAGCCATCGCTAGCTATCCATTGGAATGACTGCGGGGGACTTGCCCGTTTGGCTGCCTGCAGAATACTGCGAGAGTCTTCGGCGCGCGTAAACAGGACGACCCCACGAGCGTTCGGTTTCTTCAGTAGCTTGCTGATAATTGTGTCGAAAATTTTGTCATCGGACACTCTGGGAACTTTTTCAGCAACAGCTATGCAGACATAACGCTCGCTGGCCTCCTTGTTGAATGCCTCGATGCCGTCCTCACCGTATGAGCCCTCCGAGTATATGATCGACACGTAGGTCCAATTGAGGCGTTTGATTATGTCGACAAGGGCAATCGATTGAAATGAATCGGGCGGCACTGTACGGGCGAAAAGGTCAAAGCGTGTCTTGTCACTGAGTGTCTTTGCTGTGCTGGCTGGAGAGATTTGCGGTATGTGAAAGAGGTGTAACAAATTGGCCACCTGTAGCGAGACTGAGCTGTACGAGCCGCCGATGACACAAAACAGCGGACCTGTCATCAAATCGTGACGTAGTTTCGGCGTTGACATATCCGGGCATTCGAAAGTCGACGAGTCGAGATTGTTCAGTGATCTGCGAACAAATTGAAGCGACTGATTAAGGGCGTAGGTGTCACGCGAGCAGGTGTCCAGTATGAGGACGCCGATTGTTATGCCGGGCAAAAGAGTCTCATCGCGGTTAATGCGGTCCACAGCATAGAGCATCGCCTCGAGACGATGCACACCGCGGTTGTTGATCTGTCGACTACACGGTTGTCGACCTCCACTCTTGTGGATCGGAAATAGACCACCGAGAATTATGTCGCCCGGCAGATTCACCGAAATGAATTCCTGATGTTTTTGTTGCTTGGGGGCGCTTTGTTTTGCTGTAGCACTCGTCTTCTTCGGCTTGTTATGGTTACGGTTAGGTTTATAGTTATGGTTATAGATTGCGGAGTTGACGCCGGTGACGGCATCAAGTTTTTTATGCTTTTTGGTGGTAATTGGGATCCTGGTGGTAATGGCGGTGGTTGTAGTGGTGCTGATGGTGGTGCTGGGATCGGTTTCAATGAAAGTTTTAGAAGTGGCTTCCGTAATTGTGTCAGTATTGGTATTGGTTGTGTCGGAGGTTATATCAGTGGTTCGCTCTGTAGTGATTGTAGGAGTGTTGTCGTCATTATTGCTGATCGTTTGCGCACTTATTGGCGCGATAAAGTGCACATTTGGAATGCATAGCCGGCAGATGATGCCCACCATTAATGCCAAACTTAATGATGCGTTGGGTATCTTCATAATGTTAGTGAGTGAGTTAATGAGCTGCTCTCGATTTTCTGTTTCCTTTTCAAATTTGTTCCACGAAATTAAATCTGGATGAGATTGTTGCCGCTGGGCTAACACGCACAGGTGCACTCACACTATGAGATAAGCAGCGGGAAATCTACAAAAGAAAAAAAAAAGAACATAAAAGTTAGACTGATGTCTAAGGAAGAAGAACAAAAATATAAATAACTTTAACTTTTCCTTCTTGATATTGTTTTTTAATTAAGTTACAGCTAAGCGCCATTTTTATGTATCAATTAGAGAGGACCTCGTTTTATAGGCACGTCGAGAGTAAACTCAATAGGCTACGTCAGTATGATGTATATATGGGACAGTTGTAGAATGATTAGGGTGCGGTTAGAGGATTATTATAAAATGATTATAGAATTAAATAATCAGATTATGGGAAGATTTTTATATTTTAGGAAGTTGACGGAACTTTTATAGGGTGATTATGGAATTATGGAATTATTTGATGAGATTTATAGGAAGATTTGTTTTTTATATAATGTTTATAGGATGAATTTGGTATTGGTTTAGGATGATCTTATAAAGTATATACTGATTATAAATGATTATAGGAAGATTTTTCTATTTTAGGATGATTATGGAACGTTTATGGGTATATATAAGATGATTTTTGGATTATATAATCATTATGGAGTTATATGATGAGATTATAGGAAACTTTTGTTTTTCCTAGAATGTTTATAGGATGATTACGGTGTTGGTTTAGGTTGATCTTATAAATTATAAAAGGATTATAGGAAGATTTTTTCATTTTAGGATGATTATGGAACGTTTATAGGGTAGATATAGGATGTTTTTAGGATTATATAATCATTACGGAATATATGGTAAAATTATAGGAAGATTTTTTGGTCTAGAATGTTTATAGTTTGATTACGGTGTTGGTTTAGGTTGATGTTATAAATTATAAAAGGATTATAGGAAGATTTTTTCATTTTAGGATGATTATGGAACGTTTATAGGGTAGATATAGGATGGTTTTAGGATTATATTATCAATATAGAATTATATGATGAGATTATAGGAAGATTTGTTGTTGATAGAATGTTTATAGGATGAATTTGGTATTGGCTTAGGATGATCTTATAAAGTATATACTGATTATAAATGATTATAGGAAGATTTTTCTATTTTAGGATGATTATGGAACGTTTATAGGGTAGATATAAGATGATTTTTGAATTATATAATCATTATGGAATTATACGATGGGATTATAGGAAGATTTGTTGTTTATAGAATTTTTAAAGGATTAATTTGTTATTGGTTTAGGATGATCTTATAAAGTATATACTGATTATAAAATGATTATAGCAATGAATCTGCAGATGATCTAGCTAGGGCTGGCTCGGAATCTGCGCTAATAGGACCAAAACCCTACTGTGGTGTTAACTGCACTGCCGCCACAACACTGATAAATTGTTGGGAATACCAATTTCGTCTGTCCCAGGGGCTTCGGCAATACAAACAATTAATCAGACCTTTTTCCTACACGCAGATCCTTAACTTTAATAAGGGATAGCATAAGGAATCTGGTGAGTTTTCTTACAGATCATTGTCGCTTGCGATATTACCTTAACAAAATTGGTGTGGGCTCACAGACAGAATATAGGTTCTGTTCGAAGGATGATTGGGTCATCCGAACACATTCTCTGTGAATTCCCAGTACTACTTTGGTTAAGGAGACGCATTTTTCACAAGAAAATATGCTCGACAGCGAGGTTGAGAAATTCTGCCACTAAGGACATACTATCCATCATTACGTTTTTTAATGTAAATGCACCCTAAGATACAATTGCCTGCAGTGCCTGCCTTATGGGCCGGGATACCCGTTGTGAGGAACAAAATTCTTGTGGCCGAATTTTGTTCACACAAAACATGCCATATACTTGTTTTTGCCAAATTCAGGTGCACCCTGTACCCACGCAGTGCAGCCAACAAACGCATATGAAAGTAAAATAGCAAAAACAGCATCACGCCACCGCATTGGCCAATCACAGCGCAGCACGCCATTAAGAATCTTGCCATGCAAATGGTAAATGTTTCTTCTAGTCTTCGGACAGGATCACACCTCGGACCATGTCGAGGTGTCGATCATAGCCCACGTCATCCAAGTTCGCGTCAGGTTCTCAACGGTCACGTCGAGGTGTCACTCAGGATTTACGCTCGTCTCAAACTCACGCTCACGCATCACTCAGGATTCTTGCTTCTCTCAGGCTTACGCTTACTCATCACCTAGTGCGCACCTTAAGCTCACGCTCACGCATCGCTCAGGTTTCTTGCTTCTCTCAGGCTTACGCTTACCCATCACCTAGGGCGCACCTCAAGCTCACGCTCACGCTCACGCATCGCTCAGGATTCTTGCTTCTCTCAGGCTTACGCTTACTCATCACCTAGTGCGCACCTTAAGCTCACGCTCACGCATCGCTCAGGTTTCTTGCTTCTCTCAGGCTTACGCTAACTCATCACCTAGTGCGCACCTTAAGCTCACGCTCACGCATCGCTCAGGTTTCTTGCTTGTCTAAGGCTTTCGCCCACGCACGCCCAATGTTTAAAACTATAAGTTGCCGCGCCCGGTATATAGGCTGACCATGATGTCCAATATTAAAAATATCCGAATCACTATCAAGCCATTTTAATCTCAATACAAAATAGATAAGGACGCCAAGAGTTTATCGATGCCGCCCCTAGATAGGTTTGATATTGTGACCGATGGAAAGTTTTATTACAGGAGTGCAGGAGTATGACGATGAAGACAAGGCACTGCTTGATGTAAGGATAGGAAGGGGTGACTTTTAGAAATAATCTGAAATGACCGATATTTTGGTTAGAATCCATAGTTTTCAGGTTCACTGAGTTGATTCTTGAAGGTAGGATATCTACAGCACTCCTAGGAGGGAGGGTATACAAAAGGCAACGCCAGTTAATCAACTATACGAGTATCCTATGCTTTAGACCAATATATGAATTTTTTCAACTTCCTTTCACTTTGTTTCATGTAATACAGCTCTGTCCACACAGACAGAACACAATACCGCAGATATCCATCAGATGCCATCCTCTGTAAAGGGGAGCCACTTAAATGACAATTTATTTTTAAATAAAAAAATTCTTCACATCAATTCATGCGGCATAATTAACAAAAAACAGGAGTTCGTTTTTATTATTTCGCAAAAATATTGCAATAATGAATCATTAAGGGAATATTTGCGTGTAGGCGACCTTCAATTTCAGTTACCGCCCCATCTGTGATATCAAAAAGCTTTCAACTGGGACGCTATCTCAGCAGCAAGGGCTGCTTATCAGTAATTGTTCTCTCGTACCAGCAACACGCACCACAACCACTCGTATGTCCACAAAGGTGGTGGAGCAGGGACAATTTGTGGTAGTGTATCCCGTAACAAAAGCTGCAATGCTCGTGGGAGTCGAGACAAAGACAAAACATTCCTGGACTGGAGGTCGTCATAATAGGATGATTATAAAATGATTATTGTGAACCCGAAGTGCAAAGGTAATAATCGAGGCAAAGGATCTTTTTGTCAGCGTGCGTTTGTTTGTTGTGGTTTGCTTGGCCGAACCATCTTCTGTGATATCAAAAATCTCTCAACTGGAAGGTTACCTTAGCATCAAGTTATTAGAGATACGTATAAGTAATTGTCCTCTCGCACCAGCCACACGCATCTCAACTAGTCGTATGTCCACAAAGGTGTTGGAATAGAGACGAATTGTGGTAGTGTCTCACGTCATTAAATGATGATTTTGAAATGATAATTGTGAGCCGGAAGTGCGAAGTTAATAATCGTGGCAAAGGGTGCATCATTATAATGCTTAGCACAGCGTGTTCGTTAGGAAATTAGGGGTAGAGAGGAAAAGGTGAGATGTCTGTGCACGTCTGTCTTAAACGCCAGCCAATCATACAAATGCATGAAACACAGAATCAGGCAACTCATTCCACATAACTATCTCTCTCTGAATTGGTTAGAACGTCCGAAGATAGGCCTTATGGTAGATAGATCCGTGGGCTCGAGTTGAGGCATGGGTATTACGGATGGGTTCGAGAATCTGGATATTTCTTTTGAACGCCGCTTGTGGAAAAAGCGATAAAACAGTGATCTACTACGATGTTCAAGCGATTCGATTGTTACGCCAACAATAAGTTTTATCGTGTGGTTCTGAATTCTGTCTAGTAGATGTAATGTGGTCTTGGGAGCACCTGCCCAGACAATGCAGTTGTATTCAAGTTTAGGGCGAATATACGCTTTGTAAGTAGTAGCCTGTTCTGAGGCAGTGAACTACATCTTGCACCGTCTTAGGAAACCTAAGCATATCGCAGCATTTTTGGCGAAGGCAAATATGTGGTCGTTGCAACGAAGCTTGTTGGTTGACGCACATACCGAGAATTGAGAGTTTTTCAGTTTCTTTGATGCAAGATCCATTCATGGATAAAGGTTGGGCGTTTAAAGTACGCTTGGACAACAGAAGACAGCATTGGGTTTTAGGTTAGCCACTTACACCAGTCCATTGGTCCATTGGTCCATTGTGATACCACATGGATCAGGAAAAATTCCTTACACCTACTCGATGAACCAATTTGAGCTTCGTATGAAGCGTAGGAGACTACCAATGTCAATGTTGATGAGATCATTAGTGTCGTTATAGAAGAAAGCTCCCATATGGAAGAGGACTGGACAAGTACCGAGAAGATGAACGATGGTCTCCTGCTCCTCCTTATCCATGCAACTTCTGCAGAAGTCTTTCGAGAAGACTCCAAGTCTTGGTGCATGCCTGCCTATGAGACAGTGGGCACTACAATAGCAACGATGTGCGATCTTTTTTGAGAGATCAAACGCTTGGGCCATATCTGCCGCAATGTCGCTATGCAAGTTGTACCTTTGGACCACCACCACCACAGTTAGTTTTTACATATAGTCCAGCTTTAAGAAGAATTTGCGTGTAACGATTGGTATGCCTATGGAACCATATTCAGGTAAGAAGGTTAATGTAGTTTCTTGCTTGGTGAGTTCGTCAGCGATACAGTTACACGGAATGTCTCTATGCCCCGGCATCCAACACAGGTGGATATTGAACTGCTCCGCCATCTCAACGAGAGATGATCGGCAGTCTAGAGCTACAATAGAGTTCGTAGAGACTGATTCTAGGTTATCTATGATATCCTTAGTGGTGGATAGATATGACGCGTCTCTTCAGCCAAGACAGGAATTCTTAAATCGCCACGATTTCAGCTTTGAAAACACTGCAGTGATTAGGGAGACTTAAAGGGGGACTTGCATTTAGCCTTTTTGAGAAAACACCTCCGCCTATAATCCATCATCAGTTTTTTGACCAGGAATGCAGATGTCATTATCATATTTGTCCCGTCTGTGTAAAAATGAATGTGCTCATCTTCCAAGTAAGCGTCTTCTTCCCAGAATGATCTGGAGGGGAAGTTTTTGTTGAAATGGAGTTGCCGAATTGCGATAGTCTATGTTGTCTGGGATCCTGACTAAATTCAGGATAGAGCAGTGACCGATTTCATTTCTAGTCCACTGGGAGATAGTATTAAGGCGAATAGCCGAACTAGCAGCTACTTCATCATCATATATGTCTCTACAACCGGGGTCCGATCCTGGCCTCCCGCAAAGAGTCATCCCACAGGTCCCGATTTCAAGTCGATGTCATCCAATTTGGCATCCCTAAACTCTGGGCGTCCTGGTCTACGTCATCCTTCCAGCGTAGGTTTGGCCGGCCTCGCTGTCGTGTTCCATAAATCCTATAGCAAAGGACTTTCCGAGCAGGATCCTCTTCGCTCATACGAGCTAGGTGTCCTGCCCACCGGAGACCGGACACCGGAGCTTGATTTTCTTCACGATGTCGACATCGCGGTAACGCTCGTAGACCTCACCATTATAGAGTCTCCGGAATCGTCCTTCCTCACATACGGGGCCAACAATTCTCGAATGCGGCTAAGAGGTCAGAATGCTTTTTGCTAACCACCCAAGTTCCGGATCCGCAAGGAGAGGACGTTGTGTTATTTGCTGATTTTAACCATCTCACCCAGCTTGTGAATGAGCCCACTTGAATTCCAGACATTGTAAGTCATAACGCTAATACCGTTGGCTTGTTTCTTACTTCTCTTCCTAACAAATACACTCTCAGTGTATCATCACCTCTAGGCTCTTCAGACCATTGTGTAGTTTGTTGTCGAACCACGCAGTTAAAGAAAAAAAAAACCCCTAAGAGAAAAGTATGGTTACACGAGAAAGCTGACTGAGATGGCCTCAACAATTTCTGCCTGCCACTTAATGCCAATAGTGGTGTGGCTGCCACAACTGATACGATTACCTGATGGCATACCAGCTATAGGTTTGAAGAGGTGCTCTTCAACGTTGTCATTGCCAGTGCACAGACTTTTCCATTTCTCTTATTCTTCTGGAGTCGTTGTAATGAATTGGAAAACAGCCTTTATCCAGCCTGTTCTTGAAAAAGGCGAACCGTCATCTCTTTCCTTGTACCGACCAATTGCGCTAGCATCCATACTTTCTGAGGTCATGCAAAACGCTGATCAATCGTAAGCTTATGCAATACCTTGAATCACGTGAAATCCTTAGAGACCAGCAGCACGGTTTTCGTAGGCAACCTTTCTAAAGGTGACCTGATTGCTTATCTCACTGAAAAGTGAAGCCAGTCTGTTAGCAAAATTGTCGCACTCGATATTTCCCTCTCTTTCGAAAATGCCTAAAATGAATGTCTATGAAAGTGGTAAGACCCTGCTTGATTGGACTAGTAACTACCTTTCTGGCCGTTCAATTCAGGTCGTAGTGGACTGTTTCAAATCCAATATTCTCCGCATAAACGCCGGTGTTCCGCAAGGCTCTGTTTTGTCTTCGATACTCTTTCTCATTTTCATGAATGATCTCCTATTCGCTACTTCTAATCCAATTCTAATCCATTCTTTCGCTGACGACAGCACTCTAAGCTTTTAAAATAATATGACGCTTTCTGCACGCCCCTCTACATCACAAGTGGAACTTGAAGAACAACGTATGTTAAGCACGTTAAATTCTGACCTTGATCAGCATAACAAGGTGGGGACTATAAAATAGAGTTGAATTTAACGCTCTCAACAAGCTAACTTGCTGTGCAGATCGCTGTAGTTTAGGGGTAAATCCTCACAAAACTGAGCTTGTCGTATTCACCAGGAAATATAAAGTTCCACTTATTAACCTTCTCTTTCTATAAAAGGTATAAGCTTAACAAGCCAAGTATTTGGGTCGTTTTTTCAACAGAAACCTGAGCTGGAAACCAAACATTCAAGAAAGAGTTCGTAAAGCCACAGTGGTACTCTTCTCATGCAAAAAAGCCATTAGTATCCGTTGGGCTATATAGAGCGGTAGTAAGACCTACTCTTATATACGGTGTGACTGTAGGACTGTGGACTGCCTTAAATAAAAAGGTAAACCTTGACAAATTAGGCAAAGTTCAAAGATCAGCTAGTCTGTGTAAGAGCGGACCACTTCGTACAACCCCTTCCGCCGCATTGGATATTCTGTTCGACCTTACACCACTCGACATTTACAGAATGCAAGAGCTGCTGCCGACTCAAAATCGGAACCGGTGGAGAGACTTTTTGCGGGAGGCCAGGACTCGACCCCGGTTGTAAAGCCAAATATGATGATGATGATCTTCATACAGCAAATAATTACTAATACTGAGTAAAACCAGTAGCTCTGAATCCAAATCTAAAAAGGTAATATAATGGCTTTAGTGCATCAGAATTTAAAAATTGATATTGGCCATTTCTGGGTAAATCGAATTAGTTCTTAAACAACACATCCACGAAAACTCCCACGCTGACATTCACATAAAATTACCATGCTAATAACATTATATGTAATAACCAAACAAATAGATATTATTAATCCAATAGGCGCTCATTTAGAAACAATTCATAAAAATAATTAGGTAGAATCAAATGCTGGGCCATTATAAAATGATGTTGGACAAGGTTGGAGAGACAGGGTCGAATATCAGTGCAATATGAATATTAATGAGAATTCTATAGAGGTAGTTTTTTAATTGTGGACTATACAGATAACAATATATTTTCCATTAATCTAAAGGTCACTCGAGTTTTATTTCGGGGCATTTTATATTCAGCGGGAATAGATAATACACCCAAATGAACTGGATTGATATTGTAATTAGGCAGCATTGATATGCAAAATATATGAAATATATTATGTAACATTAAAATAATAACATTTGTTAGAGTGGAAAAATATTTATATCAGAAATCAATCAATTTGCGTTTCGTCTGTTGATGGTTTTAGTAGAAAAATTTCGAATAGGTTCGGAACTTGTGTTAAAATGCATTTAATTCAGTCAGAATCACGCATTTAATCCATAAATTATTATTGCAATACAATTTTCCGCTTAGCATATTAAAGGTTATTTATATACTCCGTAGTATGCTTCAAAATTCTTGAGTTTTCTGCAGAAGAAGTGTAATCAAAAAATGGTATTTTTGTTATAGAGAGCGGTTCGATGCAAAGACTTGTAAAAGCGCCAATGC
The DNA here is from genome assembly GCA_947095585.1 of Nephrocerus scutellatus. NCBI lineage: Eukaryota > Metazoa > Arthropoda > Insecta > Diptera > Pipunculidae > Nephrocerus > Nephrocerus scutellatus. The sequence continues at coordinate 1,950,650 of OX352766.1, forward strand.
AAATGTCCATCACGTTGTCTGGGGCAGTAGTGACAGCAACAGAATGCAATAGAGCAATATAAGATAATAATAAGGTTATGTATGGTATATGCTTGTTAAACCATCCATACAAACTGCAGCTAACTTTACGCATACCCGAGAAATCCTATTGGAAAAATGGGGCGTCGCAATTGAAATTCGGTTAAGTTTCAGTGGCTGCGATGGCACACTTTAATCGGTGACGGTCCGTTCTAATACCACAGGATCTTAATTTATTGGCTCCTTTGTGTAAAAATGTAACCCAAAAAAACTATACATTTCTATTTTCTGATAAAACCCAAAAAGACCCTCCAAATACACCGCCAAAAGATTTCCCCAAAAGAACCCCAAAAATATCCCCAAAAGAAAGGAAAAGAAGAAAAAAATCCATAAGACCTCTCAAAAGACCTCCAAAATACCTCCAAAAAGCCCTCCAAATAGTCCAAGAGGACCAAAAAAAAAAAGACCTCTAAAATACCTCCCTTAAAACCCTAAAAGACCCCCAAATACACCGCTTTAAGATTTCCAAGAGAATCCCAAATACCCTCAAAAGAAACGAAAAGAAAAAGGAATTCCAAAAGACATGCCAAAAAAAACCTCTCCAAATACTCTCAAAAATACCTCTTAAGACCCCCTAAAATAATCCAAATCATCATCATATTTGGCTCTAAAACCGGAGTCCGGTCCTGGCAAAAAACCTCTCCACATGTCCCGATTACGAGCCGATGTCATCCCTAAACTCTGGGCATCCTGGTCGCTGGCCTTACCCGTGAGGGTCCAATTGCAGCATAATATCTAACCGTTATGTTGCAGGACCTAAACACGGAATAAAAAATAATGGATTCCAAAAAGATACGAAATAAAGAGTATGCTTAATGGCGAAAGCTAGGAAAGCGCGGGGCTTAATCCCTAATCTCCACAGACCACGTGGTCGCTGGCCTACGCCAGCGTTACCTTGGGCGGCCTCGCTGTCGTGTTTCATAAATCCTACCCCAAAGAAGTTTCCAAGCGAGATCCTCTTCGCTTATGCAAGCTAGGAGTCCTGCCCACCGGAGCCTACTCGAACGCGGCTAAGAGGTCAGAATTCTTCTTGCTAAGCTGCCAAGCACCCAAATCTCGAATCCATATGTATGTAAGTACTGGTATGACCATTACACCAGCAGCTTTGATGTTATGGTTAAATTTCTAGATGTGAAGAGTCTTGACAGACTAAAGTAGGCTTTGTTGGCGTTGAGCAATCGTGCGCGTATTTCTGGCTCCATGCTTTTACAGTTTACCCGAGATAATTAAAGGATTGCACTTTCCAGCCGTGTAGCCGTAATGTAACAGACAAACAGAGTTACTTTAACCTAATGGACTATGGATTATGGATTATGGATTATGGATTATGGATTATGGATTATGGATTATGGATTATGGATTATGGATTATGGATTATGGATTATGGATTATAGATTATGGATTATGGATTATGGATTATGGATTATGGATTATAGATTATGGATTATGGATTACAGATTATGGATTATAGATTATAGATTATGAACTATGGATTATAGATTATGGATTATAGATTATGGATTATGGATTACAGATTATGGATTATAGATTATAGATTATGAACTATGGATTATAGATTATGGATTATAGATTATGGATTATGGATTATAGATTATGGATTATGGATTATGGATTATGGATTATGGATTATGGATTATAGATTATGGATTATAGATTATGGATTATGGATTATAGATTATGGATTATGGATTATGGATTATGGATTATGGATTATGGATTATGGATTATAGATTATGGATTATGGATTATGGATTATGGATTATGGATTATGGATTATAGATTATGGATTATAGATTATGGATTATGGATTATGGATTATGGATTATGGATTATAGATTATGGATTATGGATTATGGATTATGGATTATGGATTATGGATTATGGATTATGGATTATAGATTATGGATTAGAGATTATGGATTATTGATTATGGATTATGGATTATAGATTATGGATTAGAGATTATGGATTATGGATTATGGATTATGGATTATGGATTATGGATTATAGATTATGGATTATGGATTATGGATTATGGATTATAGATTATGGATTATGGATTATGGATTTTGGATTATGGATTATGGATTATGGATTTTGGATTATGGATTATGGATTATAGATTATGGATTAGAGATTATGGATTATGTATTATGGATTATGGATTATGGATTATGGATTATGGATTATAGATTATGGATTAGAGATTATGGATTATGTATTATGGATTATGGATTATAGATTATGGATTAGAAATTATGGATTATGGATTAGAAATTATGGATTATGGATTATAGATTATGGATTATGGATTATAGATTATGGATTAGAGATTATGGATTATGGATTATAGATTATGGATTATGGATTATAGATTATGGATTATGGATTATGGATTATGGATTATGGATTATGGATTATAGATTATGGATTATGGATTATGGATTATGGATTAAAGATTATGGATTATGGATTTTGGATTATGGATTATGGATTATAGATTATGGATTATAGATTATGGATTATGGATTATAGATTATGGATTAGAGATTATGGATTATGGATTATGGATTATAGATTATGGATTATGGATTATAGATTATGGATTATGGATTATGGATTATGGATTATGGATTATGGATTATGGATTATAGATTATGGATTATGGATTATGGATTATGGATTATGGATTATAGATTATGGATTACAGATTATGGATTATGGATTATGGATTATGGATTATGGATTATGGATTATGGATTATAGATTATGGATTATGGATTTTGGATTATGGATTATGGATTATGGATTATGGATTATAGATTATGGATTATAGATTATAGATTATGGATTAGAGATTATGGATTATGGATTATGGATTATAGATTATGGATTATGGATTATAGATTATGGATTATGGATTATGGATTATGGATTATGGATTATGGATTATGGATTATAGATTATGGATTATGGATTATGGATTATGGATTATAGATTATGGATTATAGATTATGGATTATGGATTATGGATTATGGATTATGGATTATGGATTATGGATTATAGATTATGGATTATGGATTATGGATTATGGATTATGGATTATGGATTATAGATTATGGATTACAGATTATGGATTATAGATTATGGATTATGGATTTTGGAATATAAAAAGCTGTAAGGTGCAGCACAAAATCAACAGGTAGGTAAAATTTGTTATTACGTGCCTTCTGCTATGCCTTTTTCTTTGTGTTAAACGCAGGTGGTGTTGGTGTTGACGTCGAAAAAGACAACAAGTTGCAAGTAGTACAATTTGTAATTTTACATATGATAGGTAGAACAGGTATGCGTACCCAATAAAGGAAAATCAAATTTCATCGATGATAAGGGCGGCGATAAAGAGCCTGTCAAAGAAGTGCAATATGGAACTGCGACCCTGAAAACCACTTTTTCAAATTGAACGAAGAATCAGGACAGACAAGTCGCTGAGTGACAACATCATAGTAGGTACTTTAAAGGGACACTCAAAGGATCAATATGCGATGCAACAGATGCAGCGTTTAGGTGGTTACTTTCTAGGGGTGGGATTATGAGTGATTTTCTGTTGTTTTTTGTGTTGGTCTTTCAGCTCCCTTTGTCGTTTGTCATACACTTTTACTATAAATAATTTTATTTCGCAAGATAATCTGATAAATAATCAATTTATTACTATCTAGTGCGGATAAAGTATTCGCGATTGCACTGTACTTCCTTTTTCAATGTAAATAAAAGTAATTACGCAAAAATTTGCCCTATGGCTTAGTGTACAATAACTTTTCAGAAAGGTAATTGGGCATCAAGTTCAAAAGTCAATATAACTCTTTGTATACAATATAATATACAAAATGTGGTTTATTAATGGTATTATTAATTTTAATTGAATTTGCCAATTTGTGTGCCCGCCAGCCAGCCAGCCAGCCAGCCCTGTGCACGCGAAATTAATTAATAGAATTTAAATACGGAATACCCCGGGGTAACGTTGTTAATGCAATCCTAGAAAACACAACGTTAACCGAAGCAACGGAAACAGAAGCATTGTTTTAAAGGCTGATTCACCCTTCACCTGTTATAGAAAATAAAAATTAAAAAATGTCATTATTTACGCTCTATTAGCGCAAACATAAATGTTTAACAAAAGCAACAAAAATTTAGTAATTATTTCAACAAAATCGCAAAGCTAATACAGTCAAACGATGAATGCATCTTCTTTGGGATGCGACTCAAATGCCAGACGTTCCCTTTGGGGCAGCTCGGAAGACAATGAACGGGGTGTGTCTCTTTTTGATTTGATTATTAGCAGTATTTGTAACTCTGGTTATATTCCAACCTTTCCCATTCCGCCGTCGGAGAGGTTCAACGGTTGGCATCATCGATATCACCTTGGTTTCCAATGATAAACTATTCAGGGTTGATAACTGGACAGTGTCCGATGTCAATTCCTATTTTGACCATAAGTATATAAGGTTTGATGTGATCTGATCTGATCTGAACGTCGAGACGCAGCCGATCAAAAATGATCAAAATATAAAAAAAACTGACTGGATGGAATTTGGATATATCATCCAGTCAGAATTAGGCAAATTGCCCAATATTGAGACAACTTCGACTAAGGAATTGGACAAGAATATTGATACGTTCGCGAGAAATCAAAGAACGTGGCTCTGCAGGCCTCTTGGCTAATCCGTCGGAGCAAAAAAGTTCACCCTCCGTAGTGCCGATGGATTATCAAGAAGACCTTGTGCCCCACAATGCAAACACAAAAAGTGCTATGGAGTAGTTGCTATTTGTGTAACTACAGCTTGAAGATCGCTGGACAAAAGAGCAGCTAAGGGAGGAACAATTGCGCGATGATTCGATTGCTGCAATATTTCAATGGATGGAGCAAGGAGAAAGAGCGGAGTGGCACGAGATTGCAACAGCAAGTCCTACTCGGCTCAATGTCAGTCATTGAGATTTGAAGATGGACTACTGGTAAGGTAATCGGCTGATGATCAAAGCACAAAATCACAGTCTGTGCTACCAACAAATCGAATCAAAGAAGTCCTGCAAGAATTACATAATGGGTCATCAGGAGCGGTTATAAGACGCAAGATAAAGTGAGGAATTACTTCTATTGGGTCAATTGCCGCAGACATGTGGAAGACTGGTGCCGAACGTGTGATACATGTACCGCAAGCAAAGTACCACAACTAAAAACTAGAGGATAAATGCAACAATACAATTTTGGAGCGCCATTTGAGCGCGTGGCAATGGACATAGCTGGTCCATTCAGCAGAAACAAGAGATGGAAATCGCGCTATATACTCGTGTGCATTGATTACTTCAGTAAATGGGCAGAAGCATACAATACCCATTGCAAACTAGGAAGCTAGCACGGTGGCTAGGGCATTAGTGGACAATTGGATTTGCAGATTTGGTCTGGAAATTACAATCCGATCAAGGGCGGAATTTTAAATCGCCAGTCTGTGCCAAGTACTTAAGATCAAAAAAACCAGGACTACTCCGTTACATCCGCAGTCAGACGGAATGGTCGAAAGATTCAACAGAACGCTGGAAGAGCATCTGCGAAAAGAAGTTGATGACAACCAAGATGAATGGGATCGTTGTTTACCATTGTTTATGATGGGTTATCGTACCACTGTTTACAAAACGACTTAAAGCTCTCCAGCAATGGTTGTATTTGGTGAAGAACGTCGCCTACCATGCGACATTAAATTTGGAGCCGACAACAAAGGAGATTTACGATAATGATCTAAGACAGGGGAAGATCGCTGTTCAGGCTGCAGTAAGGAGCAACATAGTGGATGCCAGCAAGCAGATGAAAACGCAATTCGACCTACGTGCTAACTTTGGAGGATTTCATGAAGGAGATTTCGTCTGGCATTACAATCCGAAGAAAAGCAAAAGGTAAATCTCCAAAACTACAGCAAAGTTGGGAAGGTCCTTACAAGATCATTAATTGGATTAATGATCGGATCTAACAAAGCCCCAGATGAAAAATGAAAGTTGTTCACATCGACAGATTGTCAAGATACAACCTCAGAATTAGGGCTGAATCTGTTCGGGACGAACAGAATTAAGGTGGAGGTAATGTTGGCGGTCAGCCATCAGCAGAGTAGGGCGAATAACATAGAATGCTTCAGAAATGCATGTGGCCGTAACTATCTCTGACTGGTGAAAGTGCGAGGCCGCTGGTAACTTTCCTCCAGTACAGGAAAAGCGAAATGATCGGGCCAGTCCCTTCAAAGTAAGTTTGGCGCGAGGCCAATAACCTCGCCTGTAAAAAAAAAACCATATAACGGAACCCAAAATCAGCCTGGGATACACTGATGAACGACGACGACCATGGCAACGAAAACGGCTTAACGATTTAAGAATTTTCTCATGGAACTTACGCGCACTGTATAGAGCACGCCGATACCCTGTCCAAATGTAATGCTGACATAACAGCAATTCAGGTGATGCGGTGGACTAAGAATGGTGTCTTACAATCCTCTATAAGTCCATTCAGATACTGGGGCTTCACATAAATGAGAGCAAAACAACAAAGTAACAAAGTACATGGTGGCCACGTCTGCGAATAGAAGATCCGATATTGTTCCCTCAATTCAAATAGTTGAGCGCGAGTTTGGAGCGTGGTGCAATCCTTTAACTACCTGGGGTCAACTGTAGCAGCCGATAACAGCATAGAACCAGCAATACGCGCACGGTTGCTTAACGCCAACAAAGCCTACATTAGTCTGTCAAGAGTCTTCAAAACCAGGAACTTAACCATAACATCCAAGCTGCTGGTATATAAGACAATTGTCATACCACTACTTACATATGAATCCGAGACTTGGGTGCTTAGCAAAAAGCATTCTGACCTCTTAGCCGCGTTCGAGAGAAAAGTCTTACGGAGAATTGTTGGGCGCCGTATGTCAGGAAGGACGATTCCGGACACTTTATAATGATGAGGTCTACGAGCGTTACCGCGATGTCGACATCGTGAAGAAAATTAAGCCCGGTTGGCTCCGGTGGGCTGGACCCCTAGCTCGCATGAGCGAAGAGGATCCTGCTCGGAAAGTCCTTTGAGGTAGGATTTATGGAACACGACAGCGAGGCCGGCCAAGCCTACGCTGAAAGGATGGCGTATACCAGGACGCTCAGAGTTTAGGGATGCCAAATTGGATGACATCGGCTCGAAATCGGGACCGGTAGAGAGATTTTTTGCGGGAGGCCAGGACCGGACACCGGTTGTAGAGTCAAATATGATGATGAAAGTGAACAGAAATTAAAGTCAATTAAGTTTTAGAAAATTATGTTCCCATTTATTGTTATTCAATAACTTCGATAATTAATTAACTTATCATCGATTCAACTAAAGCATCCACATCGGGCAATGTCATATTTTTCGTGAGTTCGTGAGTTTGTGAGCTCGCGGGGTCACGGATTCTTGCGATCAATTTTTAACCCATTTCCCATAGCCCGGTTTTATTGAAATTTTGCACACATGTATATTTCCGGTGACAATACTTTCTATTTAAATTTGAGGCCCCTCGGACCTCGGGGTCGGGGGGCTCCCATACAAATATTTTAAAAAATGTCCCCGATTTTCTTAAAATTTTATACAAATGTGTATCTCCGATGGAAAAAACTTTTTGTAAAATTTTTGTAGAGATCGGGCCCCTGGGTCGTGGGGCACCCATAAAAATTTTATGAAAAAGTTCCCGATTTTCTTCAAATTATTTTATACGCATGTGTATCTCCGATGGACAAAACTTTTTGTAAAATTCTTGAAGCGATCGGGCCCCGGGGTCGCGGGGCTCCCATACAAATTTTTTTTTTTAATTTTTTAATTATCAATTTTTAACGCACTTCCAAAAGTTCGATTTTTCTGAAATTTTGTATACGTGTGTATTTTTGGTGACAATACTTTATTTTAAAATTTGGAAGTAATCGGACTTCGGGTTCGTGGGGCTCCCATACAAATTTAAAATAAAAATAAAAATACACACATGTGTATATCCAATAAACAATACTTTTTCTAAAATTTAGTAGTGATCCGGCCCAGGGTTCGGCCGCAATACCCTTATACATTTTTTTAAATATCATATAGTGGCTTCAGATACCGTCGTACTTTAATGACTGTGTGCGGTGTGTGCTGCGCAGTCGGCTGCACAAATGAACCCAGCAAATGAAACGAGATATAAATGTTTTATGCTTAATTCAACTGACTTACATATTTACTGAATTGTATTCTTATTGATGTCGTTTTTTTTTGTTGTCGATATCAACTGACAGATAGAACAACAAGTTTTCACAATATTCTGTCATTTCGCGTTTTCATAAATTAGTTCAGAGTAGTCAAAGAGTTCTCAAGATAACTGCTCGTGTTTCTTATTTGCTCAGAGTATGAGCGTGCTCTAAGTGCTCAGAATAAAATGATCTGAGCATTTTCAATTTTAACATCTGATGTCAAATGTCTGTTTCGAGGATTTTCTCCTACAATAAAAAAAATGGCCCCGGATCGAGGGGCTCCCATATCAATTTCTGCGATTAGAGAATTTAGATGAAAAATTTTATGGGTTGTTTTTATCTACGTTAAGTACTTGTATAGCTAGGAAGTCGTGGGTTTCAAATTTCATAAAAAAGAAATTAGAAACATATTTAGGGGAACTCTACAAAGTGATAATTTTCTTCACTACACTTCTGGTAGCTGTCCTATTGATGTAGTTAAGCAAATTAGACAGGAATAAGTATATTTATTTGTCTTATTTAACTTTAAAACTGGAACCTGGTTCCGGTCTTAGCATGCCATAACAAGTCTCTTTTCTTGTCCCCATTTCGACTTGATGGGATTACTGTTCAGCAGGAAAATCTATTACACTGCTTGGTCACGTCGGTCATATAAAAAAATCACAACTTCCAGATTTGTATTCAATTTTTTTCTTCATTTCCTCTCAAAACTTTCCCTATGCTAAGTGTTTGGCAGCTCACGGCCGTAATTGTTTAATATTCCTAATCGCCATTAAGCTAATCAGCTTTCCATAATTTGCCTTTTCCCTAATTCTTTGTTCGATGTTATTTGGACCAGATATTTGTTTACCATAAAATATAAATTCATTTTTTCCAGCGTTAGTATAATTGAGAAGTAAAAAACTGCCAACTTATCTGTTTTTGAGTTCGGGACTATTTGCAATTATTTTCTTTTTTCCACGCATCACCTCGTACCACACACGACTAGCGACACGCGAGATATCTAAATTGAGCCCCGACATTAGTCTGCTCACAAATTTTAAGCCCTTTAGGTCGTGCGAAAGGTGGGGTTAGAAAGGACATTAAAAAACGAGAAAATGGCGACATTTTCACCCATCACATGCGCTATACGCGTAATGCGACACACGTCACACGCGGAATATAAAAAATGCTATTTGGGACTTAAGCACTCAGCTCTCTAGGTCGTGTAAAAGTTGGTTAAAACCAACCCCAAAGAAGTCGAAAAAAATGTCCACCCATCACACGCGCCTCACCCGAAACGCGACACGCGGAATATAAAAAATGCTATTTTGGGTTATGGGTGCCCCATACAAATTTTTTAAAAAATGCACTCGATTTACAACACTTTTTGTAAAAAATTTGGAGTGATCAGGTCCAAGGGCTTGGGTGCTCCCCAAATATTATTTTTTTTTTAAAAGTAGTCCAATTTTATTCAAACTTTGCGATTAGAGAATTTAGACGAAAAATTTTAATTTTTATTGGTTGCTTTTTTTATAAAATACACCAATACCTCGCTTTGCGTCGTTTCGTTTTGCGTTTTTTCGAAGTTGCGTCGCTGCTGAATTAGTACTTATTTTCACTGTGCGTCGTTAGAGTTTCGCAGTTGCGTTGTTTGGGGTTCGAGTCGTTAATTTGTTTTTTTTTTCGAAATTCTTTGAAATTTTCTTTTTTTTCTAAAAGATGGCAGGCACGACTTTTGTTTCTAATTGCGCCATGCCATCAAAACTCGGGGATTCCCTTTCTAACTGAAAATCAACGCAATTTTAATACATACAGTTTTATTTTCACTTTGTTTTGCTAATTTTAGAGTTCAGTTTCAATTAGTGTGTTGTGCTTTTTTTTTTTAAAGAGAATAATAATGGAAAGGGCGCTGCTGGTAGAATTACCAAAAATAAAAAAATAAAAACTATCAGCTTAGAGACAAAATAAGATATTCTGCGACGATTTGATATGGGAGAGAAGGCTGTGGAGATAGCAAAGGTTGTTGGTCTGGCTGCAACAACTGTCAGAACTATTAGAGATCGAGATGGGGATAAAATAAGAGAGGCTGCAAAATCTGCAACATCATTAGATGCTAAAACGATGACCCGTACAAGGAGTGCTTTGATGTGATCAAAATGGAGTCCTTGCTTTCTATTTGGATTGAAAATCAAGTTGCGCAGAGAATACCATTAAAATGCATAAAATGGTAATTCAGACGAAAGCAAAAAGCTTATTTGATGACATAAAAAGTAAAGCAGTATCCAACGATAATGCTAATGGTAGTAATACAGACAAGAATGAAACATTTGAAGCTAGTCAGGGCTGGTTTAAGAGATTCTAGGTTCGAGTAAATCTGCACAGTATTGCTCTTAAAGGCGAAGCAGCTAGCGCTGATATAACTGCTGCAGAACGCTACCCGACAGAGTTAAAAGCGTTAATTCATGAAGGTGGCTATGATACGAAACAAGTTGACGAGACTGGGTTATTTTGGAAACGTCTACCTAACAGAACTTTCATATTTAAAACAAAAAGAAAAATCTGCGCCAGCAAGGATAGACTGACTCTTCTTCTTGGTGGTAATGCAAATGCTGATTTCAAAGTTAAACCATTTCTCATTTATCAATCAGAAAATCCAAGAGCTATGAAAGGTTGTTCAAAGAATCAGCTTTTCCTGTCCACTGGCGGGCAAACAAAAAAGCATGGATGACAGCATCATTATTTCAAAACTGCGCTTCAACTTGTGCTATTCCAGAAATTAAAGCTTATTGCAACAAGGAAAACTTAAACTTCAAGGCTTTGGTCCTAGTAGACAATGCTCCACAGGCCACCCAGTTTATGTTGATGAGTTGTCGTGAAAACGTGAAATTTGTATTTGTTCCCGCCTAATACGACAGCCAGTTAATCAGCCGATGGATCAGGGAGTAATATCGATAATTTTAAAAGTTATTACCTTCGACGAACATTTAAACTTCTTTTAAGTGTGAGACTTACATGGACAAGATAAGCCTACCATGCTAGAGTTTTGGACAAAAGTTCAACATTAATTTCCGATTCGTGGGAGGAGGTTAAAAACCACCATCTTGCATGAATGGTGTTTGGCGCAAAATATGGCCTGAATGTGTTCACAGAATATGCGCTGCAGAAGTTGATGGTACACCAGCTGTTCGTCATGAAATTTCTAATTTAGCTAGAGAGTCTAATTTTGAAGGTATGGGGGAGACGACGGAGACATAAATGAATTGCTTACCTCGCACAACCAAAAACTATTGCAACTGGAATTGCCATTTGCTAATGAATAAGATGACAGTGACCGTTCAAATAGAAATCTCCGAAGAACAAAATTTAACCTCCAAAACAAATTTCCAAAGCGATATGTTTGATTGACGGAAGCTATGGAGATTTTTTTAAAAAACGATCCTGACAGCGGAAGGAGTTTTGAAGTGTTCCCAGGCGGTAGCTACGAATATCAATTGCTATTGCAAGGAAATTTATTTTACGTTTGAAAAAAAAAAAGGTCTTCAGCAAACATTGGACCAATTTTTTGTGAAAGAAAGCCGACTTACGACAACAGCCACTATGGACTCATCAAACAGATGAGATTAATTGAATATTTTATTTTGTTTTAATTGAATTTGTGTTTTTTTTTGGTTTGTTTGTTGTATGTATCGGGTGTTTCAACAGGTGCGCTTCAACTTTTCTCCGATAGTGACGGCGAACGACGCCATATTTTTTATTGTTCTTTTGTCATTTTGGAAACTTCATTAGCATACATTTCATCATGGAACGCTACACATGTGAACAGCGATTGAAAATCGTGCAAATTTTTTATCAAAATAATCGTTCTGTTGCCGCTACTTTAAGAGCAGATTTTCACCGAAAAATCATCTTCAGCGATGAGGCTCACTTTTGGCTAGAAGGATTTGTCAACAAGCAAAATATGCGTTACTGGGCAGAAAGCACACCCACACGTGATTCATGAGGCACCGTTGCATCCCGAAAAAGTCACTGTTTGGTGCGGATTACATGCCGGCGGCGTCATTTTTTCATCGACGATAACGATCGCCACGTTACTGTTAATGGAAATCGGTACCGCGATATGATAAACGATTTTTTTTTTGGCCGCAATTGAATGGAATGGACTTGGACGACATGTGGTTTCAGCAGGACGGGGCCACATGCCACACAGCACACGATACAATCGCGTTATTGAAGACTAAGTTCGATGAGCGTGTTATTTCGCGAAATGGGGCCCGTCCAATGGCCGCCGCGCTCGTGTGATTTGACACCTCTAGATTATTTTCTTTGGGGTTATGTGAAGTCATTGGTCTATGCCAATAAGCCGGCGACATTGCAAGAGCTCAGAGCCAATATTGAACGTGAAATTGCTGGAATTTCGGCCGATTTATGCGAAAGAGTGGTCGAAAATTGGGTTCAAAGATTGGACTTCGTAAAACGTGCACGCGGTGGTCATGCAAAAGAAATCGAGTTTCATACTTAAATGTATCATATGTATATGTTCAAGTTCGTTAATAATAAAAAAAGTTAGTTCAAAAGTCGAACAGTTTGTGTTTTATTCAAAAAAAAAAGTTGAAGTGCTCTTATTGAAAAACCCTGTACGTAATAAAATTTTATATTATTTTTGTTTTCTAAATGTTTACTTTGAAAAGTAGTATTTTCGTAACCCTGGAACCTATCTTCGATCTTTACACATGGTTTCCTATAGAAAATCATAATTCACTTTGCGTCGTGTTTTTTTTTTCTTTTTTTTTTTGGAACGTAACCACGACGCAAAGTGAGGTATTGGTGTATATTTAAGAATACGTAGGCTTAATTTCAGGTTACAATGGTCTGCAATTAAGCTCTCTTGTATTCCTAAAATGGGCCGATTATCGTGTTGAAATAAGAATTCAAGGCTTATCAAAAACACACCCAAAAACAAGAATTATGTACTTGGGTGTTAAGACTTTCGTAAACGAATCGAATCGACACTGATTTTCTTGATTTTAGCTCGCTGTTCGTTTTCTATCGGTGGTCTGCTCTGCCAATATTGAACGTGAAATTGCTGGAATTTCGGCCGATTTATGCGAAAGAGTGGTCGAAAATTGGGTTCAAAGATTGGACTTCGTAAAACGTGCACGCGGTGGTCATGCAAAAGAAATCGAGTTTCATACTTAAATGTATCATATGTATATGTTCAAGTTCGTTAATAATAAAAAAAGTTAGTTCAAAAGTCGAACAGTTTGTGTTTTATTCAAAAAAAAAAGTTGAAGTGCTCTTATTGAAAAACCCTGTACGTAATAAAATTTTATATTATTTTTGTTTTCTAAATGTTTACTTTGAAAAGTAGTATTTTCGTAACCCTGGAACCTATCTTCGATCTTTACACATGGTTTCCTATAGAAAATCATAATTCACTTTGCGTCGTGTTTTTTTTTTCTTTTTTTTTTTGGAACGTAACCACGACGCAAAGTGAGGTATTGGTGTATATTTAAGAATACGTAGGCTTAATTTCAGGTTACAATGGTCTGCAATTAAGCTCTCTTGTATTCCTAAAATGGGCCGATTATCGTGTTGAAATAAGAATTCAAGGCTTATCAAAAACACACCCAAAAACAAGAATTATGTACTTGGGTGTTAAGACTTTCGTAAACGAATCGAATCGACACTGATTTTCTTGATTTTAGCTCGCTGTTCGTTTTCTATCGGTGGTCTGCTCTGTTCGTTCTACTAACATTGCAAAAATTGATACAGTGCTGTCGTGCTATTAGGTGATCGCTTCGTTTCTTTTCGAATTTAATATAAAACTACTTCCACTTTTTATAATTCTCTATATATTAACTTCGCGTGTTTGTTTGTCATGGAATCTTGCGATAATTTTTAAACTCACTTCCCAAAGTCCGAATTCATTGAAACGCAGGCATATCTCCGATGACAATACTTTCTGTTAAAATTTGGGGTTCCCCGGGCCCCGTGGTCGGCTTCGGCTTCCATACAAATATTTTAAAAAAATTTACCCTATTTCCTTTAAATTTTATAAAAATCCGATGGAAACACTTTTTGTAAAAATTTTGTAGTGATCAAGATAAGAATAACTTTGTGTATCAATAAGTGAATTTATACGAAAATGAAAATTTTATGAGTTATGAATTGTGTTTTTTTTTTACCTTCAGTTCCGTTGGAGGGGTGAATTCGCTGTTTTGTATATGTACTGTTCTTATTATTTTTATGATTATTATTATTATTATTATCACTATTATTATTATTTTTATGATTATTATTATTATGATTATTCACTATCACAATTCCAATAATATTTATAAAGAAAGCAAAACACCGATACAGTTAAGGAGCCGATCTGTTCCGTTGAACGTTCAACTAAAATGTGTTGAACTGCGACAAGGTACAGGGGCTTTTATATGAAATCCACAGGTTTGTTATTTCATTGAAACTATAAAAGAGTAAGTTTTTAATTTGCGCATCCGTGGGGGATACCACCACCACCCCCATACCCTTATGGTGCTCGGCTATTCTCGTTGGCCTTGAAATGGGGGTAGGCGTTATGGAGAATTATGAGAAAAAAAAGGGGAGTTGTACTTTGGTGTCTGTGGATCCTATTGTTTCGTGGAAAAAGAGAGCTTGGCAAAAAGCATTCCACATACGCACTGTACTGCTGAAGAACGTTTCTCCGAAGATGGGATGATGAGCATCGAGGAGGGCTACGCGTATTTCGGTTGGGTGGCGCATTTCTCTTGAATACCACTGATGGGAGAAGCGGTAAAAGAGTGATGACAACCGGGAAAGCTATTGATTTACGTCACCGATACGTTTTGTCGTTTCGCTTTTATATTCTATCTAGCAGATGCAGGCACATCTGAATAGATATGACAATTTTTAGCCAAGTTTGGGGGCGATAGTAGTATCGTTGCAACCAAACTTGGTACAGATATGACTTACAATCTGGACTTTTTTTGTGGGTCTTTAAGAGAGGTCCTTTGCAGGGTCTTTATTGTTTGAGGATGTTTATAGGATGATTGTGAGCGATTATAGGGTGATTATAAAATGACGTTTGATAACGTCAGAATACGAAACGATTTTTAACATAAAGAACGGAAAAAGAACAGAGAAAAAGGGGGAACTATGCTGTATTCATTGTTAGACTAGTGGGGGTATTTTGGGTGGTCTTTTTGGGTCTTCTGAGGATCTATTAAAGGTCTTTTGCGAGGTCTTTTTGGAGTCTTTTAGGGGTTTTTTTCGGGGTCTTCTTAGGGATCTTTTCGGAGTCTCTTGGGCGTCTGTTGAGGGTCCTTATTGGTCATTTGGCGGTCTTTTGAGAATCTTTTAAAGGTTTTTTGAAGTCTTTTAGGGGTCTTCTTAAGTTCGTTAAGGGGTATTTGGAGTCTTTCAAGGATTGGGGTCTTTTGGTGGTCTTCCTAAGGATATCGTTCGTTCGGAGTGTCTTGGGCGTCTTTTGAGTGTCTTTAAGGTTCTTTTGCGGACTTTTTGGGGTCTTCTGAGGATATTCTAGAGGTCTTCTGCGACTCTTTTGGAGTCGTTTAGGGGTCTTTTTTTAGGTCTTTTGGGTGGTCCTTTGGGGGTCTTTTTGGGTTCTTCTAAGGATATTTTAGAGGTCTTTTTCCGGGGTTATGTTAGGGGTATTCTGGGGTCTTTTTTGGGTCTTTCGGGTGGTATTTTGGGGTCTTCTGAGGATGTTTCAGTGGTTTTTTGCGGGATCTTCTGAGGGTAGGGTTCTTCTGATGATCTTTTAGGTGTTTTTTTTTGCGGGATCTTTTTGGAGTATTTCGAAGATCGGGCTCTTTTGGTGGTCATCTTTGGTCATCTTAAAGATCTTTTCGGAGTGTCTTTGGCTTCTTTTAAGGGTCCTTAAGGCTCTTTTGGGGGTCTTCTGAGGTCTTTTGAGGATGTTTTTTGGGGAATTTTGAGGGGTATTTCGGGAGTCTTTTAGGGGTTTTTTGCGGGATATTTTGATGGTCTTCTTCAGAATCTTTTTGGAGTCTCTTGGGTGTCTTTTGAGGGTCTATAGGGGTCTTTTGGGGGTATTTTTGGTGTCTTCTAAGGATCTTTTAGAGGTCTTTTGCGGGGTATTTTTGGAGTCTTCTAAGTGTCTTCTATTAGAGGTCTTTTTCTTTCTAAAGTTTCTTCTAAGGTTCATTTAGGGGTCTTCTGAGGATCTTTTAGATGTATTTTTCTTTCTCAGATTTCTTTTAAGGATCTTTTAAGGGTCTTCTTGTGGTCGTACTGAGGTATTTTTCTATCTAACGGTCTTTAAGGGGTCTTCTGGAGGTCTTTTAGGGGTTTTTTGCGGGGTCTTTTCGGAATATTTTGAGGATTTGGGTCTTTTGGTGGTCTTCGAAAGGATCTTTTGTGGATCTCTTTGGCGTCTTCTGAAATTCATTAAGTGTCTTTCGGGGGCTTTTGGGGGTATTTTGGTAGTCTTTTGAGGGGGGTTTTTTAACGTTTTTGGGGGCCTTAATGCTTGTGCGTATTAACGTTTTGGCACAGAACACTACAAGTATATTTCAACAACAAAAAGAAATAGATGGCATTTTCGTAGCTATTTATATATCTCTGTTAATCAAAAGCTTGATGACATTATTCTGTTTTTACATCACCACCTATCGCAATTCTTACTATAACTTAAAAATTGTTAAGATTTAAAGTTTATATTGCCAGAGTACACTTCTGACACGTGTACCATGTACATATGCAATTTTTTGTTCGACAGAAATATGCTCACGATTTCTTCAACAAATCAGTAAAGCATTTTAAAAAAAACGAAAAACGATGTGAATTTTTATCAAAAAAACCAACAAACAAACAAACAAACATACTTTCAAATTCATATATTAGAATAGCGGAAATACCCGGTTAAGAAGAAAATTTAATTTATTTTTTTTTTCTTTTTTTATAGATACTCAATGCCAAGGGAGGACTCCCTGAATGATATGTAAGTCGTTTTAATTATAATCAAATTACATAGCATGAGGAGAACCAAGCAAAATGAACATATTGACGATAACTATGCTAGTGTTCTGTTAATGCAGCATTAACATTCTGTTAACTTGTCTTCAATTTTATTTTAAATCGACTTTTCGATTTTTTTATGCATCGAAAACTGACTCTTGATTCAACTTGACTGACATGGAGGGCTCTGTAAATTCACTTGCACGAAACACGATACAGTGGTGTCCTAACAGATTATTAATTTGCACTTTTATAACAAAAGTGCTCCTTATTTATTAGTCACATGATACACTCATTCATTTAAATCGATATGATGGTAAAACTAATCACATTTCATATATATATAAAATAACAGCTATTCTTTTAATGTACTGTTTACGATCGAATAAAAACAAAAGCAAGAAACTATTGGATTAATGGTAAATTCAATTAATTCCATAGTATTTTCTCTAAGTGTACACATATGAGTCTGAGTCACACTTATTCCACTTATCAGTGGGGCAATCAGATGAAAGTGGTGACGTGCTTTCGATTTTGTTGCTAGAAAATCGCAATACTTCTCTCTTAAATCTCTAGATGTGACAAACAAGGTCTTTAATTCCCGCCAGATTAGGTGTCTTTCAGAAAAATGCGATGCCAAATTGAAATCAGAGCAGACAGAGCTATAAGTACCCTGACAGAATGGGAAAATATTATAATCGCGAGACGAAAGCAAAGAATCAATTTCTTAGCGGGGAAACAATTTGCTACGGAGAATGGAATAAATGGTTCAATGCTAAAATAATTAGTGCAGATAAGGCACCAAGGATATACAACGAAAGTTGTGGTGGAATTTTGATTAAAAAATCGTACGTTTTATGGGAGAGAATATAAAAGAAGTAAATCAAACCTAATTGAAAAAGTTCACCATTTTGAGGTATGTGTCAGTCAGCAAAATAGCAAATCAAATGGAAAACACATGAATAGCACAATTATAGTATTATATATGGTAAGATTATAGGAAGATATTTGTTTTTAGATTTTTATAGGATGATTGTGGCCGATTATAGGATGATTATAAAACTATAACAAAAATATACACAGATATTATAGGAAGATTTTTGTTTTTAGCTGTTTAGAGGAGGATTGTACGTGATTATAGGATGATTGTGGCCGATTGTTAGATGATTATAAAATTATAACAGAAATATACACAGATATTATAGGAAGATTTTTGTTTTTAGATTTTTATAGGAGGATTGTACGTGAGTATAGGATGATTATAAAATTATAACAGAATTATACAGATATATTATAGGAAGTTTTTTATGAAACGCTTAATGATTTTGAGATTATATAATTATTTTAGCATTACATAATGGGATTATAGGAGAATTTTTCTATTTTACGATGTTGATAGTATTATTATGGAATGTTTTTTAGGGTATTTAAGTAATATATAGTAATTATAAAATATAATTATTATGTAATGAGATTATGGGAAGTTTTTTGTTTTACATAATGAGATTACAGGAGGATTTTTCTATTTTATAGGATTATTACGGAATGTTTATAGGAGATAATATAGGATGATTTAATGAATACCGAATAACTAAAGAATATATTAATTATTTGATGAGATTATGGGAAGCTTTTTTTATTTTGAAATGTTTATAGGATGATTATAGAACGTATATGGTGTAGATGTATTATGATCTTAGGATCATAGAATAATAGAATGACTGTGGAGTTATAGAATGAATATAAAAAGTTTTAGAGATCTCTATAGGATGATTATAGAATCATCATCATTTCTGACAACTGGTTTCCGGTCCTGGCCCTCCCCATAATTATAGAATGGTTACAGGATGTAAATAATCATCCTGCCTGTAGGATTATTATACGATAATTGTGGCATTTTAAAATTATTGAAAGATTTTATGATGATTGTAGCATAGCCAGAGTAGAACTTTAAAAAGAAGAAGAGAGAATTCGTTATCCCAATCAACCTGACACGAGTACATAGGTTCACCATGTTGACGAATCTTAAATATATCCGAATCACTATCAAGCCTTTTTAAGCTCTATACAAAAAAGACGAGGACGCAGAGAGTTTATCGATGCCACCCTAAATAACATTGGCTTGATATTGGTAGCGATGGAGAGTTTTATTACAGGAGTGCAGGAGTATGACGATGAAGACACCATTGGCACTGCTTGGTGTTAGGATGGGAAGGGGTGACTTGTAGAAATAACCTGAAATGACCGATATTTTTGTTAGAATCAGTAGTTGGCTGAGTTGAATATTGAAGGTAGGACATACACAGCACTCCTAGGAGCACAAAAGGCAACGCCAGTTAATCAACTATACGAGTATACCATGCTTTAGACCAATATATGCATTTTTTCAACTTCCTTTGACTTTGTTTCATATAACACAGCTCTGTCCACACAGACAGAACACAATACCGCAGATATCCATCAGATGCCATCCTCTGTAAAGGGGAGCCACTTAAATGACAATTTATTTTTAAATAAAAAAATTCTTCGGATCAATTCATGCGGCATAATTAACAATAAACAGGAGTTCGTTTTTATTATTTCGCAAAAATATTGCAATAATGAATCATTAAGGGAATATTTGCGTGTAGGCGACCTTCAATTTCAGTTACCGCCCCATCTGTGTTATCAAAAAGCTTTCAACTGGAACGCAGCAATGGTTGCTTATCAGTAATTGCTCTCTCGTACCAGCTACACGCACCTCAACTACTCGTATGTCCACAATGGAGGTGGACGAAGAGGAAGAAGTGTAGTGGTGTCTACCCGATCAAAAGCTTCAATACTCGTGGGAGGCGGGGCGAAGTGTTTCGACGACATGCACATCAGACAACAACAGATAGTTGTGTTTGTTGTTTTGACGCATCTCCGAAGCGGCCGTTGGTGGCAATTATTTGGCAAAAGCGTGTCACAAGCTATCAATGTGGACGCAACCCAATCAACCGTAAGGCCGATGGATTTTTGGAGCGAGAAAAATTACCATAAAATTATCGGCTGTCGTCTCGTCGTCCTTTCTCCTTCCAAGGAATTACTGTTTTGTCTCTGATTTTGCGTATCGGTTAATCATCGACTTGTGGTGGCGGCACTGGCGTCACTAGAATCTGAGCCAAAATGTGTCCTTCTACGTTCATAACTAAAAGGGCGGCCTGTTGCATCTTTCACGCATATACCATCGCATATTTGAGGTATCGCAAGTGGTTTGCAGGTAAATTTTCGGTCTACCTTGTCTTCTTGTGGTGGTGTGGTGCTGTGGTGGTGGTTATGGTTGAGTAAACATCGTAGTGCGTAATGTTGCTTGGCTGTGCCATATCCAACGAACATATGATGCTGTCTTCTTTTCCAATCAACCCCTTCGATACCACCCAGATACCGTGCTCTTTCAAGGTTAAAGGTAATACAATTTCCGTAGGTAGTACGGTGGCTTTTTGTGACATCTTGAAAAAGACAACAACTTCTGCCAAAACATTCCTTGGCGTGCCAACGTCTCCCTCTTCAGGAATTAATGTTCAAAAGTTCAATGTCAGTATGCCATACTCTTTTATGTTAATATCCCATATACACTGATAACTCACTATTTGTGCATCGTTTCCTACAGTTATCTGACTATATGGAAATCAATTTCCGTGTATCTGTTCGTGAGACATCGCAAGCATCAAAAACTATCCGTTCCACTGAGTGAAACTTTCGCCACATCTTTGTTTTGGTGCAGTTAATGCTTTGAACGCAACAAGGATTTCCGATTGTTGGCAGGGTGGTGGGGGCAGCCGAACAATGCCGCGTATTTTAGCCAGTATTTTGTATGAATGTAACTATCTATATAGGAATCGATGTAATCGATGCCAGCATAACTCTGGAGCGCCTGTAGCAATTTCAAGCAAAATTGACATATGACCTACAATCTGGTATTAAATGCTGTTTGGGTAATTACCGCCAACATCCCTATTATGGTGAGGGAGGGTGAAATGACAGATATTTGTCTCGAACCAACAATTTTCTGAATTGTGATTTGTGATCGTAAGACACCCTGAAGACTCCTAGCGATGGGTGAGGCACATGATGCAGGTTGCATGAACATGCAACGATATGCCTTATGCAGCACCTGACTTGACACATACAATGTTTTTATTTTTTTATTTATAATTTGCGCATTACGCATTAACGGGTTCGCACAGTTATAATGCTTAAAATCGATGTCTAGAGTCGGAATTGCAGCTGGCCGTAACTATCTCTGACTGGTGGAAGTGCGATCAAACCTCCACGTGTTGGCCGCCGGTAATTTTCGTCCAATGCAGAAAAAGCTAAATGGTCGGGCTAGTCCCTTCGAAGTAAGGCTGGCGCGAGGCCAATAACCTCGCCCTTAAAAAACCTTTATTACGGAACCAAAAATTAGCCTCAGATACACTGAATGATGAACGATGATGACCACGGCAACGAAAATCAACTCAAAAATAATAAGGCCTCGGGATATGATGGCATCCCAGTGGAGCTAATTAAAACAGGAGGCGGTGCAATACACCAAGCAATTCATGAGCTAATAGTGAAAGTATGGGAGGAAGAAGCGATGTCAGAAGACTGGCGAGGAAGCATCCTGTGCCTCATACATTCCCGTAGGAATGCATATTAACCTATATATTGTTAGGGTTCGCGGCTCTACCTCGGAATATAAAGAAGCAGAGTATGCTCGGGATAAGCAATGTCTTCGTACCTTAGCGACCCAGAAAGGGCTACTCGTACTTAGAGAACAAATCTTTTTTTGGGCGGTCTCTTCATATTTAGCAGCTCATTCTTACACCGAAAGACCATCATGAAGGCCTAGAATAGTTTATATCCTAGGTGGCCTAGGACTGTTTTGTGGTGCTTGCTTTAGAGTCCTAGTGGTAAATGAAATGTTTCGAGGTTCCGGATGTATGTGCTGCCAGGGTCTGCCTTACAACCGAACAGGCACTCATCTCTGAAGGAACCGAGATCATTGATACTAGATCTCACCAAGATACCCTGTGGTACCACGGGAGTTGTCTGTAACCAACGGACCGGGTGTGACCGAGTCTAAGGACAACTATGGCTGCGGACCCAGTTCGTTCTGGTGATGTAACGTGGGGGCTGAGGTTTACTCCAGAAAGAGTGGAATATCTAACGGGAATAGTTATGAGCAGCTTCTGCGAGTAGAAGATCTAACATTGGTCCCTCAATTAAAATAGTGGAGCGCTAATTTGAAGTGTAGTGCAATCCTTTACTTTAACTATCTCGTGTAAATTGTAGCAGCCGATAACAGCATGGAACCAGAAATACGCGCTCGGTTGCTTAACGCCAACAAAGCCTACATTAGTCTGTCAAGACTCTTCAAATCCAGGAACTTAACCATAACATCCAAGCTGCTGGTATATAAGACAATGGTCATACCAGTACTTACATATGGATCCGAGACTTGGGTGCTTAGCAAAACGCATTCTTTCTGACCTCTTAGCCGCGTTACACGGCCGTGGGTTTTGAGCGTGATAACGCTGCCCGGGACGAAAGATAAGAAAACAAAGATCTTCTTGTCCCATAGTTCCCAAAATTTCATACCATAATGACCATATTTCAGAATTGCCATAGGAACATGTGTTATAATCGCAACTTAGTCACTTAGATCACTTAACAGTGATCACAACAGTGTATCACTTAACAGTGCTCACAACAGTGCTCACAACAGTGTCTCACTTAACAGTGATCACAACAGTGTATCACTTAACAGTGCTCACAACAGTGTCTCACTTAACAGTGTATCACTTAACAGTGTCTCACTTAACAGTGTCTCCCTTAACAATGATCACAACAATGTATCACTTAACAGTGCTCACAACAGTGCTCACAACAGTGTCTCACTTAACAGTGTATCACTTAACAGTGTCTCACTTAACAGTGTATCACTTAACAGTATCTCACTTAACAGTGATCACAATAGTGTCTCACTTAACAGTGATCACAACAGTGTATCACTTAACAGTGTATCACTTAACAGTGATCACAACAGTTTCTCAATTAACAGTGATCACAACAGTGGATCACTTAACAGTGATCACAACAGTGCTCACAACAGTGTCTCACTTAACAGTGTATCACTTAACAGTGTCTCACTTAACAGTGTATCACTTAACAGTGTCTCACTTAACAGTGTATCACTTAACAGTGTCTCACTTAACAGTGTATCACTTAACAGTGTCTCACTTAACAGTGTATCACTTAACACTGTCTCACTTAACAGTGTATCACTTAACAGTGTCTCACTTAACAGTGTCTCACTTAACAGTGATCACAACAGTTACTCACTTAACAGCGATCACAACAGTGTCTCACTTAACAGAAATCACAACAGTGTCTCACTTAACAGTGCTCACAACAGTGTCTCACTTAACAGTGATCAGAACAGTGTATCACTGAACAGTGATCACAACAGTGTATAATATAACATTACTTTTTGAACATGTACCTCCTTAAACCTTGTAGTGAGACGTTGTCACGTCAAAAAGTCTTACGGAGAATTGTTGGCCCCGTATGTGAGGAAGGACGATTCCGGAGACTCTATAATGATTAGATCTACGAGCGTTACCGCCCTGTAGGTAGTCTCCTAGCTAGCTTACATGAGCCAAGATGATCCTGCTCGGAAAGTCCTTTGCGGAAGGATTCATGGAACATGAGAGCGGGGCCGGCCAAGCCTACGCTGAAATGATGGCGTATACTAGGACGCCCAGAGCTTAGGGATGCAAAACTGGATGACATCGGCTTGAAATCGGGACCGGTGGAGAGTTTGTTTGTGGAAGGCCAGGACCGGACACCGGTTGTAAAGCCAAATATGATGATGATGATTAGATTAGTGTCTAAGTTTGAATGCACTACTTCCGCTTCCGCTTGTCAGTGAGTAAATAAAAGACGTGTTTCCATTCTATACGACATTAAAGTAAAAGTACGCTTATCACATTCTCATCAAGGGAATAATCATAACTCCTGTATAGTTTTTCTATATTTTTTGTTTGTTGCTTAGCTTTTGTGAAGTGCGTATGATTTTATAGGGGGAAGATCCATCCCTAGTCTTTAAGCGTCATGCGTCAAAATAAAATCAACGCCAGTTGTAATGCAATGGAAAGCTGTAGGGTGCAGCACAAAATCAACAGGTAGGTGAAATTTGTTATTGCGCGTGCCTTCTGCTTTTCCTTTCTTTGAGTTGGTGTTGACGTCGAAAAAGAAAGGTTCCACAACAAGCTGTAACTTGTGCAATTTGCAATTTTACTTGTAACAGGTAGAATACGTACGCGGCACATAGCCCAAGACACCAACACAAAGGGAAATCAAATTTCATCGATGATAAGGGCGGCGATAAAGAGCCTGTCAAAGAAGTGCACTATGGAACTGACCCTGAAAACCACTTTTGCAAATTGAACGAACAATCCGGACAGACGGTCGCTGAGTGACAACATCATAGTAGGTACTCTAAAGGGAAACTCAAAGGATCAATATGCGATGCAACAGATGCAGCGTTTAGGTGGTTACTTTCTAGGGGTGGGATTATGAGTGATTTTCTGTTGTTTTTTGTGTTGGTCTTCCAGCTGCCTTTGTCGTTTATGCGGCCATACATGTTGTGTTTGGGTGCCCTTTGTCGTATACTGTTTTCACTTTTACTATAAATAATGCAATTTCGCAAGATAATCTGATAAATAATTGAAACTTTAAATTATTACTAAGTAACGCGGATAAAGTATTCGCGACTGAACATTCGAGGAGAGAGCTTTACGCACATTTTAGTTCTGTTTTGTTGTTGCTATCCATTTGTGGGAAAAAAAGTATACATGAACAACACCATTGGTCGCGAGAAGCTAGTCCCTGCACCCCAACGGTCTGTCGCGCCGAATATTATTATTCTTAACACTCCAAAAAGACCCCCAAAAGACCCATAAAAGACTTCTAAAAGACCTCCAAAAGGCCACTAAAAGACCCTCAACAAACGCCCAACAAAAATTCTTCAAAAGACCACCAAAAGACACCAAAGATCTTCAAAAGGCCACAAAAAAACCACAGAAGACCCTTAAAAGACACCCAGAAGACTCCCAAAAGACCCCCCAAAAGAAATATATAATTTCCTGGCAAATGTGCGTGCACTGAACTAACGCCGAGCTGGTCAGCTCTCTAGGTCATCTGGAAAGTGGTTAAAAGGACCCCAAAATAGTCGACCAAATCAGGCCATTTTCCACGAATACTCGTAACAGGCGTCATACGCGGAATCTGAGAAATGTTCAGCTCACTAGGTTGCACGAAAGGTCGTTGAAAAGGACCACAAAGAAGTCGACTCAGGTATGGGGCCATTCCACATGAGATCGATTAAATAAAATCATTAGTGACTAATTAACTAAAATTGTACATCAGTTGACGCGAACTTACACTCAAATTAACTTGACATAAGTCCTACATACCGAATTTCACATAAATCGCTTGAGAAGTAGCTTAGTTTCCAAAATTCAAGACCTTCTTAAAGCCATCAAAGCCTACTTTAGTCTGTCAAGACTCTTCCTAACTCCAACGAAGCCTAATAATTTATCTCAGGACTCTTCTTTAAGCCATCAAAGTCTCAAGGCTGTCAAGAATCTTCCTTAAGCCAGAAAAGCTTACTTTAGTCTTTTATGGTTCTTGTTAAGCCCAAATAAATTATGTCAGGACTCTTCTTTAAGCCATCAAAGCCTACTTTAGTCTACAATGAAATTTAGGAACATCGGCTTGATATTGTGACCGATGGAGAGTTTTATTACAGAAGTGCAGGAGTATGACGATGAAGACACCATTGGCACTGCTTGGTGTTAGGATGGGAAGGGGTGACTTGTAGAAATAACCTGAAATGACCGATATTTTTGTTAGAATCAGTAGTTGGCTGAGTTGAATATTGAAGGTAGGACATACACAGCACTCCTAGGAGCACAAAAGGCAACGCCAGTTAATCAACTATACGAGTATACCATGCTTTAGACCAATATATGAATTTTTTCAACCTCCTTTGGCTTTGTTTCATGTAACACAGCTCTGTCCACACAGACAGAACATAATACCGCAGATATCCATCAGATGCCATCCTCTCTAAAGGGGAGCCACTTAAATGACAATTTATTTTTAAATAAAAAAATTCTTCGGATCAATTCATGCGGCATAATTAACAATAAACAGGAGTTCGTTTTTATTATTTCGCAAAAATATTGCAATAATGAATCATTAAGGGAATATTTGCGTGTAGGCGACCTTCAATTTCAGTTACCGCCCCATCTGTGTTATCAAAAAGCTTTCAACTGGAACGCAGCAATGGTTGCTTATCAGTAATTGCTCTCTCGTACCAGCTACACGCACCTCAACTACTCGTATGTCCACAATGGTGGTGGACGAAGAGGAAGAAGTGTTGGGTTGTCTACCCGACCAAAATCTTCAATACTCGTGGGAGGCGGGGCGAAACCTTTCAACGACATGGCACATCAGACAACAACAGATAGTTGTGTTTGTTGTTTTGACGCATCTCCGAAGCGGCCGTTGGTGGCAATTATTTGGCAAAAGCGTGTCACAAGCTATCAATGTGGACGCAACCCAATCAACCGTAAGGCCGATGGATTTTTGGAGCGAGAAAAATTACCATAAAATTATCGGCTGTCGTCTCGTCGTCCTTTCTCCTTCCAAGGAATTACTGTTTTGTCTCTGATTTTGCGTATCGGTTAATCATCGACTTGTGGTGGCGGCACTGGCGTCACTAGAATCTGAGCCAAAATGTGTCCTTCTACGTTCATAACTAAAAGGGCGGCCTGTTGCATCTTTCACGCATATACCGTCGCATATTTGAGGTATCGCAAGTGGTTTGCAGGTAAATTTTCGGTCTGCCTTGTCTTCTTGTGGTGGTGTGGTGGTGGTGGTGGTTATGGTTGAGTAAACATCGTAGTGCGTAATGTTCTTTTCCAATCAACCCCTTCGATACCACCCAGATACCGTGCTCTTTCAAGGTTAAAGGTAATACAATTTCCGTAGGTAGTACGGTGGCTTTTTGTGACATCTTGAAAAAGACAACAACTTCTGCCAAAACATTCCTTGGCGTGCCAACGTCTCACTCTTCAGGAATTAATGTTCACAAAGTTCAATGTCAGTATGCCATACTCTTTTATGTTAATGTCCCATATACACTGATAACTCACTATTTGTGCATCGTTTCCCACAGTTATCTGACTATATGGAAATCAATTTCCGTGTATCTGTTCGTGAGACATCGCAAACATCAAAAACTATCCGTTCCACTGAGTGAAACTTTCGCCACATCTTTGTTTTGGTGCAGTTAATGCTTTGAACGCAATAAAGATTTCCGCTTGTTGGCAGGGTGGTGGGGGCAGCCGAACAATGCCGCGTATTTCAGCCAGTATTTTGTATCTATCTATCTATCTATAAAGGAATTGATGTAATCGATGCCAGCATAACTCTGGAGCGCCTGAAGCAATTTCAAGCAAAATTGACATATGACCTACAAGCTGGTATTAAATGCTGTTTGGGTAATTACCGCCAACATCCCTATTATGGTGAGGATAAGAAGAGGGTGAAGGGTGAGGGTGACAGATATTGGTCTCTAATCAACAGTTTCTGAGATGAATTGTGATCGTAAGACACCCCTAAGACTCCTAGCGATGGGTGAGATACCTGATGCAGGTTGCATGAACATGCAACGATATGCCTTATGCAACACCTTACTGGCAACATGCAATGTTGCAATTTTTTTGTTTATAATTTGCGTACACATTAAGGGGTTCGTTCACATCCACATAATACTTAGAAGCGATGCCTAGAGATTGTTTTTTAATGTTCCGCTGTACATTTCCTGGCTGATGGCCGGTATGTTGGTTGTCCTGTGCCAATGTGTAGGATGTTGTTTCTTATTAAGGCGCCCAGTAAAACATAAACGTTCCTCTGCAAGCATAATACAATAGGACCTTGCCATATTATCTTGGAACAAACAAGTTCTGTATGCTTGGCACAGCGTGTGTGTTAAGGAAAAGGAGGAGAAAAACGTGGATATGTCTGTGAGCTTGTGCCTAAAATGCATATGGATCGTACCAGTGTGGAAAGCCAGAGCTTGGCAGAGCATTCCAAATACGTGTTGCACGAAGGAAGTACGAATCTCTCAGCTTAACTGTACGTTTGAAGATAGGCTTTGGGGTAAACTGATGAGCACTTAGAGCGCCACCAGTATTGTGGTTAAATACAAGGAGATGTGCCATCCAACTGGCTATTTCACTTGAGCACCACCACTGCTGGAAAAAGCGCTGGAACAATGACAAGTAGGAAACGGTCGTGCGGTGTTCAAGTGAATTTACTGACTTCGCATGGTTTTCATCGCCGATAAGCTTTAATGCTCGCTTTTGTATTATTTTTAGCAGAAGCAAGCGCCAATTGGCAATTATACTGAAGTTTAGGTCGAAAAAACGCTTTGTAGATAGTAGCCAGATCCGAGGGGGTGAAATATTTCTTAGAAAACCTAAACATTTCCCAACATTTTTAGCGACGGTGAATATTAGGCCACTCCAACGGAGCTTGTCTTTAACGCACATACCGAGAATTGCGAATTTTTCTGTTTCCTCGATCCAAGTGCCATTCATGGATAATGACAGCGGATTGGACGAGAGGAGACCGCATTGTGTTTTTGAAGCGTTACGGTCAGGAGTTTAACGTGCTTAGTATATGCAGATGTTTGAATTCCACATGAGAATTGGAGGGACGTTCCTTAAATTTATATGCGAAACTGAAAGTCAACCAAAGAATAATTTTGGATCAGAAGTAATGGAGAAGAGCTCATTAATAAAAAAAAAAAATGAGAAACAGTGTTGGTGACAATACAGATCCCTGGGGAACGCCAACATTTATGTGATGAATTTTAAACTTGAAACCATCCAAGACAATTTGAATTGATCGGTCCGAGAGAAAGCTTCTAATCCAATGACGCAGTCGACTCCATAAGCACACCTTATGGATAATAGAGCTTGATTTCAAATGGGCTACATGCTGCATGCAATGGGAAATATTCAACATGCTCTATGCAACATGTAACGTGCTAAATGCTTTATGCAATATGAAGCATGCAATGTGCAACATGGCACATGCAACGAACTTCATGCTACATTACACATACAACATACAATAGACAGCATGCACTATGCCACATGTAACTTGCAACAAGAAGGCAACACGCACTATGCAACTTGCTACAGGCAAAATGTAGCTTGCAACATGAAACATGTAACACCTACTTGCAGCATGCAACGTGCTACAAGCTACATTACACATGCAACATGCAATAGGCAACATGCAACATGGAATGTGCTGCATTCAACATGTAACTTACAAACAAGCAACATGAAATATGTAACACCTACTTGCAGCATGCAACGTGCAATAGGCAACATGCAACATGGAATGTGTTGTATGCAACATGTAACTTACAACAAGCAACATGAAATATGTAACACCTAACTTGCAAAATGCAATATGCTACAAGCGACATGCAACTTGCAACATGGTACGTGCTACAAGCTACATGACACATGCAATAAGAAACATGCACTATGCAGCATGCAACATGGAATTTGCTACAGACTACATGCTACATGTAAAATCTTAGAAAGAATTATCGGCGGTAGGCTACAGGAAGCCGTAGTACAATCAGGAGACCTTGCAGAACATAAATATGTCTTCCGCAAAGCACGCTCAACAATTGATGCCATTGATTTTGTTAAAAATTTGGCACAAACAGCGATAGATGGGAAAAGGTGGAAGGGAGGAACAAAAAAGTATTGCACCATAGTCACCCTCGGTATCAAGAATGCTTTTAATTCAGCCAAATGGAGTTGTATATTCAATGAACTACGTCGGAGAGAGGTCCCGTTGTACATTCTGAGGATGGTGGCAGATTACTTCAGTAACAGAACACCGACAATGGCTTGAAGGAATATAAGGTTACCGGAGGAGTTCCACAGGGGTCTGTGCTAGGCCCATTATTATGGAATATAATGTATTTAGGCAGAGGCAGAGATTGTCGGTTTTGCAGATGACACATCGCAGTCATTGTTGTGGCAAAACACAAAGAGGAGATAGCTGCAATATGTAATGCAACAATTAGGACTAACCGGGATTGGCTGACGTCAATCGGATTACAGTTGGCAGAACATAAAATTGAAGCTCTACTAATATCCAGTAGGAAAATCAGAGAGACAATAACCTTTGTAGTTGGTAATTGTTCGATTATATCTAAGCCATCAATTAGATACCTGGGAATGGTAATTGATACGAAACTCTCATTCAAAGAGCATATAAAGGCTGCCAGCAATAAAGCAGAGACTGTATGTTCAGCACTGTCTCGAATTATGCCTAACACTGGAGGAAGGCAAGGCAAACAAGAAGAAAGCTATTGGCCATCCATCCTTTTATACGGAGCGCCAATTTAGGCTGACGCAATGGATAAGGTTAGCTACTGGTGAATGATGTCATCTATCCAGCGATTGAGTGCTCTAAGAGTCATGTGTGGCTTTAGAACCATCTCGAGCGATGCAGCGTTTGTCGTTGCTGGTATGCTCCCAATCGACTTACTGGCCAAGGAACGTCAGGTGATTTAAAGGCGCCGCGGGTATCTTACAAGAGCCGAGAACCGCAAAACAGCACACGCCGAAGCAGTTAGAAGCTGGCAAAGAAGATGGGTCCAGTCAAGTAAGGGTAGATGGACCCATAGATTAATACCATCTATTGAATTATGGACCGGTAGAAGCCATGGAGATGTAGACTTCTATCTAACCCAATTTTTAACTGGGCATGGGCGCTTCCGCTCATACCTCTTTATGTGAGGGTATACCAGAAGATGTGGAACATGTTTTCTTTCATTGTCCGCGTTTTGCAGGAGTAAGACAGGATGTGTCAGAGCAAATAGGGCACACTATTTCGCCAGAAAACATAGTTATGTCTATGCTAGAAAATGAGGAGATATGGAAAGCAATCAGTGGAATGTCTTCCAGAATAATGCAGCGCCTACGGTGTCTCGAGCGTGAAAGGAGGAATGATGAAGAAGGGTAACAAAATAATGTGAATAAAGAAGAAGAAGAACGAAATATCAAAAATGAAAGTGCAGCCATCGCTGAGAGCCTTCCTGTGATGAAATGCCTAACGGTAGTAGTAACGGTAGACTGGCTATGAATTAATAAGGGGGTTAGTTTTAAGAATCTGATTCTCGCACATGTGAAGTCTTTGAAGATTTCCAACCTCCTCCATAAAAAAAAAAAAAAAAAAAAATCCAACCTACAACAAGCAACAAGCAATATGTTACACATAACTTGCAAAATGGAAGATACAACGAACGTGCAACAGGCAACATACAACACACAACATGCAACATGTTACACATAACTTGCAAAATGGAAGATACAACGTGCAACATACAACATGCAACATGTAACACATAACTTGCAAAATGGAAGATACAACGTGCAACAGGCAACATGCAACATACAACATGCAACATGTAACACATAACTTGCAAAATGGAAGATACAACGTGCAACAGGCAACATACAACACACAACATGCAACATGTTACACATAACTTGCAAAATGGAAGATACAACGTGCAACAGGCAACATGCAACATGTAACACATAACTTGCAAAATGGAAGATACAACGTGCAACAGGCAACATGCAACATACAACATGCAACATGTAACACATAACTTGCAAAATGGAAGATACAACGTGCAACAGGCAACATACAACACACAACATGCAACATGTTACACATAACTTGCAAAATGGAAGATACAACGTGCAACAGGCAACATGCAACATGTTACACATAACTTGCAAAATGGAAGATACAACGTGCAACAGGCAACATACAACATACAACATGCAACATGTTACACATAACTTGCAAAATGGAAGATACAACGTGCAACAGGCAACATGCAACATACAACATGCAACATGTTACACATAACTTGCAAAATGGAAGATACAACGTGTATAGTATATATGTTAGTAACTAATTTCCCAGCAATTTCGCTCACGCACTATGCATTATGCACCAACCTGATAAAATAAAGTTACGGACAAACAAACAAAAATATGTTTATAAAGGGTTTTTCAATGAGGACATAGCTTAACATACCAGCACTTTAGATACTCAAGAGGCTTCTGTCCTTGAGTTATTTTGTTCTTGTAAGAGTGTAGGCCAAAATCTTCATGCAAAGTTCGCTACAATGTGTACCCAATTCCTGTGAACGGCGTGCACTCGACTGATTTGCCTTTGATTTTGAACTGAAGCACTTACGGCTGCCATATTTACGATAAATAGTGAATATGTTGACTTGAATTTATCCACACTATAGCCCGCACAGTCTGTCTGGTGGTCCGGTGGGACGATTAATACGACCGATCGAAAATATGGAGTAAGCCCTCTTACGACCACCGACTAAAAAGTTCGTTAGTAATTTTTAATAATTTTCAAACGTAACGTTCTTCATTCATGTGTTTCATAATAATAAAAACGTAAACCGTAATTGATATTTTATTTTTAACGAATTGCAAAAACAAAACTTCACGGGTGCACTTGTAGCAAAATACAAAATTGTTATGTCTCTATTGAAAAAAAACTTTTCTTTCGAAATTATTTGATTTTATGATATACTAGCGGATATACCAGGACG
Organism: Nephrocerus scutellatus; assembly: GCA_947095585.1. NCBI lineage: Eukaryota > Metazoa > Arthropoda > Insecta > Diptera > Pipunculidae > Nephrocerus > Nephrocerus scutellatus. Next base: position 1,983,775 of record OX352766.1, read on the forward strand.
GTACCTGGCTATCGCAACTGACCAATTGCCCTCTGACCCTACACGAATGGACTCTCTACACCCACCGACCACCTTTGCTACCCAAATATCCACACTAACATAGGCAAAAAACAAAAACCAAATATGCCTTTCAAATTTATATAATAAGAACAAAAATATACATACGTTGCCAACTACAATTAAGTTCTTGTGTGTAGATTAAAAATGAAATGCACTTTTAACCCCATAAAAAACAATTTTTTGTTTGGTGGAAATATTCGCTTCCACACGCGTCAGTGATACATTCATTGCAACGAAGAGCGGTGTGGATATTTGTATCTAAATCCGCATTTAAATCCGCTTATCAATTATTGATTTTATTTTATTTGATGTGATGATGATGATGATGATGATGATGTATTTGATAAGCCACGGTGCCAGCCAGGACTGACTTCTTTTCTTGTATAGAACATTTTTTTATTTAATTATTTCTACATTACTATAGCATGAATTACATGAATTATAATGGACATTTGCCAGTATGCCAGCACGCAAAGGTAAATTTGCGAATACAAAGAAAGTGTATTGTGTGTGGTTATAATAAAGGGTCCGCCAAATAACTTTTTTTTTTTTGAAAATGCTATAAAAAAAAACGACTGAATATTTTCTCAAATTTCTTTTTTTATTTGAAAGAACAATCCTTCCGGTTAACAATGGAAAATAATTTCATTCAAATGGCTACCTCGGCTGGCCATGCAGTAGCCTACACGATCGGTCCAATTTTTAAGCACATTATCGATTGTGTGCAGCTGTATTTCACCAATGGCTTCACGAATATTGTCCTTTAAAGCGTCAATTGTCTCTGGCTTGTCGGCGTAACACTTATCTTTTAGGGCACCCCACAAATAATAGTCCAACGGTGTCAAATCGCAGCTCCGAGGTGGCCAAACGACATCAGCTCTGCGGCTGATAATGCGATCTTCAAAAACAAGGCGCAAAACATCGAGTGTAGCTTCGGCTGTGTGGCACGTAGCGCCGTCCTGTTGAAACCAAATGTTGCCAATATCCTCCTCTTCAATTTTTGTGAACAAAAATTCGTTCAACATGGCCCGATAACGATCGCCATTGACCGTAACGGCCACTCCTTGCTCATTTTCGAAGAAAAATGGCCCAATTATGCCTCTGGACCAAAATCCGCACCAAACAGTGACTCGTTTTGGGTGTACCGGCTTTTCAATGTATGCGTGCGGGTTTTCTGTGCCCCAAATGCGACAATTTTGCTTGTTTACATACCCGCCAAGATCAAAATGAGCTTCATCCGAAAAGATGATTTTTTTTTTGGCAAAATCGGCATCTTCTGTAAGTCGATCGCAGGCCCACTCAGCGAAGCGAAAACGCATTGGATGGTCAGTTGGCTTCAACTCCTGAACCAATTGGACTTTGTATGGCGTCATACCAAGGTCTTTATGCAAAATTCGTCTCAATGATGTCTCCGAAATGTTTAATTGTTGAGAACGACGGTGAATTGATGTTGATGGCGCTTAACGCACACTTTCTGCCACAGCATCAATATTCTCGGGTGTACGCACTGTTTTTCGCTTTTCACGCTTTGGTTTATCGATGAGGATTCCAGTTTCTTTCACTTTTTTCACAAGATAACGAACATACGGAGCTGACGGTGCTTCTCTTCTTCCAAAATCCGTACGCAATTTTCGCACACATTCTGCAACATTACCATGATTTTCAAAGTAATGTCGCAATAGTTCCCAGCGTTGTTCAAGCGTATACACAACCATATTCGTTCAGCGGAAGGATACAATTAATTATCTGTCAAATCAGACATGAGCTAAGTGTTACCATTCACGAAATAAGCACTAGTTGAAAAACTTTAACTTTAGATGGCGGACCCTTTAGAATCTAGCTCCGATTTGTGAACTTTTCGTTTAATTACGAAGCGATTCAGACATTTGTCTTTTGGTTACGAAAAAACAGAGACAATCCTAATGTAGATAAAATTTCATTATAACATTTGACACTAGTCCATGTAGGCGAAAAAATATTATAATTGAACCTTAAGTCTGAATAACTACGGTCATATTACAGAGCATGAAGAGAACCAAACAAACATATGCAGTACGAATAGTAGTGATAGTCTCTTTCTCTGGTCTGTTCGCTCACTCTGTTAACTACAGCTACTGTTAATCCTTTGACTTTTCTTTAATCTTTTCTACATTATATATTATGTACATTATGATCATAACACATAGCATCAAGAGAACCAAACAAACATATGCAGTACGAGTAGTAGTTATAGTCTCTTTCGTTGGTCTGTTCGCTCACTCTGTTAACTACAGCTACTGTTAACCTTTGACTTTTCTTTAATCATTTCTACATAACATGCTATGTACATTACGATCAAGTTACATAACATGAAGAGAACCAAACAAATATGTGCATTATGAGTACTAGTGAAATTCTCTACACTAGCTGTGTTAACTGCAGCTATTGTTAACCTTTGACTTTTCTTTAATCTTTTCTACATTATATGTTATGTACATTATGATCATAACACATAGCATCAAGAGAACCAAACAAACATATGCAGTACGAGTAGTAGTTATAGTCTCTTTCGTTGGTCTGTTCGCTCACTCTGTTAACTACAGCTACTGTTAACCTTTGACTTTTCTTTAATCATTTCTACATAACATGCTATGTACATTACGATCAAGTTACATAACATGAAGAGAACCAAACAAATATGTGCATTATGAGTACTAGTGATAGTCTCTACACTAGCTGTGTTAACTACAGCTACTGTTGCCTTTAACATACTATGTAACATTTTGACGTGAAACGTCTTTAAAATCAAAACATTTGTTTTCAGTCGAGTGATACTAATCGATTCTGAAAATGTCGAATATATCGGGCACCAATTAACCAATATTGGTCAGCTTTTTCTTACTGAGGAGGAGTAATAATAGTTATAAAGTAATAAAGGACCTGATTTAATTCCCCCCTTTAATATGAACAGTTGTAAAATTAACGTCCAAATAATATAACGTTAACGTTATACTAATAATAAAAAATTTAATTTGTCTTCAGCTAGCGGTGAATTTTTAAAATATTGGTAATTTTCGTTTCTAGCACTAATCCATAAAAATGGCCAACGCCAAAATATAGGGAATTATACGCCTATATATAAACCACCCTTAGTTCCAACAAGCCTGTTCAACTGTGGATCCAATCTAGCCCTATTCTCCAATTACTATTTATCATAGCTTAAAAGCAATCACCATTTTGATGTTGTTTACACTGACTTCTCGAAAGTTTTTGATCGAGACGACCAACTTGTTAATTTAATGAAGAAAATAACGTTAATGCGGTCTTAAAATGGATATCCAACTACTTATCCGACAGGAAGCAAGAAGCTAAAATTGGCTCGGTTTATTCTAAAGTAATCCACTCGATCTGTGGTGTCCCACAAGGGAGACACCTATGTCCATTATCTTTTAATATACAAATGATTGTGCGCTTGTATGTAATGGCGCCACTCCTAACCTTGCCACTAGAATTATCAAAGTCATATATTCGCTTAAAGCTTCTATAAGATTATTTCTTTTTTGAGCCTGGTAGGTGGCGCTGGATTTGCGATTTTATAATTTTTAATAGACCTCATCATAACTAAACCACTGGATGTATCGAAGCCTTAATCACAATATATGTTCGTTTTGTGCTCCGTTTTTTTGACCCGGTAGGTGGCGCTGGAGTGGTGATATCTACGAAAACGTGGTTTAGGGTTTGGTATGTTGCTGCATATTTTCTTATCGCATCACGCCAATAGCACTAGATATATTTAAGCCATATTAACACCGTATGTTCGATTGGTGCTTCTAAATGTCTATTTTTTTAGCTCGGTAGGTGGTGCACGAGTCGAGATATTCACTCCGCATAAATATCTTAACTCATCACGCCTAAACCACTTGACATATCGAAGCCATATTCACGCCATAAGTTCGTTTGGTACTCCGATAAGTTTTTGATTATTTCGTACATGGTAGATGGCGCTGGAATCTAGATGTCACCCGGCATAAAATACGTCATCACGGCTAAACCAGTGGATGAATCAAAGCCATATTTACACCTTCATGTTCACCTTTCTTTTTATATAACTCGGACGATGGAGCTGGAGTGCAGATATTGTTGATTATGTATGTAAGAGCATCGCACCTAAACCACTGGACATATTGTTTATCCATATAAATGTAAATTATATGCTGTTCGTTTGTAAATGCATCACTTGTGAACGCCGACACCGATTTGTCTAATTTCTTTTTTTAAATGTTGGTAATAGTATGAGTAAGGTTTCTACGGAGAGAAAAATAGAAAAACTTGCCCGGAAAATTGGGAAATTCGGGATAATCAGATTTTTTCTATTCCATTCAATTTTTTCCCCTAATTTTCCATAGTGTCAAGGATAGATTGCCCTAAATTGCAATCTTGTTAATTGGTCATCGACACAAAAATCACATACACTTTAATACAAATCCTTAATTTATCGAGAACGATACAAATAATACAAGATACAAGAGTTTTCAGCTTTTGCGATTTAAGTCAAATATTAAGATTTATATAAGAATTATGAATTATGATGCAAAAGCGAACCAGATATTATGATTCGTTAAACGAAATTCAAAACATTTTCATTAACTGGCTGTATATATCTTTGGTAAGACCTATCTTGGAATATTGTATCATAATCTGGTCTCCTTATTATGCAAACTATAATCACTTCTACCGCTGTTGAACCTGTACCAGTGGACATATCGAGTGAAGATAGCACCCACACATCTGTCGAAGACGTCTCCGAACTGAGAGGATATGAATGAATTCGGATTAAATTTCGTGCCCACAGAACCGACAACATTGCGCAATGCCACCATAGATTGGACGTCCTCACACAGAACAGACACATGAATGTTGATATTATGCCTAATGTATCTTATTTCCTACATCAGAGGCCAATTTTGAACGGAACTATCGTCGAATTATAATCGAAATAAATAATTACGTTCCATTCGGTATCTGTTTTGTATTAAATTTCGTTTCAGTAGGTACGCAGTCAATATCTCATTCTCACTTAAATTAAAGCCAATCGATGACGTAGACGTTTCACGTGAAATTAACGGCCGACATACAGCCACCCTATTTCACCCGCACCCTTATAATGTTTGGTTACATGCCTTGAACAGTGTCGGTGTTAAAGTTATGGAGGAGAAACGAAGAGCTGTGTTTGTGTTTGAATTGCATCAGCTCGTATTTGGGAATTTGGCAGATGGGGATTAAGTAACAGTTGAAGTGGTAAAGAGATACCCTAAGGATGGACTCTGTTTGCCGTATTTTTGGCGAACTTGAATATTTGGTCCTTTCAACGAAAGGACGCAGATACCGGTTGCTTGGATGCAAATACCATTCATGGATAAAGTTTGAAGAGTTAAATTTTGGCTCGGACGACCGAAGACCGCTATTACAATAGCACTCGTGAATGGCGAGTGAAAATCTTTTTTACCCCTAAAGGACAGAAGTCATAGCTTCAATTTTTTTCTCCTTGTAAAAAGTATAAGTGGTTCTGATTGACGATAAATCCTCCTTGTCGTCTCTCATTCCAAAACATCGGTCAAGCATGTTGCATGGCGACTCGAGTCGCATAGCTAGCTGCGTGGCCAGCGTTGTGTTGCGATTTATGAATTTTTCCTATTACAGTAGATTCGCGATTAGATGAACTAAAGGTAAAGCAACAACATCCAAACTAAACAGTACATTCTGTGATGTGCTTGATGGTAAACTGATGAGCATTTTCGAAGCGAAATGTTTTGCGGTTGAATTCATGGAGAGGCGGCAAGCAACTGGCTTTTTCTCTTGAGCACCACCGATGACAGATGGCAGAGCCCGATAAAAGAGTGACAACCAACAATCAGGAATTGACAAAATTCAAGCGAATCTATTGACGTGGCAATGTTTTCATCACCGATAAGAGCAGACGAAAGGTAGTTCTAGGAGAGCTGCTGACCAGTTCTGACAACTGTCCTGAAGTTTAGAGCGAAGGAACACCTTGTAAATTCGCAACCAGATCAACAGGAGTAAAATATTTGCGGCAACCTAACCATTTTGCAGCATTTGTTGGCTGGCAACGGACGATGCCAATGTTGGCATTCCATTGAAGCTTGTCTGTGACTGAGAATTGAGAAAGATTGCCGCTCAAAAAACGCAGCCTTAATCCCTAACCACTTCCAATAACCCTCGCTTAACTCACATTTATTTTTGGCGAAACAGACTGTTCCATGAAACGGGCATAGCTTATCGCGACTATTTGTGTCGTGTGTGTTATATTTTTGCACACAAATGGAAGGGCGAGCCATAAATGGGAAGAACGGCAAATTGAGAAGCTTCATCGTTACTCTCGGACGTGTGTCAGATATTCGCGAGTGGTGATAGGTATTTTTCTGTGATTCTCACTCAGTTGTCCAACGCACAAACCACTAAGATACTTTGTTCACCAACTTAACATTTCCGGACAGGATTTCGAGAAGTTGGACAACTTTGTATATTTTGGAAGTTTGCTTTATCAGTACCATCGGACGTGTGTCAGACATTCGCGAGTGCTAGGAACTACTCTGCTCTTTTCTGCGATTCGAACTTCGAACATCTCGCTCAGTTGTCTAACTCACTAACCACTGAGACACTTTGTTCACCAACTTAACATTTCCGGGCAGTGTTTCGAGAAAGTGGACAACTGTCTATATTTTCGAAGTGTGCTTTATCATTACTCTCGGATGTATGTCAGACATTCGCGAGTGCTAGGAACTACTCTGCTCTTTTCTGCGATTCGAACTTCGAACATCTCGCTCAGTTGTCCAACTCACTAACCACTGAGACACTTTGTTCACCAACTTAACATTTCCGGGCAGGGTTTCGAGAAAGTGGACAACTGTCTATATTTTCGAAGTGTGCTTTATCATTACTCTCGGATGTATGTCAGACATTCGCGAGTGCTAGGAACTACTCTGCACTTTTCTGCGATTTGAACATCGAACATCTCGCTCAGTTGTCTAACTCATTAACCACTGAGACACTTTATTCACCAACTTAACATTTCCGGGCAGGATTTCGAGAAGTTGGAAAACTTTCTATATTTTGGAAGTGTGCTTTATCATTACACTTGGATGTGTGTCAGACATTCGCGAGTGCTAGGAACTACTCTGCTCTTTTCTGCGATTCGAACTTCGAACATCTCGCTCAGTTGTCTAACTCATTAACCACTGAGACACTTTGTTCGCCAACTTAACATTTCCGGGCAGGGTTTCGAGAAAGTGGACAACTGTCTATATTTTCGAAGTGTGCTTTATCATTACTCTCGGATGTTAGTCAGACATTCGCGAGTGCTAGGAACTACTCTGCTCTTTTCTGTGATTCCAACTTCGAACATCTCGCTCAGTTGTCTACTCATTAACCACTGAGTTACTTTGTTCACCAACTCAACATCTCCGGGCAGGGTTTCGAGAAAGTGGACAACTGTCTACATTTTCGAAGTGTGCTTTATCATTACTCTCGGACGTGTGTCAGACATTCGCGAGTGCTAGGAACTACTCTGCTCTTTTCTGTGATTCCAACTTCGAACATCTCGCTCAGTTGTCTACTCATTAACCACTGAGTTACTTTTTTCACCAACTCAACATCTCCGGGCAGGGTTTCGAGAAAGTGGACAACTGTCTATATTTTCGAAGTGTGCTTTATCATTACTCTCGGACGTGTGTCAGACATTCGCGAGTGCTAGGAACTACTCTGCTCTTTTCTGTGATTCCAACTTCGAACATCTCGCTCAGTTGTCTACTCATTAACCACTGAGTTACTTTGTTCACCAACTCAACATCTCCGGGCAGGGTTTCGAGAAAGTGGACAACTGTCTATATTTTCGAAGTGTGCTTTATCATTACTCTCGGACGTGTGTCAGACATTCGCGAGTGCTAGGAACTACTCTGCTCTTTTCTGTGATTCCAACTTCGAACATCTCGCTCAGTTGTCTAACTCATTAACCACTGAGTCACTTTGTTCACCAACTCAACATTTCCGGGCAGGATTTCGAGAAAATGGACAACTGTCTATATTTTGGAATTTTGCGAACTCGGCCCCAAACCGTGAAATCGGTAAAACTAAAGCTGTTTTTGAATTGCTATTCATGGATCTGAAGAAGCAAGCTGCGTGCTGGCAAGCTGTTGTATGGGTGCAGTACTTGGAAAGCTGCAAGCCTTTGTCTAAGAATCACCTAAAGATTTTATTGGTCACCTTTCTGATCTCCGACGAATAACTTTTTCAGAGAACTGACCAAAAACCCATCGAAATTATTCTCCGGAGAAAAAAGTGACAGTGACAGTGGATCGGACACACAACACCAAGATAAAAGAAAACGAAGTGTTTAGCTAAGAACGTCATGCAATAAAGTCCGCTGACTCAGGCGGGTAGAACAGTGGGTCGTCCCAAGCAAAATATGGCACAAAACAGTTGCTAATGATTCTCAACTCGGGCTCTTCCGGTCATGAATATCTATAGTTATCCAATCCAGAGTATCAGCAATAGTGCAAGCATCTATTGCAGCTCAAATGGGTTGCAGATCTATGAACAAGATTGTGCCCAGACAGGATTCAGCCAACTAACTAGCCAGCTATATAAGAACTTGATTTGTTTTATAGCAATCCACTGACATCTGCTGCCTATCGATTTTTGTAACACTGACCCACTGTCGGGGCTATCACCATGACCCTGTATAACGACTACCGCACACGAAAAACCGCCATAAACGATTATTATGTAAGTAGCCCCATGTTCCCGGTTGTGGTCGTGGTGGTGGTGATTGCTTTTGTGTTCCTATTTGCGGAGCAGAGCTGTTAGTTTTAATCGAAATGGACATTTTTGTCGCTGGTATTGGTGGTGCCGGAAAGTGTGTGTGGAGGATGCCGCATGAAATAACACAAACGCTAAGGCGCGACGCAAATCAATGACACCGTCGCCCCACTTCAAGTGCAGGAGAGCAGCGTATTGAACGTCATTGAACTCCTGTGCTTCCCAGCTGCTGTGCGATGCTGTTGAATGAGTGGACAGATTTTACGCACACAAAACCCTAGACGATGACTACAACCAGGACGATGCTGTGAACTAAATGTTTCACGACGAGTTGTAAATAATGGGGTTTTCCTGAAAGTTAACGGTTTGTGTGTTATACGTTTGGTTGAAAGAAGAAGAAGAAGAAGAAGAAGAAGAAGAAGAAGAAGAGATTGTTGCCGGCTTGTGGGAGTTGAGCGTTGTTGGAGGCCACCCCAACCACCCATATCACAGAAAACCATAAAGCAATCGATTTATATTCGCCTGGATGGTCTGCTGTTACATCGACATGTTGTCACTACGTCACGATAGGAAAACCGATAGGATAGGCTTTGGAATGTGTGTGTGTTTGGGTATTTCTTTCTTTTTATTTTCTTTTTATTTTATGGTGACGGTTAGAAATCATGTCCATCATTAGCATTAATATGAGCGAGTCTCAGATTTGTTCTGACCAAAGCCAACCCCCCTACCCCCATATATGCTGACCTTGTGGTACCACCAATTAAGGCATTCCATGCACAGGGAAGATGTATGTCTTCCTTAGCCTACCTGCTTCTTGCAGCCTATTCAGCTTGGGGAAGTTGCTGCACCACGCTGGCTAAAAGTTTCTTGATTATATTCCAAGCTTCTGTGGTTCACATCACTGCTTGAATGAGATCAGCGCGACTGACACGCCCTCCACACTAGCTCCTCTTGTTATTGAATCTCACGCAATCTTGCAAAAGGTGTTCTGATGCATTCTCTACACTCACTCTCGCAGTGGAAACAAATGATACAAATGAATGAAAAGATACTCACGAAAATATCTATGCCGCGACAATAACTGCCTCAGGTGGTAACAGACCTATCCACACTGACCTATCTGATGTCTGGAATAAGCGTATGTGTGATAAATTTATGGGATGGCGATATAGGGATTTGGGCAGGGTTAATGACAAGCAGATTAGAATAAACTCAGCTGGATGTCTTAGTTAATCTGGGAAACACAATTTGAGATGTTGTAAAGGATAGAATAGTGGAGTTTGAACATCATCCGCGAAGAGGTGAGCAACAGCCAAAATTCTAGATCAATTAATGAAGAAACTAAAAAGAAGTGGGGCTAGTATAGATCCTTGAGGGACATCTCTGGATAGAGGCAATAGGGATGAACATCTGGCCCATTTTATAATACTCTGTGATCTATTATCTCAATATGAGTCAATTAGTTTGCCTGCAGAATCAGGGAACTTGAAGTTGGCCAGCAATAAGTCGTGATTATGGTAATCAGAAGCTTTCTGAAGTCAAAAAGTATCAAGATAGTAATAAGATTTTGATCCATATAAGGGTGAACAGTTTCAGTAATATCAAGAACAGTAGAAGTAGTAGAGTGATATTTCCTAAGGTCGCTCTGTTTAGTATAAAGAAGGTCAGCATCCTCCAAAAAAAAAAGAACAAGCTGAGCCGTTCACACGCCTGGTAAGATGCTAATAGGTCGATGATTGGATAAATCAGTAGAGTTTTTGTTCTTTGGAATTGAATGGAGGAACAAGTCGATGCAGTAAGGATAAAATGAATAATATGAAGAATATAGCGAGAGCAATATTGCGAAATCAGAGAGGACCTATTGTATTGGAGTGAAGGGTGGATAGGTCCTGCCAAAGCTCACCAATACTCATAGTTTTAAAAGAAAAGGGAGATGAGTCAAAGAAATGAGCAGAAGGAAGCAAAGAGGAAGAGTCATAAGATCACTTATATGAGAAGAGGATTTTGAATTAAGACCAATGTTATTGAGTTTAATGTAAACGATTTGTAGCTCAATTCCATTTAATTCACATTTCATCATTTCATATAGACACTTTAGTAAAGGTGCTGAATATAACAGCGTCGTCGGCAAAAAGCTGCACTCTAAATTAAAATCAAATATATCGTTAATGCAAATTTTGAAGAGACAAGGCCCCTAAATTGAGCCCTGTGGCACTCCGCAAGATAAGGTCAACCGATCGTTTTCTATCCCATTCACAACAACTATTTGTCTTCTTCCGTCCGAATAACTATGAAATAGCTTAAGTAAGCAACAAACTAAGCTTTAGTTTTTCCAACTAAGATAACCAAAAGATTTGCTCCAATTTGCGGAGTTGAAAGCATTTTTGACATCGCGTGTCCCCATTGCGCAGAAGTTCTTATCCCCGCCTTGCCATCTCTTTTCTGAAATTGCCTGGCGCGCAATATCATATACCGCCGCGATTGCATCTACGACGCTCCTTTTCTTCCTAAAGCCTAATTGTAATCGGGCGGTCCTTCTGTGTACCTTTCCGATATGAGTCTTTTTAGCACCTTTCCCGCTGAGTCCGGCATAGACAATGCTCGGTGCGATGACGGCTTCTCGGATTGCTTGTCACCTTTGATGGTACTGAGCAATAAAAGGTAAGGCTTCCATTTTCGGGGCAGTATTCCATCATTAATGCACGTTATGTAAGCCCTACAAAATTAATCAGGCCTTCTTTTCAGAGTAGTTTTCATGACAACATTAGGAATACAATCCAGAGCGGAGGCCTTTGTGTCTAGTATCTCTTCTTCTTCTTCTTCTTCTTCAGTAACCAGTGTGACCATAAGAAAGCATTAGAGGTTCATTTTGCGGAAAGAGGGCTTTCACTATACTGATCATATCTTGCTCTTCCAGAACTGCCTTTCAACTTGTGCATTACTATTTTGTAGGCCCCAATCGTAGGGTAGTTCTACTACTTACGTCCTACTTTCGTCCAATCCTCTTCAAGTTTTAGTTTTACCATCAGCCAGTCAGAGTAATGGATAGATGACCCCTCCTTTGGGAGTGCCACTGTCGACTGGTTTGGTAATATTGCAGCTGCCAAGGTTGGCATGTAAAATCCTGCTACCGAGCATGGATATGATCCATTGCGTAGGGAAGCATTCCCCTCCTTACCGGGTCAGACCTTCCTGAATGGCCCTAATGCAAACATAGTTGAAGGCCCCCTTCAATATCTAAAAAGGTTGCTAGCGTAAACTGGTTGTAGATGATCGTGTGCTCAATCGTTTGCACTTCCTCATGGATGGCGGTTCCCGTGGACCTGCCCTTGTGATATGCATGTTGAGATCTCGATGCTTGTGTGACTTCAAATCGTTTCCTGATATGATGATCTTGAATTCGCTCCAGAACCTTTATTAAGAGCTTAGATACTTAGAGGCCTAAAATCCTTTGCTAATTTATGGCCTCTTCTGGTTCTGCTTTGGGTATGAAAGCCATCCGAACACTTCTCCAGCTTGCCGGGCATAGACGCCTAACAGGACCGTCCATTAAGTGTTTATCTTGCTGTTCCGCCAAACCTTCCCTTACTTGTAAACCATCTAATTGTTCCATGCTGTCAAGTATAAGATCCAGCATTGATCTGTTCATTTATTTGATTTTCCAGCCATTTCTTTGCGCTTTAAGTCCAGTGCTCCTTTGAAGACGCTTGGGTTGTTTCGTTTCAAATATTAGGGCTCAGTAAGTACAGTGTGTGTGTGGTGTGTGTGGGCGATCAAATTAGCATCATCATCAACAACATCATTGCAAACAACCAAATAATGAGTTTATTTTTATTTTTGTAAAAGGACAACCTTCTAAGCCATCAGCAAACGTCGTCTCCATACCATCCACTGATTCATTTTTCTTTCCGTGACTATCGATGCGCATATTAAGGATTGTTTTTCTTTTATGAAAGGAATCACAGAATAATAATTTTCCATTCCAATCGATTCGTAAAGGTCAGCCATTCAAAGCAATTATAAAGTATCGCATGTCGTGTGTGATTGCTGAGGGGAGAATCGTGTTTATGAATTGAAATTCAAAATTTCTCCAATGGATGGGTGGTGGCTGGGTGGGTGGATGATGAGTCGTTGCTGGAGGTTGTTCTGTGAGTTCTCTTTTTATTCCGAAAATAAAAGATAGAATCACTGTCCACTGGGCTGGATGTGATGGCAACCGAACACAATAACAAATAATCCGGCTTACGTGAGGTACGTACGGACACCGGTGTTCCATCTGGTTGTTTGTTTTTTTTTTAGTGGGAATTGTCTATCCAGCATTGTCTCCCACGTTCTACACCTGCCGACATTGAAATAAATATTCTTTTTATGTTTTATGCATTTCGTGCAAAGCTGCCACTTGTTGTTCGCAGGTAAATTTCTGTTGGCACAGCATTAGGAATACAAATTGGTCGACCTTCACATGAGAACCATCGTTGTCACATGAAAAATAAAAATGAAAATATTGCTTTTGTGTTAACATTTATTGGCGTACTCATCAAAAAGCTAACATCGCTTAAGGTAACCTGTTATTAACGTATGGACGGAACTGCACGCGATTACAGCTTAGCTATCCTCGTACTTTAGCTGCTGTATTTACTTGAATAGCAAACTTAGGTGACACAATCAGTCTTTGTGCAACAGGAGGGGGTTTCCCTCAAAAGACATTAGTGACAGACAAACAGAGAGATGGTGAATGACAGCGTATATGAAAAACATGAATCGCCTATTAAAGTATAGTCACGATAACTAGTGGTACTATGGATGACAAACACTGGACTGTACATGAATTAACATTAGCAGTCCTGTTAGCTTATCATGGAAGTTGTCCAACAAAAAACAAAAAAAAACTAATCCACCAAGGTACAGCCAATTGGAAAATCTACAAGAAAGTGGCTAGAACTTAGGTCAACAAAGCCATGAAAACAAATTGCTAGGAGAGCTACAAACAAGCACTCACAAGCTATAATAAAGAACTAAGAAGATTCAGGAGAAAAGCTTAATTCTCCTTCTGCCAAAGGCCTAAAAGATATGCCGAAGACCGCAAGAATCGAAAGGAAACATAAACTACATAGGAATCATAACAAGTAAATGTAAAAAAAAACTTTCGGGTACAAACTTTTATGTATGCATCGAAACGCGTCACACAGTCGTTTATTATTTGGTAATAATCGCCAAAATATCTGTTTTTGTCAAGAATTTTTTTTGTCCACGCTTCAAACGCGACTCGCGACACGCGCCAAAAGCGAGATATAAAAATGGGCGCCTGACGTTGAGCAGCTCACATTCATTTATTCCCTCTAGGTCGTGCGAAAGGTGGTTACAAAGGACTTCAAAGAAGTCGAAAAAAAATGTCAACCCATTACACTCGCTACACGCGAGACGCGTCATACTCGAAATATAAAAAACTTAGACACTCACAGAGTTTTCAGCCATCTTGGTCATGTGGCAGTTGGTTAAAAAGTACCTCAAAGAAGTCGAAAAAATAAATTTCAACCCATCACACGTGCTACACGCCGCACGCGTCATACTCGAAATATAAAAAAATGCTATTTTGGACTTAGACACTCACAAAGTTTTTAGCTCTCTAGATCGTATGGAAGTTGGTTAATAAGTACCTCAAAGAAGTCGAACAAAAATTTTTAACCCATCATACGTGCCACACGCGTCATACTCGGAATAGAGCTAAGATACTCAGAAAATTTCAGCTCTCTAGGTCGTGTGGAAGTTGGTTAAAAAGGACCTCAAAGAAGTTGAAAAAATAAATTTCAACCCATCACGCGTGCTACACGCCGCACGCGTTATACTCGGAATATAAGAAATAATATTTTGAACTGAGACACTCACACTACTATTTTGGGCTTAGTTACTTAGAACATTTCAGCTCTCTATGTCGTGTGGAAGTTGGTTAAAAAGTACCCCAAAGAAGTCGGAAAAAAAATTCCACCCATCACACACGCAACACGCGACTCGCGTCATACGTGGAAGATATAAAAAATGATTTTTTGGACTTAGATACTCACAAAATTTCAACTCTCTAGGTCGTGGATCTCAAAGTGGTCAAAAATACCGACAAAAAGGGGTCAGTTCAAGTTAAATAAAAGTTTATAAGAATACTTTAATGGAAAAATTACCTCTACTTTCCAAGAAACTTTAGAGCTCTTATTAGAGACTCACTTTCCTGGATGTCTTATAGAGAGCATAGCAAATCAGCCAGCCATAAACAGGACTAGAGCAACAACTAATAAATAAAAAAAATAATAATGGGTAAATTTGACATTCAAACCCTACAAGGCACCAAAAGACAATATGGCATCACGCCAGTACTTCTAAGTAAAGGCACACGGGTAAACTTAAGGCAATATATGGAGCCAGTAAAAAACTAAACTACATTCTTAAAATATTGGCGAGAAGTTAAGGTTGTATTCATACCAAAAGGGGGAATCAAAGCAAAGCCTGATCAGCCAAAATCATTTTAAGAATAAAAAAAAACACCACACAACAAAAATGCTGGTGTACCCCAAGGCTCAGGCTTATCTTCCAAACTGTTTTTTATTTTCATATTTCGGTTTGCTAGATATCTTAATGGATTTTGCAATCAAGCAATCAGTCAAACTTCATTCCTATTAATAAAAATGGAAAAACTGATAGACCACTTCCTAAGAATGGGACCACTTAAAAGTGGACTGAATATATGAACTGCAATCTGCATACCAAAAGGACAAAATTGACAAACGAAATAGAAAAAGCATTAGAAACGAAAGAGATAGCCTTTTGTGTCTTCATGGTCATAGAAAAGTGGCTTTCGATAATTCAGGTTATAACACAATGGAAAGAGCACTAAAAAGAATAGGAGCAAATCCAAACAATCAACAAAAGGGATAAAAACCATACACGAACAAAGAAGAATCTCAGTAAACTTACCAGACATCAGCTTAACTATTAAAACAGTAAAAGGATGTCCCCAAGTTGCTGATGAAACTCAACAACAGATGACTAAAAGCAATAGGATACACCGAAGTATCACCAGTAATCATTAAAAGCAAGAATGAAAAACCCATCGGGGACATGGACATAAGGTTGGAAAAATAAGGTTTATCCATCAACCCTAACAAAACCACAATAAGACCATACACCAAAAGGAGGAAAATAAATATTCCAACTCTAAAATTAAAAGAAATATAAGTGTGATTCTCAAAGAGGAAGCAAATTACATAGGAATCATCATACAAACAAAAAACTCAACATCCAAAAATAAAAGCTAAGACAATTACTAGGTAAGTTCTGGGAACTAAACCAGAAAAATGACTTCTTGGACCTATACCCAAATGATTTTATACGGGTCGATAATATGGTGGGAAAAACCTTATGAACAACGCACGGCAATAAAAACGCTAAAAAAATACAAAGGCTAGCATGTGTATGGCGTTATCTGATGCCGCTATATGGTATGATTATTAGAAAACAAATTATGTATGGAAGCCCCACGATCGCGCGACCCGATTACTGCCAAATTTTAATAGAAAGTGTTGTCATCGGAAATACATATATGTGCAAAGTTTCAATAAAATTCCACCACCGAACGAACGAACGACAGCACGAACGACAGAACAAACGACAGCACGATTGACAGAAAGATGTCGACGCGAAGTTTATTTAGATAATTTAATTTAAGATTCAAATACTACTATGAAACCAATATTCCCACAAGGGATGACTGGAATTTAAGCCCAAAATGGAGCAGTGATGATTCTGCTGGATCATTGATGAGTCAAAAACATGTGAAGGAGTAGGAGCGCCGCATTAGTGGGACCACAAGGGGCCACAATTTCATTCCAGTATGCAAAGACTCTACAATATTTCAAGCGGAACTTTACTAAAGAAATGCTGCAACCAAAAACAGAAGGCTAACAAGGACAAAGGACAGATATATTGCCTAACAGTCAAGCAAACAATTATGAATTTCGATCAAAGGCAGTCATCGAATGCCACAATGCCACAAATAAACTGACAAAAAATGTCAAATGTCAAACTTGGATGGGGTACCAGGACACGAAGGGCAGGCCAGGACCTAATCGAAAAGAAAAGAGCTGACCGAACCCCTATGTACGGATTCAGCAATGCAAATATCGGGTGTTTCAACAGATGCGCTTCAACTTTTCTCCAATAGGGACGGCGAACGACGCCATATTTTTTATTGTTCTTTTGTCATTTGGAACTTCATTAGTATACATTTCATCATGGAACGCTACACATGTGAACAGCTATTGCAAATTGTGCAAATTTTTTATCAAAATAATCGTTCTGTTGCCGCTACTTTAAGAGAAGATTTTCACCGAAAAATCATCTTCAGCGATGAAGCTCACTTTTGGCTAGAAGGATTTGTCAACAAGCAAAATATGCGTTACTGGGCAGAAAGCAACCAACACGTGATTCATGAGGCACCGTTGCATGCCGAAAAAGTCACTGTTTGGTGCGGATTACATGCCGGCGGCGTCATTGGGCCATATTTTTTCATCGACGAGAACGATCGCCACGTTACTGTTAATGGAAATCGGTACCGCGATATGATAAACGATTTTTTTTGGCCGCAATTGAATGGAATGGACTTGGACGACATGTGGTTTCAGCAGGACGGGGCCACATGCCACACAGCACACGATACAATCGCGTTATTGAAGACTAAGTTCGATGAGCGTGTTATTTCGCGAAATGGGCCCGTCCAGTGGCCGCCGCGCTCGTGTGATTTGACACCTCTAGATAATTTTCTTTGGGGTTATGTGAAGTCATTGGTCTATGCCAATAAGCAGGCGACATTGCAAGAGCTCAGAGCCAATATTGAACGTGAAATTGCTGGAATTTCGGCCGATTTATGCGAAAGAGTGGTCGAAAATTGGTTTCAAAGATTGGACTTCGTAAAACGTGCACGCGGTGGTCATGCAAAAGAAATCGAGTTTCATACTTAAATGTATCATATGTATATGTTCAAATTCGTTAATAAAAAAAAAAATGTTAGTTCAAAAGTCGAACAGTTTGTGTTTTATTCAAAAAAAAAGTTGAAGTGCTCTTATTGAAAAACCCTGTATAAAAAGTGAACTACAAAACTGGGCAGTAAAACGCAAATAACAACTGGGAAAATATAGAGGGTCTGAGACACTCACTCAGAAATACCTAAACTTTAATCACAAAAAAAAACGAAAGAGGTCATAAAACTCAAAAAGTATCTTATGTGGAGCACTAACGGGACAATATACCTGTAATTATCATCTACACAAAATAGGAATCAGTATACTGATGTGACCTCCAGATACTGCAATGAAGAAGAGGCGACAATGAAGCACCTCCAGAGCTGATTGCCCAGCCCTAACAAAATTAACGATTAACATTATGAGCAAAATAACTATAAGGGTAGAAGTATACCAAAGGAGTAATTAAAAGACTAAAAGATTCCTTGGCAGGTAGATCCGTGCAGATCGCGGTGCAAGTGGCTGGTACACACCCCCAATTCCCATCGTATCGTATCGTTAGTAGTTACGAGTATAACGAGGAATGCATAGACATTGACTACGAGTGGCCGACTGCAAAAAATGAATCGTATCTGTCCAATAGCAAAGCTCCTAGATACTCGTATACATTAAAATTTGAAACAAAATACAGTTTCTAAGTATTACGGTGCGCGGTATTACGAGTATAACGAGAAACATGGCTATATCTAGGAAGCATGAAAATAATGTATCTTATCATGGCGTTATGAGCAACTTTAAGTTAATTTAAGCGGAGCATCATTCACACGTGTGAATGGTTCCCAATATTTAATTCTTCAATTGTTAGAGAAATCACGACTGCAGGCAATGACAAAGGAAGTGAGCAACTTATTTCTGTTTCTGAGAAAGTTTCCAATGACAAAATTTTCGTAAGAGGTGAGGTATGGGTGGGATATTACAATGACATTGATTTTAGAATTGCCTTGTGCGTATCCGCACTTTCAGCAAATCGTTTGTCAATTGCACGAATAGCCAGGGGCAATAACAAAGTGCTATTTGACCTTAATGGATGCAGAACTCTACTGAATGTCAAAAGAAATGTGTTGCAGACAGCAAACCAGTAAATGTGGTATTTATGGTCTTCCCCTTTGACAAATCAAAAGGTTTGGCCACCACAATAACGAACAAAGATGCTTTACTGTGTATATATAGCATGTGTAGCAATTCGACCGTAATTCATTAAATCTTTAAGTTTGAGGTTCTTTTGTGAAAGAAAGTCATTGCATATAATTTTATTGAATATACGTTCTATTACATCAGCTGCGGGCGTGTACAAATACATCAATAGCGTGTGTTCTTTGCCTTAATTCCCTGCAATACCTATGAAAAAATTCCCATTAAATTTTGACTGGTAGATGCCGAGATATATATGAGCTCCTACCAAAAACTTTCCACTACTATAGACACACGAGCTAATGCATTCTGCTCTGCGAATGACTACACACACCCGTTTATGTATATTTAGTTGTAATTCAGTCTAAAGACTACTTTATCTTAGAAGCCTAATAGTATGCAACGTTAAATGTAGGTCGTTCGTTCATATGTGATAGGTCATTCAGTTATAAGCGTCTTCTGAAATAGAATGAAAAAACCACATTTTACTTTGCCAACGTTTAGGCTTAAGCGATGCATAGATTGAGTATTTTTTTTTTCTTCAGTTTTCTCAGTGGTAGTATCCCCTATGAATGAAAAAATCACGCTATCGCAAGCCGAGCACTAACCAATTGTTTTAAGACAAGTCGCATCAAATTCTGACTGCTAGAAGCCGAGATATACGACACGACAAACGTACAAACTGACAAACCGACACACGTACGATAGAAGATTTTTCTTGTCCTCGGATTATTAGCTTCGCCCTTCGGGCTCACAATAAATAGCTACGAAAATAATATTTTTCTTATCTATATTTTTTTTATTGATAGAATATTCTTGTAATGTTATGTGCCAATGAAACCAAAGCTGGTACGTACACTGGCTTTACACTTTGGTAGTGAGACCAATACTACTGTACGGGGTAAGCGTATGGTGTCCAGCTATGGAAAAAACTACGTATATAAGTATATTGGGGAAGGTACACAGAGCGGCCTTTATGCTTAAAAGCGGGGCGCTGAGATCTACACCAACTCGCGCTCTGGAGGTTATGCTCCACCTTATCCCACTAGATATATTTGGCAAACAGAAAGCGGCAATTACAGCTACGCGACTGTTAGCTGTCAATCAGTGGAGAAGTCTTCAAAAGGGGCACTCCACCACAACTAAATCGCTAAAGCAGGAGCTGACGAAACTGGATTACATAACACCAGTGTTATGCTTTCAAAAAGGTTTTCGGACAACAAAACCAACCCTCCAGGGAAGACTGGAAGAGTGGATCCGTAACCGATAAGGAAACAATACAGTTTTTCACGGATCGCTCTAAGCTAGACGGTTAAGTATGAGCAGGAGTCTTCTGTGACGAGGTGAAAGTAAGCATCTCTGTCCGTCTACCTGATCGCTGCAGCGTATACCAGGCTGAGGTGATAGCGATTGGAGAGGTAATGAGTTGGCTGGCATAATGTATTATTCTCAAAGAAGAACAATTCAATATAAGGATCATATGGGTCACGGGCCACACGGATATTGAGGGGAACTGCAGGGCAGACGAGTTAGCTAGACGTGGTGCGACTCTCCAGCTGCTACCCGAAATGGCGGAGGTAGGGAGTCCTATCAACACCAGTGTTATGCTTTCAAAAAGGTTTTAGGACAACAAAACCAACCCTCCAGGGAAGACTGGAAGAGTGGATCCGTAACCGATAAGGAAACAATACAGTTTTTCACGGATCGCTCTAAGCTAGACGGTTAAGTATGAGCAGGAGTCTTCTGTGACAAGCTGAAAGTAAGCATCTCTGTCCGTCTACCTGATCGCTGCAGCGTATACCAGGCTGAGGTGATAGCGATTGAAGAGGTAATGAGCTGGCTGAAGCATAATGTATTATTCTCAAAGAAGAATAATTCAATATAAGGATCATATGGGTAACGGGCCACTCGGATGTTGAGGGGAACTGCAGGGCGGACGAGTTAGCTAGACGACGTGGTACGACTCTCCAGCTGCTACCCGAAGGGGCGGAGGTAGGGAGTCCTATCGCGACACTGAAATTTGAGCTTCGGAAAGAGGCAGAAACAATAATAAATGTAAATGTGGGAAAACACCGACACTTGCAATATTTCAAGACAGATCTGGCCGAAGCTGGACTTGAAGCGCTCAGCTGCGCTTATTTCCCTACAAAGACGTGAACTAAGAACGGTTGTGGGGATAATGACAGGACACTGCCTTCTAGGCAAACACACCCAAAGGATCCTTTAAAGACCCCTGAAAGACCAATAAAAGACTACTAAAAGATCACCAAAAGACCCATTAAAAGACCCACTAAAGCCCCCCAAAGACATCCAAGATACTATCAAAAAAAAAAAGACAACAAAAAGACTCCAAAGAGATAACGAAAAGACCCTTAGAAGAATCCCACAAGACGATCAAAAGATCCTTTAAAGACCACCAAAAGATCATCAATAGACCCCCAACCCTTTAAACCCTCTAAAGAACCTCAAAGGACGCCCACCTAATCCAACAACGAATATAGCCATAGTTCCCTCTTTTTGTTAAATTCTCTACATTTACTTCGAGTGCCCGTGTGTTTGTGGCTGGCTGGCTGGGTGGTAGAATCTTGCGATCAATTTTTAACCCACTTCTTAAAGCCCGATTTTATTCAAACTTTGCACACATGTGTGTCTCCGATGACAACACATTTTATTAAAATTTGGGGTTCCTCGTTCCTCGTAGACGGCGGTCTCTCATACAAATATTTTACAAAATTTAAATATACAGTCTCCAGCAATTTAATTCTAGCCCTTAACTGCCGTTGATCTGTCGGTGGTCAGGCGAACAGGACCAAGCTAAGCACCATGAAAAGGGAGTTGGAAAAAGTACAGAGACTGGCCTGCGTTTTAATTACAGGTGCCATGAGAACCTGCCCAAACCTGCAGGCATAGAGGCAATCCTTAGGCTTCTCCCATTACACTTAGTGGTAGAGAGTAAATCCATGGAAACCAAGTTACGTTTGAGCAAGGCAGGCTGCTTCACGGACAGCAGGGCAAAAGGGGATATTAGAACCACTTACCAAGCTGATTCCTCTGGCGAGCATAACATGGTGCGGAAGCTTGAGTTCAACAAGAACTTTGAAATCAAAATGAGCAGGTCAGAAACTGAATACCAGATACATCCAGGTGCCGCATAAAGTGTTATACGGATGGATCAAAGAAGGCAGAAGGCACGGGTGCTGGAGTATATGGGCCACGAAACAAACACTCCATATCGATGGGAATGTACCCGAGTATATTCCAGGCAGAGGTACATGCCATTGAAAGATGTACTCACTTCAAACTAAAAAGGAACTACATGAGGCAGGAAATAGCAATCATGACAGACAGCCAAGATACGCTAAAAGCTCTAGATGCATTCCACGTCACATCACAAAACTGGTGGAGGAATGCAAGGCGAAGCTTAACAGGCTTGGTGAAACCACAACAAAGTATTTTTATACTGGGTGCCGGGACACACCGGCATAGAAGGCAACGAAGCTGCGGATAGGCTCGCGAATAAAGGAGCCGCTTGAAGGGCCCGGAACCCTTATGTGGCATAGGGTACCGCATAATGCGGAAAGAGGTACGCAGTATCGGTAAGGCAGGACATTGCAAACTGAAAGGGGCACCTAAAGAAGTTAAAAATAGAAGAGGATGGAAGCTGCAGACTCTGTGGGGAAGCGAAGGAGACCCCATGGCATCTACTCAACGAGTGCGGAGCAATAATAAATATATCCATGATCATGAGTAAATGTTGGTCGCATTGCATACGTACTTCCCGGTCACAACAACCACAAGAACAACGTGCCAAATAGAAATCAACAATTACTTTTACGTTTAGAATTTAACAGAAGAACAACTTGATAGACTTGGACAAAAGTATAAGCAGCAACATATAACACTAATCCGATATTATTTCTTCGTCTTGCATTTGACTTTTACCTCAACAATTCACATCGCAAAGTTCATGGTGGTGATATGGATCAATTGCCAAGCATTCAAATATAAAAGAGAAGTACCATGTTACGTTGAAATTGCCCGAATTGGGTCAACCACCAGGACGATTATTATTCCACATAACATTATCCGAAAGTACTTGCTTTCAATCGACTGGATTACTGATCAACATTCAATGTGCAAGGTCAAGACTAGCACAGTGCACAGGTGCACATTATTGCCAATTAGTGATGAAGAAAACAAATTCTTGGCAATTCTGATAATGAAGCCAACATCAGATGTGCAATTTGGGAGCGCACCAGTACAGCCATTAGAAAATTTATTCCATCAACAAAATGAATCGGTGAAGTTATTTCAGACTGCACACTGTCGACCAAATGCCATCCGACAATCATCAGATACCTAGTTGTAAGAGCTGATAAAACACCATTAGGTGGTGATTCAATGCACAGCGGTCAAGGGACATGCGTGGACGCTAGGAAATTAAGGAGAGGAAATGATGAAGCATAGGGTGGAAACGACCTCCTTCTAGCGTCCCGTTTAATTCTATTTATTTAGCGTATGGAACACAACATATCACTTTATTTTGTGTCCTAATTACACGTATCAAGTTATAGGGCTTATATATTAAGATAAACATTTTTTGGGAACATTTCTAATATATTGTTATATAGGTAACAGCTATATAGGCTGCATCACCACATTTTGGTAGCCAGTCTATCATAGTTATGTTGTTGTTAGTGTCAGCAAAATCTTGAATGTCACCAGAGTAGGAACGCTTCTTGGATTCCGCAACAATATGGTGGATGGTTTGTCGTTGGGCTGCGCAGTTGTAAGCTGAAGAACAAAGAGTCTGCACATTTCGGATTCTGTTAAGATTCGAGGTAGGTCGAAACCAACCAAAGAGTTGGCAAGATGGCTGTGAGACAGTAATGTGGGGTCAGCTTGCATATCCTGGCAGAGTTGCTGGTCAAGTTCGTTAGTGAGCTTTATGGTTGGGTGGCGAGATTTAAGTCTTTGCTGATGTGACCAGATAGTAGCAACAGCATTTGTTGCGTTCCCTTAAAAGGATGTTTAGGCGGCGCAAGTGAGGTGGATGTTCCGAACATCTGGAAGATATACACGATGCCGAACAAGCAGGTTTCCGCACTCGATCCTTCTGTGTGCGGATTATTATTGAACAGTGCGTTGAATTCCGGTCACCACTGCACCTGCTGTTCATCGATTTTGAGAAGGCGTTTGACTGTGTCAACAGGCAATTTATCTGACTTGCCTTGCACATGAGAGGTATAACCGATAAACTAATAGCTATTATTAAAGCAACCTATGACGGCTCTAAATGTCATGTGCTCCATAGAGGAAAGCTGTCAGAGGAATTCGAGATCCTAAGTGGGGTACGACAAGGTTGCATTCTATCGCCGATACTTTTTTTGTTGGTGATTAGCGTTGTACTTCGCGCAGCTTTATCAACCGGAAACGGAGGAATTCGTTGGACTCTTACATCTCAACTCTGTGATGACGTTTGTTTACTCTAACACAGGATTTTGGAGCTGCACCAAATGACAACAAGTGTGGAGAGGGGGGCAAATGTTGCGGGTTTGAAGATTAACGCACTCAGCACTAACTCAGTAACTCAATTAAGCATTGCTGGACAGCCGGTAGAGAGAGTAGAGAATTTCCACTATCTTGGGAGTATTGTCTCGACCGAAGGTGGAACCGAACAGGACACTGTCAACCGAATTGGCAAAGCAAAATCAGTGCTTGGAATGATGTCCATGATATGGTGAAGCAATGCGATCAACTTAAACACCAAGCTGCGATTGTTGTTCCGTTCAAATGTTGAATCTGTGCTGTTGTATGGGTGCAGCACTTGGAAGGTGACGACCGCTACTATCACAAAAAGATTACAAACGTTCGTTAACAGGTGCCTACGAAACATCTTAAGGATTTTTGTCTGGCCTAACCGTATCTCTAGCGAACATCTTTACCAGAGAACGGGTCAGGAACCAATAGGCACAAGCATCCAACGACGGAAATGGCAGTGGATTGGTCATACACTCCGAAAAGGCGACAGTTTTATAGCAAAGTACGCAATGCAATGTAACCCGATATCAAAGGATGGTAGAAGAACGGGTCGTCCGAGAAATACATGGCGCAGAACAGTTGAGGAGGAGTCACGGCAATCGGGGAAGAGTTGGAGAGAGCTGAAGCTCATTACTAGGAACCGCACGCTATGGCGCGTAGACGTAGTAGAGGCCCTAGGACATAAATAAGTGAGGTGGAGCAATGTTGCTCAGCACATGAAGGCATCGTGTTGTAGGTTTTGACTTTATAGTGCCGGATATGAGTCAGTTACATGTCCACCTTCTGTACATTGGCAGTATTCAGCCACACTGGAGCACAGGAGTCCGCTGTAGAGTACACAAATGCAAGTGCTGCAGTGTTGATGCACACGAACTGCAGGTCGATCCAATCAGTTTTTGAAGGATGTTATTGCCCGTTTATGAGTTTGCCAGCCACGTTTGTTAAGTGTTGCTTGTATGTGAGGGAACTGTCCAGTGTAACGCCCAGATATTCTGGGTTTCGGCTACGGTACGGTTGTTAAACTGGACATTAAATCTGAATTTTCCAATTTGGTTTGTTAAACGAAAACAGCAGCTTTCCGTTTTAGACACACTGCCATACAGTCTCCATTGTCGGTGGTATCTGTTGAGTTGCTCCAGGTCTAGAGTTAAAATCCTCTTTGTGTTCATTGTGTCCTTATTCTAGGTAGCTATTTTGCCAGATCATCTGTGTATTCAAATTTGCTCGATATGGAATATCGCGTTGAAAAGCATAGTGCTAAGTACGGACACCGGGGGAATCCCATTATTTAACTTTCGTACCCTGTTTTTCTCATCGTTAATGAAAACTTCAAGAAAGTGGTTTGAGAGTGGGTTGCTTATAAGGCGGATGTCCTTAGACAGGAACTACTTTTAGCAGCTAAGCTATGAGTCCATCCTTCCAGACAGCATCATATGCTGCTGTTAATTCGACAAAAGCGCAACAGAGCAGTTGTTTTGAGCTTCCTTTGTGTGTCGTCAAGGATAACACTTGGTCCGTGATATTTCTATCCGCACGAAAACCAGCCTGTTCGATGGGTATGATTTACAGGATTTATCCCTATGTGGATAAGTCGTTCGATGAGTTTGTATCTTATACGCGGTACTCAACAACTCAATGCATTGCTGCATTTTGTGGTATCTCCTTTCTTATGTATGGGGCACAGGATGCCTCTTCCATTCTTCCTACCATACTTGCACTATTAGTTCATGAATTGCTTGATATATTGCGGGACCTCGTGTTTTAATCAACTCCGCTGGGATACGATCTGATCTGATCCCGGGGCCTTATTATTTTTGAGCCAATTTATCGCTCTCTGCTAACTTCGTCTATGCTTGGTGCCGGCAGCATAGTGTGGTCTTCGTTCATTGGTGGAGCCTCCAATACCTCAATTAGCTGGCCATTAAGCAACTTAGGAAAGTACTCTTTACATCGCTCTTAGATCGCTTTGAGATCGGCAATCAGATTACCCTCTTTGTCTTCTGCAGTATGTGCAACGCGCGGTGAATATTGCGTCATACCGCTCACTCTTTGGTAGAACTTCCGCGCCTGGTGTGGTCCTTTCTCTCTGTACTGTTCCAGTTCACGGACGAGATTCTTCTACCAGGCTGCTTTCTTTCGCCGGTGAACTGTTTTTTCGTATCTTCTGAGCTCTTTCTATTCATCTTCTATGAGAGATTGGTAAGTTGTTCGGTACGCAACATTCTTACGTTCAGTCGCTAGCTTACTTCGTCATCGAACCACCCCAGTTCCGATCTATAGGGCTACTGCCTAAAATGGAGTCAGCGATACTAATGACAGTATTCTTAAGGCGTGCCCGTGTGCCCGACATATCACCCCCAGAACATACACTCCCTGCATTTAGGGGGAGTCCTATCGCATGACCGTAGTTGTTTCTGGTAGTAGTTGTTGATTTGAATCTGATTCGCGGATGCTGTCTTTCGTGATGATGCAATCCGCGCTCGGAGCACCATACCGACAAGATAGTGGTCCGAGATGACATTGGCACCTCGCTACGTACGTACCGTCATCAGGTTCGTGCTGTGGCGGAATTCTATCAACACGTGGTCTACCTGGTTGCGAGTGGCTCCATCCGGAGATACCCAAGTGCCTTTGTGGATATTTTTACGCGCAACCCTTGTACTCGCAAGGACCAAATTATTGCTTGCTGCCATCTCTATAACTCGTTGTCCGTTGTCATTAGTGTTCTCGTGTAAGCTATGGGTGCCAATGTACTCCCTCAATACTGGCTCCCTACCTATTTTGGCATTCATATCCGCTAGAATGATTTTTACATCATACTCAGGGCAATCATGGAGTCCCCGTTCGACTACTGATTCAAAGAATTCTTCTTTTTCGTTAACTGGGGATTCCCCTGTAGGTGCGTGAATATTTATGAGGCTTATGTTTTTCCATCTACCCAACCATTAATTTACGTCTATCAATCTGATGACGGTGGACTTCATTCTTTTGCTGACTAGAAACCCCACCCCGAGCACATGATGTCTTGCATGGCAACTGTAATTTCTGTCATATTCTGATTTTTGTAAGACACCATTCCCCGTCCATTGCATCTCTTGAATTGCTGTTATGTCAGCATTTTATTTGGGCATGATATCGGCGAGCTCTATTCTCCAATCGTTAAGCCATTTTCGTTGCCGTGGTCCTCGTCGTTCATCAGTGTATCCGAGACTCATTTTGGGTTCCATTGGCCTCGCGCCAACCTTACTTTGAAGAGACCAGCCCGACCATTCAGCTTTTCCTGTATTGGAGGAAAACTCTCGCACTTCCACCAGTCAGAGATAGTTACGGCCACCTGCCATTCTGAAGCATTCTGTATTGTTCGCCCTATTCTGCTGATGGATGACCGCCAAATTAATTGCGGGGCATTGCAGTAGTCCACTATATAGACTCAGTACGATAAGTGCTATTACCAAGTTATCATAACAAGGCACTCACACACAGTTTTGTCAATGCTGATTAACTTGTCGCAATGACAAGTAATTGCATAGTTCCTTTATATCGTGCGACAATCTTTTTAACATCGTAATTGTATCTTCAGCAGTGTACCTTATCGCAGACCATGTCATTGAATTGTCATCGTGACTGCACATCTGTGCAAAATTTCAATTCGATTGAATGCCAGTAATTGCATCAAGATTGACGCTCAGATTTGACACAGACAGATTTGTGAAGCTTCTACAACACAATTCCATTATCGGAATAGTTCTGGTGCACACCCAATTGGAAGTCGGGAGTTTGATGAAAATCGACTTGCAAGATTTGTGATCGCAACATAAATAAAAGCTTTTAAAAAGCCATTACTTCTCTTGATGTACAATTGTCACCTGTCATTGTGTCTTGATATTTCTTCTCACAATTCTAATTGTGAAGAATATACGAACTTGATATGGAGAAGCAGCAAGTGATGCATCGAGAAGTGAGAAGTGTCCCAATGTTTATCGTTTAATTGTAAGGATACATCGCGCTTACAGTTTTCCAATTTTGAAATGCTGTCGGACCATTAATCAACAGCTGGATGCATACAGTGTAAGTGTACCAGCACTTGAAAATACTGACTGACTGGCCGTGGGTTGCGCGTCGTTCAAATGGTTTTCTGGATGCATTCTAAGTGAAATACTCGTAATGTGGCTTTTCGGAATGCAATCAAAGTCATCAATTTGGCACAACCCAAAAATAATTCAGTCTATGCCCCTTCGATAACATGTTCAGTTGTAAAAGTCCATTTTCTAAATGAACGTCGCACAGTCGGATATATCTCACG
This sequence comes from Nephrocerus scutellatus, assembly GCA_947095585.1. Lineage (NCBI taxonomy): Eukaryota > Metazoa > Arthropoda > Insecta > Diptera > Pipunculidae > Nephrocerus > Nephrocerus scutellatus. Next base: position 2,012,689 of record OX352766.1, read on the forward strand.
AATTGGTAAAGCGAATACGCGCCATACTGCTTGATTGCTGCCGATGTATCTTTCCATTTGATATTGCGTCTCCGTACTACTACTCCGGTGCTAGTCCGTAAATGGCCATGTCACTGATTGTTTTAAAAGACTTACAATATTCTCTATCAATCTCAACATCGTTGTTTCGTACTCTTTTTCAACTCATTGATTGATTAACCATTGTCCGTTAAACGAACTCAACAAACCATTGACACCACTGAATATTCACTCTCTAAGCTTCGAGAGAAATGAGTATACGCGTTTCTTTATGGCTTACCTTTATGACAAATATCACTCTGTCTACTATGAGCGTAAAAACAAAACAAGCGTCATAATTTCCATTCAGCAAGAAGGTCTCCCTACAGATCTAACCAGTTTCCGAACCAGGTGCCTCGAGATTTTCAATATGACTCCCCAAAAAGTGGCGGACGACCTTGCCGCCTTCTTTTTTTTAAATTTGTATGGGGCCTTACGACCCAGGGGCCAGGGGTCACCAAAATTTTTACCAAAAGTGTTGGCTATCGGAGATCTACATAAAATTTAAAGAAAATTGGGTTAGTTTTTTAAAAATTTGTAGGGGGCCTTACGACCCTGGGGCCAGGGGTCACCAAAATTTTTACCAAAAGTGTTGGCCATCAGAGATCTACATACAATTTAAAGAAAATCGGGTTAGTTTTTTAAAAATTTGTAGGGGGCCTTACGACCCTGGGCCAGGGGTCACCAAAATTTTGACCAAAAGTGTTGGCCATCTACATGTATATAAAATTTGAAGAAAATCGGGTTAATATTTAAAAAAATTAGTACTGGGTCTCAGGACCCCGGGGCCCGGAGTCTCCAAACTTTTTACAAAAAGCGTTGTCCAACGGAGATACACATTTATATAAAATTTGAAGAAAATCGGGTTAATATTTAAAAAATTTAGTACTGGGTCTCAGGACCCCGGAGCCCGGAGTCTCCAAACTTTTTACAAAAAGCGTTGTCCAACGGAGATACACATTTATATAAAATTTGAAGAAAATGGGGTTAATATTTAAAAAAATTAGTACTGGGTCTCAGGACCCCGGGGCCCGGAGTCTCCAAACTTTTTACAAAAAGCGTTGTCCAACGGAGATACACATTAATATAAAATTTGAAGAAAATCGGGTTAATATTTAAAAAAATTAGTACTGGGTCTCAGGACCCCGGGGCCCGGAGTCTCCAAACTTTTTACAAAAAGCGTTGTCCAACGGAGATACACATTTATATAAAATTTGAAGAAAATCGGGTTAATATTTAAAAAATTTAGTACTGGGTCTCAGGACCCCGGGGCCCGGAGTCTCCAAACTTTTTATAAAAAGCGTTGTCCAACGGAGATACACATTTATATAAAATTTGAAGAAAATCGGGTTAATATTTAAAAAATTTAGTACTGGGTCTCAGGACCCCGGGGCCCGGAGTCTCCAAACTTTTTACAAAAAGCGTTGTCCAACGGAGATACACATTTATATAAAATTTGAAGAAAATCGGGTTAATATTTAAAAAAATTAGTACTGGGTCTCAGGACCCCGGGGCCCGGAGTCTCCAAACTTTTTACAAAAAGCGTTGTCCAACGGAGATACACATTTATATAAAATTTGAAGAAAATCGGGTTAATATTTAAAAAATTTAGTACTGGGTCTCAGGACCCCGGGGCCCGGAGTCTCCAAACTTTTTACAAAAAGCGTTGTCCAACGGAGATACACACTTATATAAAGTTTGAAGAAAATCGGGTCAATATTTTGAAAAAATGTGTATGGAGGCTCACAACCCCGGTGCCCAGGGCCCGGCACGACGGAAGTGACAGTGGATTGGCCATACACTCCGAAAAGGCGACACTTCCATAGCAAACTATGCTTTGCAATGGAACCCGTTATCTCAGGATGTTAGAAGAACGGGTCGTCCGAGAAATACATGGCACAGAACAGTTGAGGAGGAGTCACGGCAATTGGGGAAGAGTTGGAGAGAGCTGAAGCTCATTGCCAGGAACCGCACGCGATGGCGCGTAGGCGTAGTAGAGGCCCTAGGACCCGCGAGTGGATACAGGAGATGAAGAAGAGACGCAGCACAGCGCAGTGGGGTTCCTGGTCATCAAGGAATTGTAGGCAACAAATTTGCAGATGGCTCAGAATCTGAGTTCATAGGACATGAACCTTACTGTGGTGTCAATTGGGGTTGGCCGCCAAAGCGCAGATAAATATTTGGGAAAACAAGCTTCGTCTGGCCAACTGGGAAAATGTTTCGCGGCTAAGACACACCGAACGATTTATCAGGCCACATTCCTATAAGGAAATCCTTATTAGAAAGCTGGTGAGTTTTCTCACAGACTGAGACACAGACACACTGTAGCTTGCGGCTCAGACACGGTTCCTCTTCGAAAGATGATAGATATATCATCCGAGCACATTCTCTGTGAATGCCCGGCACCACTTGTCTTAAGGAAACGTATTTGCAATAATGCCGGCGGAGCTGAGAAACTCTGCCACTAAGGACATAATATCGTTTATTAGGGAGGTAGTACGTCTCTAAGGCTAATTACACCCCCTATCTAGTGTAGGCAGTTAGACAATCATTTATATATATTTGCGGCCCCCTTGTCGTTTTTAGCAAACAACTTAGCTTTTTTTTTGGTTGCTCGTAATTTTTGCATAATTTGCAATATGCATTAATTATTCCTTAAACTACGAGTATTGTGAAACTCTGCATGCTACGTGCAGTGCATCTGTCTAATTATTTCGTACAATTATGGATCAATTGTAGAATCTGGCATTTCAAACGTAAATATTACTTTCAATTTCGTTTGGTTGAATTTTTCCCATACACCAAATGGGAATATGAGCGTGTGCCATGGGCAATCAACCCTTTTGCCATTGCATCGAATACATCCAGGAACGCACTGTGGCCGAAAGCGTTGTGTGCCCTACAATTAAACGCTATATCAAATAATTACTTTCCGCTTAAATACACGTCCTGCTGTGATGTCATTACGATCAGTTTGCGATTATCCAGGCAATTTCAATTCGGATTGCATGGGAATGTTATGAATAAATCAGGATGGCCATCATTCCGTATGACATAGCATCCTGTGCATAGTCAAGCATGTGATGTGGACTAGCCTGGTGTAAGTAGTAGTTGATGGAATTGGTATGCGCCCAACGTCAATAACATCATTAAGGTCAGTATTAAATGCATCACGTAGATGTTTGTAATTGTCGTTGGTTGAGTCGAATGAATAATAGTTTCTATTTTTGCGTACATGATCACTTGAATACTGCGGATACAATTGACGACAATTAATAAAGATATGATTTTCTACAATTTTTACGAATAACTAGTCTGTATTTCATGCAACTAATCTGGTTGTTTGTTTTTTCTTTAGAAGAAGGTTAAATGTCACACGGTTATTGGACACTGTTAAGTCACACTGTTATGAGAAACTGCTATGTACAATGGTAAATGTCCCATGTTATGTCATATGTTAAGTCACACTGTTATGAGGCACTGTTATGTCCCATGTTAAGTCACACTATTATGGGACACTGTTATGTCTCATGTTATGTCCCATGTTAAGTCACACTGTTTTGAGAAACTGTTATGTCCCATGTTAAAAATCTCATGTTATATCTTATGTTAAGTCACACTGCTATGTGTCACTGTTATGTCCCAAGTTAAGTCACTTTATTATGGGACACTGTTATGTTCCATGTTAATTGTTACATGTTATGTGTCATGTTAAGTCACACTGTTATGCGAAACTGTTATGTCCCATGTTAAAAATCTCATGTTATGTCTTATGTTAAGTCACACTGCTATGAGTCACTGTTATGTCCCAAGTTAAGTCACACTATTATGGGACACTGTTATGTCCCATGTTGAATGTTCCATGTTATGTCCCATGTTAAGTCCAGCTATTATGAGACACTGTTATGTCTCATGTTATGTCCCATGTTAAGTCACACTGTTTTGAGAAACTGTTATGTCCCATGTTAAAAATCTCATGTTATGTCTTATGTTAAGTCACACTGCTATGAGATACTGTTATGTCCCAAGTTAATTCACTTTATTATGGGACACTGTTATATTCCATGTTAATTCTTACATGTTATGTCCACTATAAAGTCACACTGTTATGTCGAATGTTAAGTCACACTTTTATGAGAAACTGTTATGTCCCATGTTAAGTTACACTTTTATGAGAAACTGTTATGTCCCATGTTAAGTTACACTTTTATGAGACACTGTTATGTCTCATGTTATGTCCCATGTTAAGTCACACTATTGTGAGAAACTGTTATGTCCCATGTTATGTCTTATGTTAAGTCACATTGCTATGAGGCACTGTTATGTCACATGTTAACTCACACTTTTAGGAGACACTGTTATGTTCCAGGCATTAAAAAGGCATGCACATTGACAACTCCCCTTTTCATTCCCACGCTGTGCCCAGCATCATAAGGGTTTTTAATCCCTTGAGCGTGTAGATAGTAGATTGATAGTTCATATCAGATCATATTTGAAATTGGGTTTCAATTTCAAAGAGCGTTTCACGTCAAAAATCGGTTAATCGGTTTTTAAAAACTCGCGACATTTTTCCATTTACCTATCTGAAGGGTGAAAATCTGATCAGATATTTATGTGCTACAGGTACAGATACAGACCCAAACTCAAACACACACACACAGAAAAATGACACAGATTCTATGCTAAGCACAGTAGGTATTTCGATTTCGTGGCTCAGTAACCAATGGGGTGGTGGATGGTGGCGTGCCGCCACTTTAGCAAACTTCCAAATCGAAGCCCAAATTATTGCAAATTCCGCCGGCGACAGTAAATCGTTTGCCTCTTTTACAGTATCACTTAATGTGTCCAAAGGGACGAGCTATTTTTCCATCCATCATCAAGAACAACACAGCCGTCCATGTCCAAATGAACACAAAAAGTCCTTTCGACCGTGTGGTAAAAAAAGAGAGTCTCTGCTGCCACTTCCTTGTACGATAAACAATGTAAGGTCATTATGGCGTTACAGACGCACCGCTTGTACGTACACACATACATAGGTGGGTAGGTATACAAGAGAGCGAAAAGTTGAATGAAAAAGAAAACCACAAAAAATGGGGATGATGAAGGATAAGCACCGCACCACGGAGATATGTAAGCGCTGCTGAAGCAAGAAGCTTAACAACAGAACTAAGTACTGCATTGTGTGGCCAGAAGGCGTAACACTTCTCTCACCACTCTTCCAAAACACACTCACACACACAGACACCACTCGTTACATAATCATTCGAGTTAATATGAAGTTGATTGTGCTCCACTTTCGCCCGCCGGCGGCGTCCTTTCGTGACCGTTTGTTTGTCTGTTTGTCTGTTTGTCTGTTTGTGTATTTGCACAAGCGGATTTGCTTGTTGGCTTTCGATGCAATCCGTCTGGTCTCCCTGTTTTTCTCGAATTCGGATTCGGACATGGGACATCAGGACAGGAAATTTGCCAGCCCGCACCCATCTCCCTACCAAATATTCCCCCGGTCAACACAGCCAGACCAACCCGCCCCCCCCCCCCCACACACAAACGGGAATGATTAAATAAAATTCTACATATTTTTGGAAGAATATGAGGGAGGGAGGTGTGTGTTTGTGTGTGGCAGGATGGCACGAGCACAAGCAGAAGCACAGGCACAGGCACAGCTAGGAATGCTGTTGACTTTCGTTTGTGCCGCACGCCTGGCATCGTTAGAGCAATCCATTCACATCCACATCCACATCCGCCTCCACCACCATAATAACAATCGCAATCACAGTCACTACCGCCACGTTTCGTCGTTCACCTAACACACCAGCCATTCATCTGGAAAGATACGACGCATTCCGAGATACATACGAGTATGACAGCATACTCGGCATATGTGCGGATACTGTACTGCACTCATAAGAGGAACACTGATGATGATATGTATGGTTCAATTCTGGTGGTGCCCCGGCACACTTCATGGAACTCCCTCCATCGTCATCGCTGCTACCATTTGGGCAAAAATTAAATTCTCCGAAGAATTATCATGCCATGTGTTCTGCAGAAAATGAAGCCGTCGGCAAAGTAGAACCAAGTGATGATGGTGCAAGTAATGGTGTGCAGGAGTAAGTGGAGCAGTAGCTGCCGCAAATTATATAAAAGACTATTCGGGAGTTCACGTACGCTTCCCGCAAAAACCAAAAGGTACTTTTAGATTGGCGCGCCACGAGAAGCGATGAAACGAAACGGATCGGATCGGATGCTGAGTAGAGTACAGTGCGCTTGGCTTTGCTAGGCAGTGGGAAAGGAAAATCAAAGTTCATCGATGATAAGGGCGGCGATAAAGAGCTTGACAAAGAAGTGTGCAATATGGAACTGCGACCCTGAAAACCACTTTTGCAAATTGAACGAAGAATCAGGACAGAACATCACAGTAGGTACTTCAAAGGAAAAGTTCAAAGGATCAATATGCGATACAACAGATGCAGCATTTTACGTTTCCATTAGAGTTGTCACTTATGGATTATAAGTGATTCGTTGTTGTTGTTGTTGTTGTTGTTTGTTGTTGGTCTTCCAGCTTCCTTTGTCACCTACACCGACTGCAAATCGGGATCGCAAGGTCAGCACAGAGCACGCTGAGTGACTTTCATCTTGTTGTGAGCCTTTTGTTCTATTGTCAAGTGAATCTTTGTCGGCTAAGATGGAATTATCTCTTTGTCCCCATCTGTGTGTGTGCCGCCACTATACCTACCTGTTATCTTGCCACCAGGTGAATGAGGATTGCATTAGCTTCTTCAAGAACAAAATGTAATTGTAGCGGTCGGTCTTGCTATTTACACTGCAATTCAATAGATTTTCATGATGGGAGATACAATTGATACTTATCCAGTTATATATAGCCGGGAAAGAAAACAACAACAATTGATGAGTGCTTTGTGATTGGTCATTTCTTGAGTCTCCATCTCCACTAGAAGAAGTTGCAGTGTGCGTTGTGAAAATGCCTCCAGTTACAGACCAATATCTCTCCTGTCCTGTATAAGGAAAGTATTCGAAAAGATTGTCACAAAACGATTAGCTTGATTTCCTACACAAGATAAGATGCTATAATTGTAGTAGAGATGCTTACAAGGAAGATAAAGGCACACTACACTCACTTGACCAAGAAATATACGATAGTATCTAAGTATCTCTTATTTCAATAGATGCCGAATAAGAGATCGAGTTGGAGCACATTTCAGAATTGATAACCTGAATAACTGGAACGTCCATCCAAAACATTATCCCCATTCCTACTATCTGGAGACAGGTAGATGTAATATTTATCCCCAAACCAGGCAATAGGCGGCCTAGTGAGCTGCCTAAATTAGCAGAGGTATCGAAGACTCAGCCAATCACTGAGTGCTTGAAAGTCGAGATATTATTTACTCCACAGGAGGCGTGTCTGTGTCTGAGAGGAGGAGTGCTTTCTCTCCTTCCATGGTCACTCGTTATTGGTAATCTTCTAGCCGATCTTCACAGATCATATACCCAAGGAGGGGTGCTTTCTCCCCTAATATGGTCACTAGTCATAGACAATCTTCTAGTTGATCTGCACAGATCATGTCCCCAAGGAGGAGTGCTTTCTCTCCTTCCATGGTCACTAGTCACTGACAATCTTCTAGTCGATCTTGACAGATCATATACCCAAGGAGGGGTGCTTTCTCCCCTAATATGGTCACTAGTCATAGACAATCTTCTAGTTGATCTGCACAGATCATGTCCCCAAGGAGGAGTGCTTTCTCTCCTTCCATTGTCACTCGTTATTGACAATCTTCTAGTCGATCTGCACAGATCATGTCCCCAAGCGAGGTAAAATATGTCGGCGTCATCTTTGATAAACTGCTTAACTGGAATCAATTCGAACATCGAACGCGCCACTAGTGCCATGTTGGCCAGTAGACGACTCTACGGCAGAACTTGTGTTCTAAATCCGAAAATGATACATTGAATGGTGAGACCTATTATCACATCAACGTGAACGTGAACGGACAACGGCAACTAAGCTTCAGAAACAAACAAAAAATTGCCTGTCTAGATATAACGGGTGCCATGCTACGGCGGCATTAGAAGCTGTTATATGGCTTTTATTCTTGCAAATCTTCATCAGGAAGACGGCTGCTACAAAAATTCCTGTAAGAGACATGCTCTGCACTATCCCCGACATTATGGTCGGGGAGCATTGTTTCCAAAGATGATGTGAGGTAGAAATATTGGACCGGGTGAACTGTTGCAATGGTGTTCCTGCACTGGACGCTAGAAGACTGGTCTGGTTCCAGAAATAGGGCGAATAGAACCAAGCTAAATACCACGAGAATGGAATTGGAAAAAGTGCAGACATTGAGAACCTGTCCAACGGCGGGTATGGGCTACTCCCACTACATATACTGGTAGAGAATAAAGCCAAGGAAACCAAGTTACATTTGCGCTAGGTAGGCTGCTTGACGGACGTTCGGGGAAGGGCAATAGTGGGATCGAAGGGCAATAGTGGGATCTCTAACATGGTGGAAAAGCTTGAATTCAAGAAAACTTTGATGTCAAAATGAGCACAAAGAAGGAATTCAGATCTAAAACTGAATACCAGATACATCCGCGAGCCATAAAGTCGTATACCCGATTGGTCAAAGAAAACAGAAGGCACGGTTGATGCGGGAGTCCAGGGACCGAGAGCCAAATACTCTGAAGCAATGGGGCAGTACCCGAGGAAGAGGTACATGCCATCGAAAGATGTGCTTCCTTTAATCCGGAAAGAAACTACGTGAGTCAGGAAATAGCCATCATGACATATAGCCAAGCTACGCTAAAAGCCCTGTTGGAGGAGTGTAGGGCGAAGCTAAACAGACTTGGCGAAGTAAACAAGGTACGGTGCCAGGACACACTGGCATTAAAGGCAATTAAGCAGCGGATATGCTCGCTAACAAAGGAGCAGAACCATTATGTGGCATATGGTACCGCATAGGTAAAGCAACTGCATCCGTATGATGGGAAAATCTCCCAGGTCTACGACAAGCAAATGAATTGATGGGGAACTATGAGAGGTCTCTCTCGATATTGGACAGGACATTGTAGACTGAAGGAGTACCTAAAGGAAATAAAACTAGAAGTGGACGACAGCTGCAGAATTTGTAAGAAAGCGCAGGGAACCCCGTGGCACCATCGCAATGAATGCGGAGCAACGATCCGACATGGGAACTCCAGCAATCTCAGAGTCTGCACGGGAGTCACTGAACTCATTAGGTTCATAAGAGCCATTGGTATGGATGGGGTGCTATAGGACTGTCTCCATAATTGAATGATGTATTCAAAATCAGTTTCTTGAGAACTTTCCGAACACGATGTATCTCAATACTTACCATCTTAACACTTTTATTAGACCAACAACCATCTGCAGATAAGCCATAAGCGTTGAGGGAATCTGCGTGATATGTTATGATGTATGAGTATCTGAATAAAAAAAGAAACCAGAACCGATATGTGATGATAATGATGATGATGATGATGATGATGATGATGACTGCAAGCGGCAGCGGAAATTTATTTACCATTTTATGTATGGAAGCGCTCCATTCAACTGTTAGCTCAATTTTATGACTTGCACCCCAAGAACCTCATGCGGGCGATTAGAAAATGCACAATCAACACATGAAGGAGTCATCTGTCTTGATGATGATTAACGTGGATGCCTGCCGTGAAGGATCTACTCTGTACCACCGATGCAGATTAACTTTTGTTACGTCAATCGTTGGCATTTACTTTCCTTAATGCAAGTGCTGGCTGGTTATGTTTCGCAAAATACAAAAAAAAAAGCCTGCACTGAACTTTTAGGAGCACTCTAAAGTTTACTCTGGATTTCAACTCGGAACAGAGCTAATCGCTAATGTACATAAACCGGGAATGTGGGATTATTTCGATGCAAGTGCTGGGGCTGTTAATGTTTTGCCGCATGGACGACCAGAGTCTGCATTAAATTCTACTTTTAATTGAGGTGCTTAACACACCATTGGTTACTTCATTCACTCTCCGGTATCTTTTCGTAATACCAGATATGCAATAAAGTTAATGCAATTCTTTATTACCTTCTGTGTTGTAGGCGCTACGAGTTGCGTTAAATTTTTATTTTAATGGAACACACTCATGCACTTAATGCGATTGCAAATTCGATTGCCTTTGAACATCGTGTGGTTAGATACGATACGCTACTTGCTGGGTATTGTATTGCACTGAAACCACAGCCATGATAATGATGTCATACAACGACTGTAGCACTATAGCAGACGCTACAGAAGAATACGTAGAGTGGGTTTTTTGTTTAATCGAAAATGTGACACTTCTCCTAAGTTCTTCTTCTTCAGAAGAGTTAATTGCAGGCGGTGCTCTAACCGTAGAACCACCGCAAGCCACGGTTGTCTTCATGCGAATGTTCGGCCTAATAGCTATTATGCTCAGAAAATGTTTGTAAAACTGCGTCAGGACACTAGTATCCTTCTGTGATTACTGAAGTCATGCAAAAGGGCTCCAAGCTGAGTTAGCTCCTAAGCGACCGGCTGCGGTTAGCTCTGGCAAAACTGAAATAGCACTTGTCACTGCTTAGTCTAAAGCGGCGAATTTCGTCCAGCCCAAAATCAATGGTCAGAGACTCAGACTTACCGCAGAAGCGAAATATGTCAGCCTTATCCAAGACAGGAAACTCAGCTGAATGGCGAATATAGAATTTGGGGCTAAGGAAGCATGCATTGCTCTCTACGCTAGCAACAAAGCCATTGGTAAGAAAAGGGGACTGCATCATATACTGCTGTGTCATACTTCAACGATGTTCTTGATACTTGGTATACTCGGCAAATAAATAGGGCAAGGCTGACTAGAAGGGCACTGTCTTCGTATTGGGCAGACCGTGATGTGCCCGAGATGGTTTCATGCTATCCTAGTGACAAATGATTGGGTTTGAGGTTCCGGATGATGTGTAACTCATACTGAACGTGCTGAGGCCTTTGATGTCAGATCTCACCAGGGTCGCGTTGATACTACGGGAGTTCGTTTATGACCACGGATCAGATTGACCTCCTTAGGGGTTAGTTGAGTCTGTGCCAACATTTGGTTGAGGACGCAGTGTCATTCTGGGCTTGACCTACGTAGTGGCTGGTAGTTTAATACCCAAATACGGGTAGAGCACTAGTAGTATTGGTACATCAGTAGGGACTACTGGTTTTACCAATTTCCTGGGTACATCAGTGGCCGTCCTGATGTCACCGGTGCGAGTATGTGCTCTATGTGGAGTTGCATGTCTCAACCGGTTGTCGTGAACCAAAGATCGGCAGAGATTTAAGATGGATCGTGATCTTACCATTGAGTCAATACTGGTACATCTCCTGAGATGGACGTTGATTAACGCAGACCAATCCGTGTCCGAAGAGGACCGTGAAATTATGCCCTCTGTTTGCGGTGTTCACGTTAATCCAAAGACATTTCACGCATCCTAAGATGTCTTTGTGGTGGTCTGATGGCCGGCAATCAACCCAAAAATACAATGCCAGCAAGCTTAGTAGAATATAAAGATTAGTAGCTGGAGCATTACGATCCTGTATCACCGATGCACTTAATATCTCCGTACTCAGAGAATCTGGGTGCAGCTGTTACCGAATGAGATGATACCATCTTCAACCACCTACCGCACTCCTAAACTGTCAGTCCAAGCTTTGCCATGAAGTTTCCGATTGAAGAGGTGTGTGGCTTTTTGATGTAACTCTATTCACCGATGGATCCAAGATGAGAAATTGATTCGATGCTGGAGTTTAATCTGAAAACCTTTATCTTTCAAGGTCCTACAAGCTACCTGACCGGGCTAGCATCTTCCACGCGGAGATTCTCGCACCATCGCACAGTACCGCAATAGCGGGCACGATTTTCATATTTGCGTAGACAGCCAATCTGCAATCAATTGCAATTGCGACAAGCAACAATTCTAAACTCATCAGGCTTCGATAATCCAATGCATAGACTTAACCGTAGTTTGGGGCATAGCAACATTGACGACACTGAAAAGCCAGACGTACTGGCTAAGAATGGCGTCAGACTGCACATGGACTGCCCTGAGACAGCCTATTGTTCTTTGAGCTTCGTCAGGGAATGTGTTCTTTCCTTCCTTACCACCAAAGGACAGCTAAGGTGTAGTAATTTGCACCTGGCCTTCCACCAAGCTGATCTCCAGATCTAGGAAATATGTTTCCATAGAAGTTGCCATAATCACGGGCTACTGGCCGGTGGGCGGCCACGTGGCCAAACTGAAAATCCCTCACAATACCTTATGGAGGAGTTGCTTGGATGTGAATGAGAAAGAAACGTTCATTCGTTTTCTTTGCAAATGTCCAGCCCTGACTTGCTTTTGACTCCACAAATTGAGCAAATCCTTCTTTGCCGACCTGAAGGAGCTTGAAGGAGTACGGCATCACCTATCACCGATCATCATTAAAATGTCAAAGGCCAATTTTTATACGAGGACAAATAAGTCAAAAACTTTTCAGTCCCCTTATAAATTCCGACCTCTAACAGTTTGACTTTTTCGTCTGGCTTTTGCCACTTTGACTTTTTAGTCCCACCGTATGAAATTTTGACTGTTTAGTCCCCTATTGATTTTGAAATTTTAACTTTTTAGTCCCCTTATAATGTCTGACCTTTGCCACTTTGACTTTTTAGTCCCATGTGAAATTTTTACTTTTTAGTCTCGTAATTTATCTCTCGTGATCTCGTAATCGTGAATTTGATATTTTGACTTTTTAGTCCCTTTATAAATTCTGACCTTTGTCATTTTGACTTTTTAGTCCCACCGTATGAAATTTTGACTGTTTAGTCCCCTATTGATTTTGAAATTTTAACTTTTTAGTCCCCTTATAATGTCTGACCTTTGCCACTTTGACTTTTTAGTCCCATGTGAAATTTTTACTTTTTAGTCTCGTAATTTATCTCTCGTGATCTCGTAATCGTGAATTTGATATTTTGACTTTTTAGTCCCTTTATAAATTCTGACCTTTGTCATTTTGACTTTTTAGTCCCACCGTATGAAATTTTGACTGTTTAGTCCCCTATTGATTTTGAAATTTTAACTTTTTAGTCCCCTTATAATGTCTGACCTTTGCCACTTTGACTTTTTAGTCCCATGTGAAATTTTTACTTTTTAGTCTCGTAATTTATCTCTCGTGATCTCGTAATCGTGAATTTGATATTTTGACTTTTTAGTCCCTTTATAAATTCTGACCTTTGTCATTTTGACTTTTTAGTCCCACCGTATGAAATTTTGACTGTTTAGTCCCCTATTGATTTTGAAATTTTAACTTTTTAGTCTCCTTATAATGTCTGACCTTTGCCACTTTGACTTTTTAGTCCCATGTGAAATTTTTACTTTTTAGTCTCGTAATTTATCTCTCGTGATCTCGTAATCGTGAATTTGATATTTTGACTTTTTAGTCCCTTTATAAATTCTGACCTTTGTCATTTTGACTTTTTAGTCCCACCGTATGAAATTTTGACTGTTTAGTCCCCTATTGATTTTGAAATTTTAACTTTTTAGTCCCCTTATAATGTCTGACCTTTGCCACTTTGACTTTTTAGTCCCATGTGAAATTTTTACTTTTTAGTCTCGTAATTTATCTCTCGTGATCTCGTAATCGTGAATTTGAAATTTTGACTTTTCAGTCCCCTACAAACTTTGACCTTTGATATTTTGACTTTTTAGTTCCACAATTAAGTACTGAATTTGATATTTTGACTTTTTCCTCCCTGTTTAAAGTCTGTAATTTGCCAGTTTGTCTTTTTAGTCCCACAATTAAGTACTGAATTTGATATTTGGACTTTTAAGTCCCCTTGTAATGCCATTTTGACTTTTTATTTCCCATATAAAATAAAAGCTAAACAAATGACATCGTTGCATTACCTCAATTTCGGGCTAGCACACATCTAACAAACGTTACCATGAGCTAACGGGTTGACCAACATAAAACTCATAGTGTTGTTAATCGGTGAGATGTACATCGAGGCAATGCTGTATTTTAATAAGAAAATGAATATCGAATAGAAGAAGGAGCAGAATCGTTTAAAACACCCAGAGTATATACCGACACAACCAGAAGGATGATTTATATCAATTTAGAGAGAATTAAAAACCATTTAAGAAATGTTGCAAGCAATGATGTGATACACACAAGCGCAGACACACACACACACAGATACAGCCAGATACATAGAGATAAAGAAAAAGTGTCCAATGCTTAATAGGGAAACTACTGTGCAACCGACTATAAAAAAAATGAGATTTTTTGTCTAATTGTCTGGCAATCCATTAGCAAGTTTATGGTTAGTGTGACAAAATACGGGCGATCAGGACGGACGCTCACATACACAAAAGAAATTGAAAAGCCAATAAATGATAAAGACGGCAACGGCCAGTAAGCTCTGTGCAGATTCCTGCAAAAGACCCCGAGCGCACGTACACTATGGCTACCATTTCCGGAATTGAAATGAAGGAAAGCATCGCATCGCATCGCATCGCATCCAGCCAGTGCAAGGATTCCACAGTCATTCGTATTATCCAGCACAAGGAGTGTGTGTGTGTGTGCAGTGTGCGATGCAAAGTGTAATTCAATAAGAAGCCGAATTCGCCTCTGCGCCAGATTCCGTTTTTATTTGTGCTCTTACGGTGATGCGACCATCGTTCCTTTCCTCATCCTCTTTCGCATCCTTTGGACGTCTCCAATTGCTCTGACAACTGGTAATCGTCGAATGAGATGGAATTAAAATACGACAGAGGGATAAGTACTACAGAGCAGCTTTAGAAACCACCACCACCCAGCACCCACCACCAACCACCAACCAGAACCCCTCTATGATATCAAGTAAACGGAACGAATTTACTGAGTGTTTTTCGTGGTGTTCGGGGGCTGCGATAATTGGCCAAGTAAATGGCTGTTGGAAATTCGGAAAAAGACAAAAATTACAGAGACTATTTTCCTGTGTCACTGTATCATTTGGTGGGGGGGGGGCACCTCCAAGTCACACCTTTTGAATTTTCTCAGCATAATTCATCGTCCAATTCCATTTCGGGTAATTTCTTAGTTTTTATTGGAATGTTTTATGGCACGTGCAAATGCAAACGTCGCAGAAGTGCCACCATCCAGCATATTCTGTCCCATCCCCTTATCGCAATAACGATGCCTGCCGTTTATGTAGCTACTGTGAGTAACATGATGTTGAAGGCTGGCAGGATTCGCAAAGAGAAAATCAATTAAACTTCACGTTACTGAAAAGTCTTAAACTTGAAATTAACTTCGCGATGCTTTTCATCAAGTGTTGGTGGGTGGTAGGGGGTGGGTGCTCAGTTGAGGATAACTTGAACTGTAACTGCCACTCCACAACTGTCTACAACAGCGGCGAAATCAAAAACAGAGCTAGGGCCACATCTACATTTACATATAATGGCCTTAACTGTTTGATGATGGGTGGGTAGAGTTTTGGCAGATATCTTCATTTTAAGGAAAAATTCAAAAGATGTTAGAATGACTATGTTTTTCATTGAAATGTTTACTTTTTTTTAAATCAATAAAATTGCAACAATCATAACATTACGAGGATAGTCCGCAAAGTTTCAAATCAAGAATAGCTAGGAAACGTTCTTGCGCGCCTTTTGAAAGTTACTCACCAAAACGGTAGCCATTTTGGACGCGCAATTGTTGTTTGACAATCGTTTGAGTGAGTCGTTGTGAGTGTTTTTGTGGTGAAAATGGAAAAAATAAACCATCGAGAGCTGTCATTAAAAAATTGTATTTGAAAGGCAATCTGTTCACGCAAATCAAAGACGAGACGTCAACGTCGTATACTGGGGGACTCTGTACCATCATTTACCACCGTGAAATTTTGGGCAGCCTTACCTTACTTGGAAGACGATGAACGTTCGGGACTTCCCCAAAAAATACAGGAAAACAAACCAAGACCAAAAGTGCGCCGTCTCACACCTCAGCGATTGCCATGGCGAAAATCCACGAATTACAGTTGGAACTGCTTGACCACCCTCCTTACTAACCACTGATCATACTGATCTAGCGCCAAGCGACTTTTTCCGGTTCCCTAAGCTAAAAGTTGCGCTTGCAGATGGCAGGAAGACCATCACCTTCGTAAACAATTATTTTGCAAGGAAAGACGGATTGGTTAAAAAGCTGGGAGCATCGCTGGGAGAAGTGTGTAGACTTACAAGGAGACCTTGTAGAAAAACCAAAAACAAAATATGGAAAACAAATCTCTTTCTTTGGAAACTTTTCAGTTCACCTTCGTATATATGTATTTCGTTGTATAATTTAGAGGCTGAAATAGTTAATTAATATTGCAACAATCATTGCATTTCATTATATTTTTTAACGGTCAAATCTTTGAATATATATTGAAACAATAATAACATTGCATTGCATACTTTGAGGGTTAAATCCTTTAGGTGAATTTACCACTATCAATCAATCGCATTGCATTTCATTTTTTACTTTAAGGGTTAAATCCTTCAGGGAATTTACCACAACCAAATAATTTCATTGTATATTTTAAGGGTTAAATTATTTAAGAAACAATCGTTGTAGTTCATTGTATACTTTAAAGGTGAAACCATTTAAATAGTATTGCAACAACATTAACATTTCATTGTACACTTTAAGGATTAAATCCATTAGAGAATTTACCACAATCAATTAATTTCATTGTATATTTTAAGGGTTAAATTATTTAAGAAACAATCGTTGCATTTCATTGTATACTTAAAGGTTTAAATCTTTTAATAATTATTGCAACAATATTTACATTTCATTGTATACTTTAAGGGTTAAATCATTTAGGGATCAATAAATTTCATTGTATATTCTGAAGGTTGCAACAACAACAACAATCGTTGCATTTCATTATATATTTTAACGGTCAAATCTTTGAATATATATTGAAACAATATTAACATTTCATTGCATACTTTGAGGGTTAAATCCTTTGGGGAAATTTACCACTATCAATTAATTTCATTGTATACTTTAAGGGTTAAATTATTTAATAAACAATCGTTGCATTTCACTGTATACTTTACTTTACTTTTTACTTTTTGCACAAAAATGTTAACGTCGAATTGAGAAGCTTTCCGTGACTGACAAGTAATTACTCTCGGATGTTTGTCAGATAATCGCGAGAGGTGGGACTGTGAAAAATTCTTTTGGTGTTATCTGGAACCTCGAACGTAGTGCTCAGAAGTCCATGCACTAACCACTGAGCCATAGCGCTCACTTAAGTGTTAGGTAGGTAGGTAGATAAGAGTCCCTAATAACCAAAACTAGAGTTTAGAGGTGCAAAAGGAAGCTCACAAGCGAAACTGAACTGAATGGAAGGGCAGAACATTTGTGTAAATCCTTAATGGATAGCTTTGTTGAGACTTATTCAGCCAGAAAGGTGCGGAAGGGGAAAACCGTTCCCTAGTGAAACAGTGAACTTCAAAAACTTCCCAAAGTCTCACGGAAGTTTTTAAATAGAGCCTTTAAAAAACAGATAGGAGACCTATAGGAGAAAACAAAAAGAATAAAAGACAAAAGTAAAGAAGGCTAGGCTTGTGCATAGGAGTTTCTGCTCCGAAATAAATGAGCTGAGAGAAACAGCAAGGCGCTGCAAAATCTTTCAGAAAGACAACAGAGCTAAGCTCAACTCACTCGGAAAATCTGATGGTACTTTCACTCAAGTCAATGATATTTTACCCCACACTCACTTACCAGGAAGCAGAGCTTTAAATGCCAACTTGGCTCCGTATGATAGAAATGTCACCAGATATGGTATGTAACAGAAAGGGTGGCTTAATCGGAGTCAATAGAATTCTCTGTATCGTCCTTCAAGGATTTTAAAGCACCAAAGCACCAAGAAAAAATGGAGCATATCCAATAATGCTGAAACATGGTGGTAATAGACATATAGAGGAGGTCTGTTCCAAAATGAATCGGCAAAAGGGACTACTCAGCGATTCGCAAAAAGCTTCAAGCCAATCAGCCTTTCATAATTTAGTGTGATAAGCGAATAGTTAATGTTGTTGGCTACAGACGACAACGATGATGACAAGAACAACCAGGTAGATGCTTATGAGCGCGTAATGGATCCTTGCTTGCGATTGACATCGACAGAATGAGAGCTATGTGCAGCATTGGCTGGCTGTTACAATGACATGCGTGACATGGTGTGTATTGGCGGGCGGTCGAATCAACCAAAGACAATTGGCGGCTTACCGGCAACTCGTCTAATGTAGTTTTTGATGTTTCTGCCAGGACAACAGACTGACAGCGAGAGGGATGAGATTTAAATACTGACTGGAGGAGGACCTGTCTATCGGTGACACCAACGACTGACTGACAGTAATTGATTTCATCGAGGCTGGGGAGGATACACTTTTTGTGATCCTTTGTAACACCTTCTTAGTGGGACTGACCTGAGAACAGTTCAGGGTTTAGTAATCATCTGATGGATGGCGACTGCTGTCGAGACAAAATACCAGTCAGTGCTCTCTATTAAGAAATATCCCAAAGAAACGCCAAAAGATGGAAAGCTGATACCAAAGATTCAGCTGGATGATGGAATGGCACTACTTATTAAGACAACAAAGGAAGCAAGAAACTAAAAACCGAAAAAAGAAAGCCTTTTATTAAATAAATATCCAATATTACCATTTTTTCTTACCCCAATAGAGATTGAACGAACAAAGGATTCGAACGACAACAGATCCTTGCTACTGCTGTGGGCAAGTAAATGATATTCTAGGATGTTGCAAGCAACTCGCTGCTCACCTGAATGCTCTTACATGCGATGGACTCTTGGTTTTTTTTATCAGAAATAATCCTTCGTCGAAGGTGCCCAGTGATTAAAGAAAGATGATATGTGACTCCACATACACATAAATCCATAGACATGTATGTTATAGGTCCGCCAGCACAGCAACCATGCACAGCACTCCAAAGAACGTGAGGAAGAAAATAGTTCAGTCTGAGGCTAGGAGATGCCACGCTGGAGCGGGAGTTTGTTCTTCTTGAACCTGCACAAAAAATGCTGGCACTTTGACCAACAACAACAGCAACAGCAGCAACGAGAAGAAGAACGATGATAACAACCACCTTCTTCTACTACTACTATTATTGCTTTTACTACTACTGCCTTCCAATACGACTAATGTTGATGATGGCAGAATAAAAGAATGGCCATCATCCACTTTATTACGAAGAATGAAGTAGAAGCGTAATACTTGGATGGGTTATTGTGATGGAATCACCGCTGGGAGAAGTTTCTACCCTTACAAGGACATTTGTAGAAAAATGAACAAAAACAATGGGTTTTACCTTTACGCGCGGTGTAAGTGAAACTTCTTGACGCTGCGGGGCAAAAAACCCTCAAGAGACCCATAAAAGAACCCACAAAACCATCAAAAGACCCCCAAGACCCCCAAATGATCCTTAAAAGATCATCAAAAGACCCACAAAAGATCATCAAAAGACACCCAAAAGGCCATACCCAAAATTTCTGTCCTTAATGACCGTATTCCAGAATTTCCATATAAACAGGTCTTATAGTCGCAACTTAGCCCTACATACCAAATTTCATAGAAATTGCTTTCGAAATGTCTTAGTCACCCGAAATTCCACAACTTAATGACCGTATTTCAAAATCGTATAGTCGCACCGTGGCTCAGTGGAAGTGCACATAGCTGCTGAGCAGGAGGTTCAGGTTCGAATCCCAGCAACACCAAAAGTATTTTTCACTGTGTCCCACCTCTCGCGAATGGGTGACGAACGTTCCGAGAGTAATAACTTGTCAGTCACGGATAGCTTCTCAATTGGCCGTTCGGATCCAGCCTTAAATTGTAGGTACCTTCCATTTGTGTCCTATATACCGAATTTCATACAAATCGCTTGAGTATGATTTGGCGTAGTTACAAGAAGTCAAAAATGTAACACAAAATCGCAACAGAAAATCGCAACACAAAATCGTTACACCAAATCGTAACTCAAAACTATTTTTAATACCGTGCTAAATTTTCACCTCACCGCCAAAAAAGACACACTTCACTTACAACAAGTTGGCAGGAAACCTGTCTTGAATGTTTGTTGGGTAGGAAACTTCTATTCGCATCTATGCATTTCGTTGCATACTTTAGAATCTGAAATCGTTTGATAAATATTACATTTCATTGTATACTCTAAGGGTGAAATCGTTGATTGATAATTGCATCAATCAATGCATTTCATTGTATACTCTAAGGGTGATATCGTTGATTGATAATTGCAACAATCATTGCATTTCATTGTATACTCTAAGGGTGATATCGTTGATTGATAATTGCAACAATCATTGCATTTCATTGTATACTCTAAGGGTGATATCGTTGATTGATAATTGCTACAATCATTGCATTTCATTGTATACCTTAGGGGGGGTCAAATATTTTAACAACTACTGGAGATCGGAATGATCGGAATTCGACCATTTTTCATAAAATTTTTAATTTTAAAAGTTACAGAGTATAACCACTATAAGCATTGCTTTTAATTTAATTTGAATTTTATTCTATTACGTTAGCTGCAGACGTGCACAAATGCGCCATTAGCGTGTATTCGTTGCCTTAATGCCCTGCAATAGGGCATGAAATTATATATAAATTACTGAAAAATTTAAAATATATATTAATTTTAGCTTTTCGCCTCCTTCTCCATATAAACTTTAACTCTGCCAAATCTCATACACCTCCATGCGCGCAATATGCTTAAAAATGGTCACAAAGTTTTCTCTGTACGTATTAACATACAGATTGCATCAATATTGACATTTCATTGTATACTTTAAGGGTAATATATTATTAATAATAATTTCGCCTAGTTCCTCGCGACAACATTCGTGTTGTGCGTGTTATATTTTTGCACACAAATGGAAGGGACCTACAATTTAATGCCGTATCTTAACGGAGAAGCTTTCCGTGGCAAGTTATTTCTCTCAGATGTTTGCCAGACAATCGCGTGAGGTAGGCCCATAAAAAATACTTTTGGTGCTCTCTGAGATTCGAAACGCGAATCTCCTTCTCAGAAGTTCAACGCACTAACCACTGGAGCCACGCTGAAAGGATGGCGTAGACCAGAGTTAAGGGATACCAAACTGAATGACATTGGCTCGAAATCAGAACCGGTGGAGAGATTTTTTGCGGGAGGCCAGGACCGGACACCAGTAGTAGAGTAGTATTAAGTATAAAGTGGAAATCACAAAGGGTAACTCTTTAACTTTACAATAATGGCATTGTCACCGAAATAATTTTGTATTTAAATCCGAAACGGAGTGCTGCACAATCTATTCGCTTTAGTTGCCAAAATAGTATCTATTGTATTTAAGGCAATGCTATTGATAGCAGCAATACCTCCAGCAGCTCTTTGAGCGTTTCCATGATTTTGAAAATAATAGACTTTGGTCTTAGGCGAATTTGACTCGCAGAAGATGGGCATTGCAATTATTCCTGGGTCGTTTGAAATTGACTGGATTTTTCTTAGAACCGAATGCATGCCTCCCTTCGCCTAAAAGCCTCTTTACAGCTCACTTTATTGTATACTTTATTGGTTAAACTCTTTAATTAATAATGCAACAGTTATTAAATTTCATTGCATACTTTAAGGGTGAATTTCTGTAATTAATATCACAATAATCATCGCATTTCATTGTATACTTTAACAGTCGTATTAACAAAAAATCACTATCCGCTCGCTAACACACGTGTTAGCTATCACACGAATAGAGAACTTGTCCATTTGATGAGAACTTTTCTTATTAATAAACATATAATTTGTATATGTCAGCTATCCGCTCATTATCAACTAAAGCAACACTTCACCGAATTATACAAATATTTGGGTAACATTCTCATATTTCAGCAGCTGACACTGAAATTAGCTCAATATTTCTGTTATAGTTTAATATTCAGACCGATTTTTGTCATGACAACTAACTCCATATGAAATGTATGTTAAAAACTTATCCGCTCCTTATACACAAAATTCGGTGAGTTAAGTTATCCACTCGTTGATAAAGCTAACTCACATTTATCAATGAAAATTACCAGTTAACAGATGTATTAGTGCTAACGCACTGCTATTCAGTGTTTATTAATAAGGGGGTAAGTGTCAAATCTCTTAATTCATTATATACTTTAAGGTTTAAATCCTTAAACTAATATTGCAACAATTTTTACATTTCATTGTGTACCTAAAGGGGCAAATTCTCTAAATAATTTTGCAACACCTATTGCATCTATTATATACTTGAAGGATGAAACCCTTTAAGGAAATTACAATAATCATTGTATTTCATTGTATACTTTAAGAGTCAAAACTCTTAAAAAATATTGCAACAATTATTACATTTCATTGAATACTTTAAGGGTGAAAGGCTGTAATTAATATCGCAATACTTGTTGCATCTATTGTATACTTTAAGTATGAAATCCTTTAAAGAATTTAGAGAACTCACTGCATCTATTGTATACTTTAAGGACATTTTAAGGAATATATAACAATCTTTGCATTTCATTGTATACTTTAAGTGTTACATTCTCTTAATATTATTGCAACACTCATACTTTAAGGATGAAATTCTTTAAGGAATGTACAGCACTCATTGCATCTATATAGGATGAAACCCTTTAAGGAAATTACAATAATCATTGTATTTCATTGTATACTTTAAGAGTCAAAACTCTTAAAAAATATTGCAACAATTATTACATTTCATTGAATACTTTAAGGGTGGAATTCTGTAATGAAAATTGCAATACTTGTTGCATCTATTGTATAATTTTAGGATATTTTAAGGAATATACAACAATCTTTGCATTTCATTGTATACTTTAAGTGTTACATTCTCTTAATATTATTGCAACACTCATACTTTAAGGATGAAATTCTTTAAGGAATGTACAGCACTCATTGCATCTATATAGGATGAAATCCTTTAAGGAAATTACAATAATCATTGTACTTCATTGTATACTTTAAGAGTCAGAACTCTTAAAAAATATTGCAACAATTATTACATTTCATTGAATACTTTAAGGGTGGAATTCTGTAATGAAAATTGCAATACTTGTTGCATCTACTGTATAATTTTAGGATATTTTAAGGAATATACAACAATTTTTGCATTTCATTGTATACTTTAAGTGTTACATTCTCTTCATATTATTGCAACACTCATACTTTAAGGATGAAATTCTTTAAGGAATGTACAGCACTCATTGCATCTATATAGGATGAAACCCTTTAAGGAAATTTCAATAATCATTGTACTTCATTGTATACTTTAAGAGTCAGAACTCTTAAAAAATATTGCAACAATTATTACATTTCATTGAATACTTTAAGGGTGGAATTCTGTAATGAAAATTGCAATACTTGTTGCATCTACTGTATAATTTTAGGATATTTTAAGGAATATACAACAATCTTTGCATTTCATTGTATACTTTAAGTGTTACATTCTCTTAATATTATTGCAACACTCATACTTTAAGGATGAAATTCTTTAAGGAATGTACAGCACTCATTGCATCTATATAGGATGAAACCCTTTAAGGAAATTACAATAATCATTGTATTTCATTGTATACTTTAAGAGTCAGAACTCTTAAAAAATATTGCAACAATTATTACATTTCATTGAATACTTTAAGGGTGGAATTCTGTAATGAAAATTGCAATACTTGTTGCATCTACTGTATAATTTTAGGATATTTTAAGGAATATACAACAATCTTTGCATTTCATTGTATACTTTAAGTGTTACATTCTCTTAATATTATTGCAACACTCATACTTTAAGGATGAAATTCTTTAAGGAATGTACAGCACTCATTGCATCTATATAGGATGAAACCCTTTAAGGAAATTACAATAATCATTGTACTTCATTGTATACGGTGGAATTCTGTAATGAAAATTGCAATACTTGTTTAAGGAAATTACAATAATCATTGTACTTCATTGTATACTTTAAGAGTCAGAACTCTTAAAAAATATTGCAACAATTATTACATTTCATTGAATACTTTAAGGGTGGAATTCTGTAATGAAAATTGCAATACTTGTTGCATCTACTGTATAATTTTAGGATATTTTAAGGAATATACAACAATCTTTGCATTTCATTGTATACTTTAAGTGTTACATTCTCTTAATATTATTGCAACACTCATACTTTAAGGATGAAATTCTTTAAGGAATGTACAGCACTCATTGCATCTATATAGGATGAAACCCTTTAAGGAAATTACAATAATCATTGTATTTCATTGTATACTTTAAGAGTCAGAACTCTTAAAAAATATTGCAACAATTATTACATTTCATTGAATACTTTAAGGGTGGAATTCTGTAATGAAAATTGCAATACTTGTTTAAGGAAATTACAATAATCATTGTACTTCATTGTATACTTTAAGAGTCAGAACTCTTAAAAAATATTGCAACAATTATTACATTTCATTGAATACTTTAAGGGTGGAATTCTGTAATGAAAATTGCAATACTTGTTGCATCTACTGTATAATTTTAGGATATTTTAAGGAATATACAACAATCTTTGCATTTCATTGTATACTTTAAGTGTTACATTCTCTTAATATTATTGCAACACTCATACTTTAAGGATGAAATTCTTTAAGGAATGTACAGCACTCATTGCATCTATATAGGATGAAACCCTTTAAGGAAATTACAATAATCATTGTACTTCATTGTATACTTTAAGAGTCAGAACTCTTAAAAAATATTGCAACAATTATTACATTTCATTGAATACTTTAAGGGTGGAATTCTGTAATGAAAATTGCAATACTTGTTGCATCTACTGTATAATTTTAGGATATTTTAAGGAATATACAACAATCTTTGCATTTCATTGTATACTTTAAGTGTTACATTCTCTTAATATTATTGCAACACTCATACTTTAAGGATGAAATTCTTTAAGGAATGTACAGCACTCATTGCATCTATATAGGATGAAACCCTTTAAGGAAATTACAATAATCATTGTATTTCATTGTATACTTTAAGAGTCAGAACTCTTAAAAAATATTGCAACAATTATTACATTTCATTGAATACTTTAAGGGTGGAATTCTGTAATGAAAATTGCAATACTTGTTGCATCTACTGTATAATTTTAGGATATTTTAAGGAATATACAACAATCTTTGCATTTCATTGTATACTTTAAGTGTTACATTCTCTTAATATTATTGCAACACTCATACTTTAAGGATGAAATTCTTTAAGGAATGTACAGCACTCATTGCATCTATATAGGATGAAACCCTTTAAGGAAATTACAATAATCATTGTACTTCATTGTATACTTTAAGAGTCAGAACTCTTAAAAAATATTGCAACAATTATTACATTTCATTGAATACTTTAAGGGTGGAATTCTGTAATGAAAATTGCAATACTTGTTGCATCTACTGTATAATTTTAGGATATTTTAAGGAATATACAACAATCTTTGCATTTCATTGTATACTTTAAGTGTTACATTCTCTTAATATTATTGCAACACTCATACTTTAAGGATGAAATTCTTTAAGGAATGTACAGCACTCATTGCATCTATATAGGATGAAACCCTTTAAGGAAATTTCAATAATCATTGTACTTCATTGTATACTTTAAGAGTCAGAACTCTTAAAAAATATTGCAACAATTATTACATTTCATTGAATACTTTAAGGGTGGAATTCTGTAATGAAAATTGCAATACTTGTTGCATCTACTGTATAATTTTAGGATATTTTAAGGAATATACAACAATCTTTGCATTTCATTGTATACTTTAAGTGTTACATTCTCTTAATATTATTGCAACACTCATACTTTAAGGATGAAATTCTTTAAGGAATGTACAGCACTCATTGCATCTATATAGGATGAAACCCTTTAAGGAAATTACAATAATCATTGTATTTCATTGTATACTTTAAGAGTCAGAACTCTTAAAAAATATTGCAACAATTATTACATTTCATTGAATACTTTAAGGGTGGAATTCTGTAATGAAAATTGCAATACTTGTTTAAGGAAATTACAATAATCATTGTACTTCATTGTATACTTTAAGAGTCAGAACTCTTAAAAAATATTGCAACAATTATTACATTTCATTGAATACTTTAAGGGTGGAATTCTGTAATGAAAATTGCAATACTTGTTGCATCTACTGTATAATTTTAGGATATTTTAAGGAATATACAACAATCTTTGCATTTCATTGTATACTTTAAGTGTTACATTCTCTTAATATTATTGCAACACTCATACTTTAAGGATGAAATTCTTTAAGGAATGTACAGCACTCATTGCATCTATATAGGATGAAACCCTTTAAGGAAATTACAATAATCATTGTACTTCATTGTATACTTTAAGAGTCAGAACTCTTAAAAAATATTGCAACAATTATTACATTTCATTGAATACTTTAAGGGTGGAATTCTGTAATGAAAATTGCAATACTTGTTGCATCTACTGTATAATTTTAGGATATTTTAAGGAATATACAACAATCTTTGCATTTCATTGTATACTTTAAGTGTTACATTCTCTTAATATTATTGCAACACTCATACTTTAAGGATGAAATTCTTTAAGGAATGTACAGCACTCATTGCATCTATATAGGATGAAACCCTTTAAGGAAATTACAATAATCATTGTATTTCATTGTATACTTTAAGAGTCAGAACTCTTAAAAAATATTGCAACAATTATTACATTTCATTGAATACTTTAAGGGTGGAATTCTGTAATGAAAATTGCAATACTTGTTGCATCTACTGTATAATTTTAGGATATTTTAAGGAATATACAACAATCTTTGCATTTCATTGTATACTTTAAGTGTTACATTCTCTTAATATTATTGCAACACTCATACTTTAAGGATGAAATTCTTTAAGGAATGTACAGCACTCATTGCATCTATATAGGATGAAACCCTTTAAGGAAATTACAATAATCATTGTATTTCATTGTATACTTTAAGAGTCAGAACTCTTAAAAAATATTGCAACAATTATTACATTTCATTGAATACTTTAAGGGTGGAATTCTGTAATGAAAATTGCAATACTTGTTTAAGGAAATTACAATAATCATTGTACTTCATTGTATACTTTAAGAGTCAGAACTCTTAAAAAATATTGCAACAATTATTACATTTCATTGAATACTTTAAGGGTGGAATTCTGTAATGAAAATTGCAATACTTGTTTAAGGAAATTACAATAATCATTGTACTTCATTGTATACTTTAAGAGTCAGAACTCTTAAAAAATATTGCAACAATTATTACATTTCATTGAATACTTTAAGGGTGGAATTCTGTAATGAAAATTGCAATACTTGTTGCATCTACTGTATAATTTTAGGATATTTTAAGGAATATACAACAATCTTTGCATTTCATTGTATACTTTAAGTGTTACATTCTCTTAATATTATTGCAACACTCATACTTAAAGGATGAAATTCTTTAAGGAATGTACAGCACTCATTGCATCTATATAGGATGAAACCCTTTAAGGAAATTACAATAATCATTGTACTTCATTGTATACTTTAAGAGTCAGAACTCTTAAAAAATATTGCAACAATTATTACATTTCATTGAATACTTTAAGGGTGGAATTCTGTAATGAAAATTGCAATACTTGTTGCATCTACTGTATAATTTTAGGATATTTTAAGGAATATACAACAATCTTTGCATTTCATTGTATACTTTAAGTGTTACATTCTCTTAATATTATTGCAACACTCATACTTTAAGGATGAAATTCTTTAAGGAATGTACAGCACTCATTGCATCTATATAGGATGAAACCCTTTAAGGAAATTACAATAATCATTGTATTTCATTGTATACTTTAAGAGTCAGAACTCTTAAAAAATATTGCAACAATTATTACATTTCATTGAATACTTTAAGGGTGGAATTCTGTAATGAAAATTGCAATACTTGTTTAAGGAAATTACAATAATCATTGTACTTCATTGTATACGGTGGAATTCTGTAATGAAAATTGCAATACTTGTTTAAGGAAATTACAATAATCATTGTACTTCATTGTATACTTTAAGAGTCAGAACTCTTAAAAAATATTGCAACAATTATTACATTTCATTGAATACTTTAAGGGTGGAATTCTGTAATGAAAATTGCAATACTTGTTGCATCTACTGTATAATTTTAGGATATTTTAAGGAATATACAACAATCTTTGCATTTCATTGTATACTTTAAGTGTTACATTCTCTTAATATTATTGCAACACTCATACTTTAAGGATGAAATTCTTTAAGGAATGTACAGCACTCATTGCATCTATATAGGATGAAACCCTTTAAGGAAATTACAATAATCATTGTATTTCATTGTATACTTTAAGAGTCAGAACTCTTAAAAAATATTGCAACAATTATTACATTTCATTGAATACTTTAAGGGTGGAATTCTGTAATGAAAATTGCAATACTTGTTTAAGGAAATTACAATAATCATTGTACTTCATTGTATACTTTAAGAGTCAGAACTCTTAAAAAATATTGCAACAATTATTACATTTCATTGAATACTTTAAGGGTGGAATTCTGTAATGAAAATTGCAATACTTGTTGCATCTACTGTATAATTTTAGGATATTTTAAGGAATATACAACAATCTTTGCATTTCATTGTATACTTTAAGTGTTACATTCTCTTAATATTATTGCAACACTCATACTTTAAGGATGAAATTCTTTAAGGAATGTACAGCACTCATTGCATCTATATAGGATGAAACCCTTTAAGGAAATTACAATAATCATTGTACTTCATTGTATACGGTGGAATTCTGTAATGAAAATTGCAATACTTGTTTAAGGAAATTACAATAATCATTGTACTTCATTGTATACTTTAAGAGTCAGAACTCTTAAAAAATATTGCAACAATTATTACATTTCATTGAATACTTTAAGGGTGGAATTCTGTAATGAAAATTGCAATACTTGTTGCATCTACTGTATAATTTTAGGATATTTTAAGGAATATACAACAATCTTTGCATTTCATTGTATACTTTAAGTGTTACATTCTCTTAATATTATTGCAACACTCATACTTTAAGGATGAAATTCTTTAAGGAATGTACAGCACTCATTGCATCTATATAGGATGAAACCCTTTAAGGAAATTACAATAATCATTGTATTTCATTGTATACTTTAAGAGTCAGAACTCTTAAAAAATATTGCAACAATTATTACATTTCATTGAATACTTTAAGGGTGGAATTCTGTAATGAAAATTGCAATACTTGTTTAAGGAAATTACAATAATCATTGTACTTCATTGTATACTTTAAGAGTCAGAACTCTTAAAAAATATTGCAACAATTATTACATTTCATTGAATACTTTAAGGGTGGAATTCTGTAATGAAAATTGCAATACTTGTTGCATCTACTGTATAATTTTAGGATATTTTAAGGAATATACAACAATCTTTGCATTTCATTGTATACTTTAAGTGTTACATTCTCTTAATATTATTGCAACACTCATACTTTAAGGATGAAATTCTTTAAGGAATGTACAGCACTCATTGCATCTATATAGGATGAAACCCTTTAAGGAAATTACAATAATCATTGTACTTCATTGTATACTTTAAGAGTCAGAACTCTTAAAAAATATTGCAACAATTATTACATTTCATTGAATACTTTAAGGGTGGAATTCTGTAATGAAAATTGCAATACTTGTTGCATCTACTGTATAATTTTAGGATATTTTAAGGAATATACAACAATCTTTGCATTTCATTGTATACTTTAAGTGTTACATTCTCTTAATATTATTGCAACACTCATACTTTAAGGATGAAATTCTTTAAGGAATGTACAGCACTCATTGCATCTATATAGGATGAAACCCTTTAAGGAAATTACAATAATCATTGTATTTCATTGTATACTTTAAGAGTCAGAACTCTTAAAAAATATTGCAACAATTATTACATTTCATTGAATACTTTAAGGGTGGAATTCTGTAATGAAAATTGCAATACTTGTTTAAGGAAATTACAATAATCATTGTACTTCATTGTATACTTTAAGAGTCAGAACTCTTAAAAAATATTGCAACAATTATTACATTTCATTGAATACTTTAAGGGTGGAATTCTGTAATGAAAATTGCAATACTTGTTGCATCTACTGTATAATTTTAGGATATTTTAAGGAATATACAACAATCTTTGCATTTCATTGTATACTTTAAGTGTTACATTCTCTTAATATTATTGCAACACTCATACTTTAAGGATGAAATTCTTTAAGGAATGTACAGCACTCATTGCATCTATATAGGATGAAACCCTTTAAGGAAATTACAATAATCATTGTACTTCATTGTATACTTTAAGAGTCAGAACTCTTAAAAAATATTGCAACAATTATTACATTTCATTGAATACTTTAAGGGTGGAATTCTGTAATGAAAATTGCAATACTTGTTGCATCTACTGTATAATTTTAGGATATTTTAAGGAATATACAACAATCTTTGCATTTCATTGTATACTTTAAGTGTTACATTCTCTTAATATTATTGCAACACTCATACTTTAAGGATGAAATTCTTTAAGGAATGTACAGCACTCATTGCATCTATATAGGATGAAACCCTTTAAGGAAATTACAATAATCATTGTACTTCATTGTATACTTTAAGAGTCAGAACTCTTAAAAAATATTGCAACAATTATTACATTTCATTGAATACTTTAAGGGTGGAATTCTGTAATGAAAATTGCAATACTTGTTTAAGGAAATTACAATAATCATTGTACTTCATTGTATACTTTAAGAGTCAGAACTCTTAAAAAATATTGCAACAATTATTACATTTCATTGAATACTTTAAGGGTGGAATTCTGTAATGAAAATTGCAATACTTGTTGCATCTACTGTATAATTTTAGGATATTTTAAGGAATATACAACAATCTTTGCATTTCATTGTATACTTTAAGTGTTACATTCTCTTAATATTATTGCAACACTCATACTTTAAGGATGAAATTCTTTAAGGAATGTACAGCACTCATTGCATCTATATAGGATGAAACCCTTTAAGGAAATTACAATAATCATTGTACTTCATTGTATACTTTAAGAGTCAGAACTCTTAAAAAATATTGCAACAATTATTACATTTCATTGAATACTTTAAGGGTGGAATTCTGTAATGAAAATTGCAATACTTGTTGCATCTACTGTATAATTTTAGGATATTTTAAGGAATATACAACAATCTTTGCATTTCATTGTATACTTTAAGTGTTACATTCTCTTAATATTATTGCAACACTCATACTTTAAGGATGAAATTCTTTAAGGAATGTACAGCACTCATTGCATCTATATAGGATGAAACCCTTTAAGGAAATTACAATAATCATTGTACTTCATTGTATACTTTAAGAGTCAGAACTCTTAAAAAATATTGCAACAATTATTACATTTCATTGAATACTTTAAGGGTGGAATTCTGTAATGAAAATTGCAATACTTGTTGCATCTACTGTATAATTTTAGGATATTTTAAGGAATATACAACAATCTTTGCATTTCATTGTATACTTTAAGTGTTACATTCTCTTAATATTATTGCAACACGCATACTTTAAGGATGAAATTCTTTAAGGAATGTACAGCACTCATTGCATCTATATAGGATGAAACCCTTTAAGGAAATTTCAATAATCATTGTACTTCATTGTATACTTTAAGAGTCAGAACTCTTAAAAAATATTGCAACAATTATTACATTTCATTGAATACTTTAAGGGTGGAATTCTGTAATGAAAATTGCAATACTTGTTTAAGGAAATTACAATAATCATTGTACTTCATTGTATACTTTAAGAGTCAGAACTCTTAAAAAATATTGCAACAATTATTACATTTCATTGAATACTTTAAGGGTGGAATTCTGTAATGAAAATTGCAATACTTGTTGCATCTACTGTATAATTTTAGGATATTTTAAGGAATATACAACAATCTTTGCATTTCATTTTATACTTTAAGTGTTACATTCTCTTAATATTATTGCAACACTCATACTTTAAGGATGAAATTCTTTAAGGAATGTACAGCACTCATTGCATCTATATAGGATGAAACCCTTTAAGGAAATTACAATAATCATTGTATTTCATTGTATACTTTAAGAGTCAGAACTCTTAAAACATATTGCAACAATTATTACATTTCATTGAATACTTTAAGGGTGGAATTCTGTAATGAAAATTGCAATACTTGTTGCATCTATTGTATAATTTTAGGATATTTTAAGGAATATACAACAATCTTTGCATTTCATTTTATACTTTAAGTGTTACATTCTCTTAATATTATTGCAACACTCATACTTTAAGGATGAAATTCTTTAAGGAATGTACAGCACTCATTGCATCTATATAGGATGAAACCCTTTAAGGAAATTACAATAATCATTGTATTTCATTGTATACTTTAAGAGTCAGAACTCTTAAAACATATTGCAACAATTATTACATTTCATTGAATACTTTAAGGGTGGAATTCTGTAATGAAAATTGCAATACTTGTTGCATCTACTGTATAATTTTAGGATATTTTAAGGAATATACAACAATCTTTGCATTTCATTGTATACTTTAAGTGTTACATTCTCTTAATATTATTGCAACACTCATACTTTAAGGATGAAATTCTTTAAGGAATGTACAGCACTCATTGCATCTATATAGGATGAAACCCTTTAAGGAAATTACAATAATCATTGTACTTCATTGTATACTTTAAGAGTCAGAACTCTTAAAAAATATTGCAACAATTATTACATTTCATTGAATACTTTAAGGGTGGAATTCTGTAATGAAAATTGCAATACTTGTTGCATCTACTGTATAATTTTAGGATATTTTAAGGAATATACAACAATCTTTGCATTTCATTTTATACTTTAAGTGTTACATTCTCTTAATATTATTGCAACACTCATACTTTAAGGATGAAATTCTTTAAGGAATGTACAGCACTCATTGCATCTATATAGGATGAAACCCTTTAAGGAAATTACAATAATCATTGTATTTCATTGTATACTTTAAGAGTCAGAACTCTTAAAACATATTGCAACAATTATTACATTTCATTGAATACTTTAAGGGTGGAATTCTGTAATGAAAATTGCAATACTTGTTGCATCTATTGTATAATTTTAGGATATTTTAAGGAATATACAACAATCTTTGCATTTCATTTTATACTTTAAGTGTTACATTCTCTTAATATTATTGCAACACTCATACTTTAAGGATGAAATTCTTTAAGGAATGTACAGCACTCATTGCATCTATATAGGATGAAACCCTTTAAGGAAATTACAATAATCATTGTATTTCATTGTATACTTTAAGAGTCAGAACTCTTAAAACATATTGCAACAATTATTACATTTCATTGAATACTTTAAGGGTGGAATTCTGTAATGAAAATTGCAATACTTGTTGCATCTATTGTATAATTTTAGGATATTTTAAGGAATATACAACAATCTTTGCATTTCATTTTATACTTTAAGTGTTACATTCTCTTAATATTATTGCAACACTCATACTTTAAGGATGAAATTCTTTAAGGAATGTACAGCACTCATTGCATCTATATAGGATGAAACCCTTTAAGGAAATTACAATAATCATTGTATTTCATTGTATACTTTAAGAGTCAGAACTCTTAAAACATATTGCAACAATTATTACATTTCATTGAATACTTTAAGGGTGGAATTCTGTAATGAAAATTGCAATACTTGTTGCATCTATTGTATAATTTTAGGATATTTTAAGGAATATACAACAATCTTTGCATTTCATTTTATACTTTAAGTGTTACATTCTCTTAATATTATTGCAACACTCATACTTTAAGGATGAAATTCTTTAAGGAATGTACAGCACTCATTGCATCTATATAGGATGAAACCCTTTAAGGAAATTACAATAATCATTGTATTTCATTGTATACTTTAAGAGTCAGAACTCTTAAAACATATTGCAACAATTATTACATTTCATTGAATACTTTAAGGGTGGAATTCTGTAATGAAAATTGCAATACTTGTTGCATCTATTGTATAATTTTAGGATATTTTAAGGAATATACAACAATCTTTGCATTTCATTTTATACTTTAAGTGTTACATTCTCTTAATATTATTGCAACACTCATACTTTAAGGATGAAATTCTTTAAGGAATGTACAGCACTCATTGCATCTATATAGGATGAAACCCTTTAAGGAAATTACAATAATCATTGTATTTCATTGTATACTTTAAGAGTCAGAACTCTTAAAAAATATTGCAACAATTACTACATTTCATTGAATACTTTGAGGTTGAAATGCTGTAATTAATATCGCAATACTTGTTGCATTTCATTGTATACTTTTAGTATGAAATCCTTTATCGAATTTAGAGAACTCACTGCACCTATTGTATACTTTAAGTATAAAATCTTTGTTATAATTATTGAAACAGTTATTGCATTTTATTGCATACCATTAGGATTAAATTTTAAATATAATTATAACAATATTTATAGTAGTTTTTATATGAAAAAGCACTTACCCTAACAGTTTCAAATATATTGCTGCTTTCGATGTACAGTTTTACCAACTAGCCGATGAACATATATCACACAAAAAATAAAAACTTGCACTGTACTCAAACACAAATTAATCTAAAGTCAAATCACGACCACTCACTAAGACGTACTTGCGATGAATGTCTCCTTTCGAATGGAATAATGAGTCCTGTACGTACCAACTGCGATAACTCGGTGTGATAAGCGAATAGTTAATGTTCTTCGGTGGTGCAGGCGTGGACGACAACAACGACGATGATGACCACGACAACAACAATAACAAGGTAGATTCTTTTTAGCGCGTAATGGATCCTTGCGATTGGCATCGACAGAATGAAAGCTATATGCAACAGTGGCCGGCTGATACAATGGCATGCATGATGTGTAGAGTGTTTTGGCGGTCGAATCAACGAAAACAATAGGCGGCTCACCGGCAACTCGTCTAATGAAGTTGATGATGCTGCTGCCACGACAACAGACTGATAGTGAGAGGGATGAGATTTAAATACAAACTGGAGGACGACCTGTCGTTTTCGGTGTTGGTGACACCAACGATTCGATGACAATGACTGACACCAATCGAGGGCGAGAAGGATAATTTTTCTCTGATCCTTTGTAGCACCTTATTAGTGGGACTGACCTGAGAGCAGTTAAGGGTTTAGTAATCGTCAGTTGTTATTGTTGTTGTTGTTATCGTAGAGGATGGTGGACTGGCCGGCAACAGTTGGTGCAGCCTGATCGATGGCGACTGGTGGCGAGACAAAATGCCAGGCAGTGCTTTCTATGAAGAAATCTCCCAAAGAAACTGCCAGACTTTTCGTGTAAAGATGGAAAGCTGACACCAAGGATTCAGCTGGATGATGCAATTGCACTGCTTATTAAGACAACAAAGGAAGCAAGAAACTAAAAACCAAAAAAAGAATGCCTTTTATTATAAATTTCTTATATTACCGTTTTCTTTTTTTTACCCCAATAAACTTTGTTGATGGGTAGACTGAACGAACGAACTAACGAACGAATGATGCGAACGACAACAACAAGTAAATGATATTCTTGGATGTTGCAAGGAACTCGCTACTCAACTGAATGCTCTACGATGCGATGGACTCTTGGCTTTATATAAGAAATAATCCTTCGTCGAAAGTGCCCGGTGATTAAAGACTGATGATATGTGAGATAGTAACACATCTACTCATACACACACGTAAATGCATAGACTTGTATGTTATAAATCCGCCAGCAAGAGCAACCATACTCAGCACTCCAAGGAACGAGAGGAAGAAAATAGTTCAGTCTGAGGCTGGGAGATGCCACGCCGGACCGGGAGTTTGTTCTTCTTGCACCTGCACAAAAAATGCTGGAATTTCAACCAACAACAACAGCAACAGCAGCAACAAGAAGAAGAACGATGATAACAACCACCTTCTTCTACTACTACTATTATTGCTTTTACTACTACTACCTACTACTACTACTTATGTTGATGATGGCAGAATAAAAGAATGGCCATCATCCTTTTAATGACGAATATGAAGACAAGGAGTTGGTCCCCAACTATTACGCAAGAATTAACTTTTCGGCTGGTGGTGCTGGTGGTGATAGAGGTGCTGGAGCATGTGCCACTTCACTTTCTCGATGAATGATAGCGGGTGGGAAATGTTGTTGTTCTTGGTGGGGTTGAGACACACACAAAGCTTCGAAGTGCATAGTGATACACGCGAAAGAAAGAACAGCACACGAGCACGACGGCGGTGGCGACGAAAAACGACAAAAACGATGGTGATGGTGATGTCGATGTTGATGTCGATGTTGATGTTGATGTTGATGTCGATGATGATGGTGTGGGCGATAGTGATGAAAATGATAACCGGCGGTTAACGCGGAGACTAAGAGTAGGCGCAAAACGCCACGCGACGCGACCCAATGCCACAGTAATGACCAACTTGTGTATTAAGTAATCCCGGCCCGGAGTAAACACAGCAACTGATGGACCGACGTGCTGTAAACGGCCAACAATGTTACAAGAACCAACCATGGAGGAAGAGTCCTCCATATCCAAGATATATACAGACAGAGAGAGAGAGAGAGCACGAGAGAGTGAGAAAACAAGAGAGAGAGAGAGAGAGAAAGAGAGAGGGATTTTCGGTCGTCGTCGTACATACGTGTGTGCCGCTCACAAAACCTATTACAAAGGCAGACTCGCATTCACGTACGGTCCGGTGCAGTTCCACGTTAATGGATTTTTTTGTGGGCCCAAAACTAAGATGGTGAAACGCTTCGTTAAATATTAGCAATTTTCAATTTTAAAGTATAGCTTCAATAATAATAATATTTAGTCAGGACAGTCTGTTGTTGTCTAGGGCCCCTAGTATCTATACGTTGAAATATTGAACTTTTTTAAAGAAAATTTGTAAAAAACGAATCTTTTGACCATCGACTAGCAACTGAAATGTCTACCGTCAGATGACAGTTGCCACAAAGTTAAGTAGAAGTAAATGTAACTGAAGGAAACACAATTTCAAAAGGAAATCGGCAACTGATATTTCTATGGTAGCTGTCACAAAGTAAAGTTAAAGTTAGCAAAAGTAGCTGAAGGAAATTAAAAAAAAACAAAAATAATTTGACATTTACATCGATTTTGTTGAGAGACAGGTGTCACAAAGTAAAGTAAAAGTTAACAAAAGTAACTGCAGGAAATTAATCAAAAATTAGAAAGAAAAAAATACTCTAACAGTTGCATCGAATGGCAACTGTCATATGTCTATTATCAGATGGCAGATGTTATTAAAAGTAAAAGTAAACAAAAGTACGAGTAAATGAACAAAATTCGAAAAAGAAATCTCTGAAAATCGACTGGCAACTGACATATCTATGTCAGATGACAGCTGTCACAAAGTAAAGTAAAAGTTAACAAAAGTAACTGAAGCAAATTCAAAAAAACTTGAAGAAAAAAAATAATCTGACAATTGTTGTATGTCTATTATCAGATGGCCGTTGTTAGTAAAAGTAAAAACAGAAATAACTGAAGAAAATTAAACAAAATTTGAAAAAGAAAAAAATAATCTGACATTACCAATTGACCAACTGTCAGTTTTTTTTCCAAATTTCCTTCAGTTAACGTCAAGTTATACAAAAAACAAATGGGAAAGAGTCCTAATATTGTTAATGAATTCCAGTTGTCATAACATGTGTCAAGACGGCACCAGCTGTCAGATTTTTTTTTAAATTTCCTTCAGTTACTCTTCTGAAAAAGTCGTGAGACGCCAAGTTTTTATATATCCATCAGTTAACGTCAAGTGACATAAAAAAATCAAATGTAAAAGAGTCCTAATATTGTTAATAAATTCCAGTTGTCATAACATGAGTCAAGACGGCACCAGCTGTCAGATTTTTTTTTAAATTTCCTTCAGTTACTCTTCTGGAAAAGTCGTAAGATGCCAAGTGACACAAAAAACAAATGGAATTATTAATGAATTGATTGAGAAGACAACATATGTCTTCATCACATAACTACGAGCGCCTTATTGCAAATCACCAACCACCTACCGGCCATGGTGTTGTATCCTCTCTCTCTCGCAAGGACACTTTTGCTGTACGATAACTTTGGACGCTTTTACCAACCAACATCATATAGTCACCCTGTTGTAAGAGCCGAACGAAACTACTAATGACAACAACAAAAACAAAAACACCAACAAACATCGCACACCACCTCACAAAGCCAGTGCGAGAGCGAACATTTGATAAGCGGAGCGCGCAAGCGCCGGTGGGGGTTGTTACCGGTGCTGCTATCGTTATCAGCCATTCCTGCAAGTGGATGGAGCATAGAAGCACCAACATCAGCGCTACCATTAGCACCACTCTTGGAAGCAGATGTGCAGCTGTGCTTTACAATCTACACACACACACACACACAAGCAATGGATCCAGCAGACAAAGCTGAGAAGAGAATATGCTACAGCTTCTGCTGTGGAGTGCTGAATGGGTATTGGAGAGTAGGTAGCTGATTTCGGGTTGTTCTGGTAGTGGTGGTAAGCGAACGGATGCATAGGATGGTATCTCTGAAGGCGAACGCTCCTGATGGCTAAAAAATCCTTCTGTGCTGCTAACAAGGACGAAATCTTTGGTGGCCACGATGACGATGGCGAGGATAAGGACCACAACGACGAAGGGGAATAAACTGCGCTTGCATCTACGAAATTGTCCACTTTCGGCGTATAAATCAAGCAGCTTCCGACGATTTCCTGCGACCGATTTGTTTCCAAACAATACTTTTTGACCTAATTTCGCATTGCCCAGCCTCCACGAGGCTAGCTGCTTCTATCACAGCAGCCAATTCGACGTGAGCTACTACCTAATTTTGAATTTAGCCTCCAGTTGGAAAAGAAAATCATCGAAATGCAGATTGGGAACCTTCCATACGGTGGATTATCTTCCTTAATTTGTTAAATAAGAAATAATACTCGTAGTTAAGAAACTAAAAATAAAAATGCCCAAGTAGTAGTAGCCCCCTAAAAGGTAGAAATTGAAAACAGAGCAACTACAATTGCTATAAGATAAGGGATAATTCCTGGAATGTTGTTGTTAATGGAAATCTGGAATATATGAGGCTTAAAAGAAGACATAAATGAAAGGAACCAACCACACTAAGCATTTGAGATTTACAAGAAGATTAACAGAACATCAAATGCTTAGTTCTGGTTCTTTTAATACATATATGGCTACCATCTGCAGCCAGACCAGAGGGAGTGAAGTTATCCTAAACAGCATTTTCGGCGACGGTGAATAAGTGGTCGTTCCAAACAAGCTTGTCAATAACGCCCGTACCGAGAATTGCGAGTTTTTCAGTTTCCTTGATGCCAAGTGTCATGCCATGGACGGATAATAGCTGAGGGTTCGCTTGGACGGCATTAGTTCTTGGAAGCGTTAAATTCTACTCAATTGATTTCTTCCGATTTTATTATGCTTTTCAGGTCAGAATGGCACGTTGTTTGTATTCCACATGTGACGGGAAGGGACATTCGTCAAATTCGTAGATGAGGAGCTGAAAGTGATGTCGCCAGAGCAAACGAGTGATTTGGATTTAAGGTAATGGAAATAAGGAAAACAACGCATTGACATTAAGATTCTCTAATATACTGAATTCCACTATAAAGGCTGATAAATAAAAGCATATGCGAAGTACTGCAACGCACCAGCTGCCACACTGAACACAGTCATTATAGCGATTAACAAAAAAAAAAGTTGTATGGCAGCCCCCCGAACCCGCGGCACGATCACTGCCAAATTTTAATAGAAATTGTTGTCACCGGAAATACACATCTGTGCAAAGTTTCAATAAAATCGAGCTTTGGGAAGTGGGTTAAAAATTAATCGTAAGAATCCACGACAAACACACGCGCACCCGACGTTTAAACGGACCGCTGCCGCTTCTGCAACGGTACAAAAACGCCTGAACATATACTCTTTGTTTGATTTCCCCAATAACCCCAGCCCATTTGGCTGATACTGCGTCCTAATAAGATCTATTGTATCGTTGGGTGTAACTTATATTATAGAGACTAACTACCTTCCTAATGGGCGATAGTATGTCCATATATATATATACAGTTGTAGTGGTTTGGTATGATAATCTGAGAAAAATCACACCAGGGCACTCCGTCCCTCGGTCCATTGAACTCGTTCCAACTAAGTTCACTCTTCAAAGCTCTTCGTTTCTTTTAGATAGCGAAGGACTTGTTCTACTTCCAACGACTGACCGAAGTTCTTCGATCGTTATTATATCCCTTCCAAAAACGTTCATCCGTAGTCTGGAGTAAGGACAGGATAGCTACAAAGGTAATGTGTAGATCCATTTCCGATATTGTTTTGAGTGGGATGCTTAATGAGCACTATCTTGTAACTGAAGATTTAAATTGATTCCATGGTTTTCGGGGTCGCTGAGTTGAATGTTGATGGTAAGACAGCTCTAGGGGGATGGGGTCGAAACGGTGGGTCCAATTGGTGTTTCGGTTCCGTTAAAAATGTATTAGGTTCCGAACTTAGGACTCGCGCGCTCGCTCAGTTTCATTAAGATCGGCGAGTGGGCAGAAGATAATTCGTAGCAAGTTTCGGCCGTAGCATACGCTCTAGCAAGACTCTTTGTTACACAGAAGCCGATTTTTTGTCTATCGGTTGGCCAATATGTTGGTCTACCGCCAGATAAGTGGTCTAGATTTCCTTCCTGCATACAATCCGATAGCTGCTTGCCTTGCTTGGTGATATTAACCTGGAGCCCCATTGAATATGTTTGGAGTTAAATAGTTTATATGAAGAAGGAGTGCACAAAAGCTTAAATTTCTGTAATTTATATATAATTTCATGCCTTATTGCAGGGCATTAAGGCAAAGAACACACGCTAATGACGCATTTGTACACGTCCGCAGCTAACGTAATAGAATAAAATTCAAATTAAATTAAAAGCAATGCTTATAGTGGTTATACTCTGTAACTTTTAAAATTAAAAATTTAATGAAAAAATAAACGACCATAAATGGGTCTCTAGTAGTTGTTAAAATATTTGACCCCCCTAAAGTATACAATGAAATGCAATTATTGTTGCAATTATCAATCAACGATATCACCCTTAGAGTATACAATGAAATGCAATGATTGTTGCAATTATCAATCAAGGATATCACCCTTAGAGTATACAATGAAATGCAATGATTGTTGCAATTATCAATCAACGATATCACCCTTAGAGTATACAATGAAATGCAATGATTGTTGCAATTATCAATCAACGATATCACCCTTAGAGTATACAATGAAATGCAATGATTGTTGCAATTATCAATCAACGATATCACCCTTAGAGTATACAATGAAATGCAATGATTGTTGCAATTATCAATCAACGATATCACCCTTAGAGTATACAATGAAATGCAATGATTGTTGCAATTATCAATCAACGATATCACCCTTAGAGTATACAATGAAATGCAATGATTGTTGCAATTATCAATCAACGATATCACCCTTAGAGTATACATTGAAATGCAATTATTGTTGCAATTATCAATCAACGATATCCCCCTTAGAGTATACAATGAAATGCAATTATTGTTGCAATTATCAATCAACGATATCACCCTTAGAGTATACAATGAAATGCAATGATTGTTGCAATTATCAATCAACGATATCACCCTTAGAGTATACAATGAAATGCAATGATTGTTGCAATTATCAATCAACGATATCACCCTTAGAGTATACAATGAAATGCAATGATTGTTGCAATTATCAATCAACGATATCACCCTTAGAGTATACAATGAAATGCAATGATTGTTGCAATTATCAATCAACGATATCACCCTTAGAGTATACATTGAAATGCAATTATTGTTGCAATTATCAATCAACGATATCCCCCTTAGAGTATACAATGAAATGCAATTATTGTTGCAATTATCAATCAACGATATCCCCCTTAGAGTATACATTGAAATGCAATTATTGTTGCAATTATCAATCAACGATATCCCCCTTAGAGTATACAATGAAATGCATTGATTGTTGCAATTATCAATCAACGATTTCACCCTTAGAGTATACAATGAAATGTAATATTTATCAAACGATTTCAGCTTCTAAAGTATGCAACGAAATGCATAGATGCGAATAGAAGTTTCCTACCCAACAAACATTCAAGACAGGTTTCCTGCCAACTTATTGTAAGTGAAGTGTAACTTTTTCGGCGGTGAGGTGAAAATTTAGCACGGTATTAAAAATAGTTTTGAGTTACGATTTGGTGTAACGATTTTGTGTTGCGATTTTCTGTTGCGATTTTGTGTTACATTTTTGACTTCTTGTAACTACGCCATTTCTCAAGCGATTTGTATGAAATTCGGTATATAGGACACAAATGGAAGGTACCTACAATTTAAGGCTGGATCTGAACGGCGAATTGAGAAGCTTTCCGTGACTGACAAGTTATTACTCTCGGAATGTTCGTCACCCATTCGCGAGAGGTGGGACACAGTGAAAAATACTTTTGGTGTTGCTGAGCTTCGAACCTTAACCTCCTGCTCAGCAGCCATGTGCACTTCCACTGAGCCACGGTGCGACTATACGATTCTGAAATACGGTCATTAAGTTGTGGAATTTCGGGTGACTAAGACATTTCGAAAGCAATTTCTATGAAATGTGGTATGTAGGACTAAGTTGCGACTATAAGACCTGTTTATATGGAAATTCTGGAATATGGTCATTAAGGACCGAAATTTTGGGTATGGTCTTTTAGGTGTCTTTTGTGATCTTTTGTGGGTCTTTTGATGATCTTTTAAGGATCATTTGGGGGTCTTGGGGGTCTTTTGATGGTTTTGTGGGTTCTTTTATGGGTCTCTTGAGGGTTTTTTTTTGCCCCACAGCATCAAGAAGTTTCACTTACACCGCGCGTAAAGGTAAAACCCATTGTTTTTGTTAATTTTTCTACAAAGTCTCCTTGTAAGGGTACACACTTCTCCCAGCGGTGATTCCATCACAATAACCCGTCCAAGTATTACGCTTCTACTTCATTCTTCGTCATTAAGTGGATGATGGCCATTCTTTTATTCTGCCATCATCAAGATTAGTCGTATTGGAAGGCAGTACTAGTAAAAGACAGTAGTAGTAGTAGTAGAAGGTAGTTGATATCATCGTTCTTCTTTTTCTTGTTGTTGTTTCTGTTGATGTTGGTCAAAGTGCCAGCATTTTTTGTGCAGGTTCAAGAAGAACCAACTCCCGCTCCGGCTCGGCATCTCTCTGTCTCAGACTGAACTATTTTCTTCCTCACGTTCTTTGGAGTGCTGTGCATGGTTGCTGTGCTGGCGGACCTATAACATACATGTCTATGGATTTATGTGTATGTGGAGTCACATATCATCTGTCTTTAATCACTGGGCACCTTCGACGAAGGATTATTTCTGATAAAAAAAACCAAGAGTCCATCGCATGTAAGAGCATTCAGGTGAGCAGCGAGTTGCTTGCAACATCCTAGAATATCATTTACTTGCCCACAGCAGTAGCAAGGATCTGTTGTCGTTCGCATCCTTTGTTCGTTCAATCTCTATTGGGGTAAGAAAAAATGGTAATATTGGATATTTATTTAATAAAAGGCTTTCTTTTTTCGGTTTTTAGTTTCTTGCTTCCTTTGTTGTCTTAATAAGAAGTGCCATTCCATCATCCAGCTGAATCTTTGGTATCAGCTTTCCATCTTTAGGCGTTTCTTTGGGAAATTTCTTAATAGAGAGTACTTGTCTAGCCAGCAGTCGCCATCCATCAGAATGCACCAACTGTTGCCGTAAGGCCACCATCCTCTACCACTAAGAAGGTGTTACAAAGGATCACAAAAAGTGTATCCTCCCCACCCTCGATGAAATCAATTACTGTCAGTCAGTCGTTGGTGTCAGTCTCATCCCTCTCGCTATCAGTCTGTTGTCCTGGCAGAAACATCAAAAACTACATTAGACGAGTTGCCGGTAAGCCGCCAATTGCCTTTGGTCGATTCAACCGCCCGCCAATACACACCATGTCTCGCATGTCATTGTAACAGCCAGCCAATGCTGCACATAGCTCTCATTCTGTCGATGTCAATCGCAGAGACGAATTCCACTTGAAATAGAGTTCAGTCTTCGC
The DNA here is from genome assembly GCA_947095585.1 of Nephrocerus scutellatus. Taxonomy (NCBI): domain Eukaryota; kingdom Metazoa; phylum Arthropoda; class Insecta; order Diptera; family Pipunculidae; genus Nephrocerus; species Nephrocerus scutellatus. The sequence continues at coordinate 2,057,241 of OX352766.1, forward strand.
TTACATTCTAGAACAATCTTCGAATTGACACAAGGTCATTCCAGTGCTTGGCTTTCACTACATATTGCAAAGTTTCGTCCTTGTATCTTTTTAGAGACAGCCCAGTTGGGGCAACTTGTAAAATAGCAAATATTTCTGTTTGAAAAACAGTTGACCATCTTCCAAGTGCGGATGCCTCCTCAGAATTCTCATCTAAGAACCATCTTGCACCTGTTCCTTTATCGGTAAGAGATGTGTCTGTGTAGAATATGAACTCGAACTACCTAAGGATCTCTGTTGAATTTTTCCAACTTTCCCTGCTAGGCTATTGAACTTTATATCCTCCTTTGAACATAAGAAATGGTACAGTACTGTCCACAGCTATCAGAAGCGTAGGAATTTGTTCCAACTGGAATATGGAATATGTATTCGCGGAATGATTTGCAATGTCAGCTATTCGTGTAGGCTCATTCATAAGCTGACTAAGGTGATTTAACTCAGCGAACATCTCAACACACCTTCCTTCGGGTGTTGTCTGGCTAGAATGGCGAAGCCACCCACAATTGTGAACTAAACGCATGTGTGATCGGGCCGGGCCCTAAGGTTCGAGGGGTGCTCATATACATTTTTTTCAAAATAAGCCCGATTTTCTGCAAATTTTCAACAAAGGTGTATCTCCGATAACAACTCTCCGGTTTTGTGAAGTGAAGGGGCTCTAATATTAAAAACTTTGCACACAAATGTATCTCCTATTAGAGAATTGACGAAAAATTTCAATTTTCCCCGTCTAAGTTCTCTTCTCCGTCTGAAAAACGGAAAGCACGGTACTACGACGCAACACTACCCTTAAGCCTGTTACTGACCTATCCAAGAATACGAGTTCGATGCACAGAAGAGGAAATGGAATTCATGAGCGCGACTGTGACCTACATACGAATCGTATTGCAACAAGCGAGTTGGAGTTGAATGGACGTACTCAGCATACATCAGCATACTGCGTCGAACGACACAGCGTACATGCGTCATCACTGTACTGCGTGCGTCGGCATAATGTACCTTTGATTTAATTTAGTGCTAGAAGAATTCGGATGGAGATACCACTACAGATAGGATGTTCCAGCTCTATTGTTGCAATTTTTTTGTTCTTCTTACGCATTCCACCTTTTCCACTTTTTCTACTGATACCTTGGAACATTTTCCCGATTTTGGCTTCGTTAGCTTAGCTAATTAACGAAGGCCGGTTCTTGTGAGCTGTAAAACCCCGATTTAGACCTTGTGTGCTCTGGTATTGAGCAATAAGGGACAATAAACTCGTTGCAAGGTTGCAACAATGGTAGGATATTGATTGAGGATTGGGAAACAGCGTATGTTGGTTGTTGTGCATAACGATTTATGAATTAATTTTGCGAGATTGTTGTATGGCATTGGTTTAGGATTGCGTCACTGTGCTGCTACCACATAATACCACAATTGTCGTCACTGCACCCCTCCCTCCACTCATGGCAATCGGAAAATAAATCCAATCAAAAATTATTTTGATTGGATTTTTGTTGTATGCGACCGCCCGCAACAATAGGCATTTCGATAACACAAATCAAGTGTATCTCCAATATAATGAGCTAACGTGTTGCTCACATCTCGTGTGGAGGTGAGAATGCTGAGAGGATGTCCAGGAGTGTTGCATAATGAAAAGGCCTGACGTACGGATGCCGCAGATTACATAACCATTCGACCCCTGTTCGCCTTTCGGGAGTCCTTTTTGGCTGTGTGGTGGCTGGGTGGCTGGGTGGCTGGGTGGCTTGGTTAATTATGATATTATTTTAAGAATTAATTAAGATTTCTATATTGGTATTGTCCGACGTCACAAACGCCTTCAATCACGAGTGTCTTCTAATCAGCGGTACTCTCTGCGAGTGTGCGCCAGTGTATGCCGGCATACCGCGTGGGAAGACCTTTTCGCGTATAAGAATGCCGGCATGGACATACTTGATATTAATTGGAAGTTTCCTTTTAAAAGTGGAAGTCACGACAACTTCTGAGTTACGAGTGATTTTGTGGTTTTTGTGAATTGTGATTGTTCGTCTGTTCGACTGTTTTGGAGTAGATCCGTCCCTAAGTGAATTCCGTTCCGTTATTCATCCAAAAGTTATAAAACAAATTCATAAAGGTAGTGATAATATGTAAGTACGACTATTTTGAAAATTATTTTGTAGAGTCATGTCAGTTGAGGTCCAGGCTCAGCGGGAAATGTCGCGCCACTCACGTAACTAGGCAGTGTCGTCGATTTTTGTATTCCGTTTATTAATTTCTGATAAAAAATGGAAGTGTGGGGGGCACAACACGTTTTTCTTTTACGGACGGGGCCGGAATCTTCAGTAAATGTATATTCAATTATTTATATTTTGTTTTTTGTTTAAATTTCTATTGCACTTAACAGATTTCTCCCACGTGCCAACGATTTTGAGTGATTTGAAAAAACTCGAAAAACTTTCTAAGTAAACTGTAACTAGCGGTTGTCAGATTTCCGACAGACAGACGGACATACAGACATTTTTATAATCCACGTATGTTGCTGAGATCCACTCGGAAACTACACATCACTACACAAAACATTTCAATTTGTGTCCCACAAACCACCTTAGTTTGAATCGAGATAAACGATAGGAGTACTGGAGTTGAGGATGTTGGTTGTAGGATGCGGGTTGAAGTTTGAACGCTGCTGGTTGTAGTTAGGTGGTTGCGGGTTGTATGTTGCAGGTGGCAGGTGGCAGGTTGCAGGCTGTTGTTTGTAGGAGGGTATTTAGTTGCGTCTTGAAGAGGTTTTCTTGTGGGTCTTGATGTGGGTCTTGATGGTGCTCTCAGAGGGTCTTGAGGGGGTCTTGATGGGGTTCTGAGAGGATCCTTGGAGAATAGTTGAGGGGGTCTTATGAGGATTTTGAGATGGTCCTGAGGGTTGTTTTGAGGGGGCCTTTAGATCGTCTTGATGGGTGTCTTGAGGGGACTTGAAATGAGGAGGGTTTTGAGAAGGTCTTTATTTGGTCTTGAGGGGGTTGTGAAAGAGTCATTAGAAGGGTCTTGAGGGGTCTTAAGTAAGTTCTGAGAGGGTACTGATTGGGATCTTTATGGGTTTAAGGTGGTCTTGGGGGAGTCTTTAGGTGGTCCTGAAGTGGTCTTGAAAGCGTTTTGAGGGGGATAAAATGGATCTTGAGGGGTACTTAGGCGGTCTTGGAATGGAGGCGTTCTGAAGAGATTTTGAGGGGAACTGCGGGGGTCTTAATCAGTATTGAAGGCATTCTTGAAGCTGTTTTGAGGGGTCTTGAGAGGCTTTTGAGTGGGGTCTTGAAAGAGTTTTAAGAGAGTCTTTAGTTGGGTCTTAAGGAAGTCTTGGGACGTTTTAGAGATTGTCAATAGTGGAGACTTGACCGAGTCTTCAGGTGGACTTGAGAGGGTTTTGACAGGGTCTTGACTGGGATCTTCGGGTGGTTCCTAGGAGTTCGGAGTAGATCTGAGGGGGGTCTTAAGGTTTTATCTCGGTCTTTCCTTCTGTCCCTTTCAGAAAGATGTTGGCGTCTGAATCGATGCCAACGTTCTTCGTTCCCTGATTCTTTCAAAACACAGCCGCAGCGTGTAGCATCACTCGAACTATGGAACTTTACTAAAATATGTGGTGGTAGTCGCGATCGCGATGTTGATTGTTATATTTATTAGTACGGGCTTATGCCTTCGCAGAGATGGTCTAGATATTTAATAAAGCCAGTTGCATGGCACATCTCCTTGTATTCAACCGCAATGCTCGTGGCGCTCCGAATCAGTCATCAGATTACCCCAAAGCCAATCTTCAAACGTACAGTTAACTTCAAAGATTTGATCCTCCTCCGTGCAACACGTATTTGGAAGGCTTTGCCAAGCTCCGGCTTTCCACATTGGTACGATCCATATGCATTTAAGACACAAGCTCATAGACATCTCCTCGTTTCTCCTCCTTTTTCTTAACACACACGCTGTGCCAAGCATACAGAACTTGTTTGTTCCAGGATAATATGGCAAGGTCCTATTGTATTATGCTTGCAGAGGAACGTTTATGTTTTACTGGGCGCCTTAATAAGAAACAACATCCTACACATTGGCACAGGACAACCAACATACCGGCCATCAGCCAGGAAATGTACAGCGGAACATTAAAAAACAATCTCTAGGCATCGCTTCTAAGTAATATGAGGATGTGAACGAACCCCTTAATGTGTACGCAAATTATAAACAAAAAAATTGCAACATTGCATGTTGCCAGTCAGGTGTTGCATGTTCATGCAACCTGCATCATGTATCTCACCCATCGCTAGGAGTCTTAGGAGTGTCTTACAATCACAATTCATCTCAGAAAGTGTTGATTAGAGACCAATATCTGTCATCTCATATTTCACCCTCTTCTTATCCTCACCATAATAGGGATGTTGGCGGTAATTACCCAAACAGCATTTAATACCAGATTGTAGGTCATATGTCAATTTTGCTTGAAATTGCTTCAGGCGCTCCAGAGTTATGCTGGCATCGATTACATCGATTCCTATATGGATAGTTACATTCATACAAAATACTGGCTGAAATACGCGGCATTGTTCGGCTGCCCCCACCACCCTGCCAACAAGCGGAAATCTTTATTGCGTTAAGAGCATTAACTGCACCAAAACAAAGATGTGGCGAAAGTTTCACTCAGTGGAACGGATAGTTTTTGATGTTTGCGATGTCTCACGAACAGATACACGGAAATTGATTTCCATATAGTCAGATAACTGTAGGAAACGATGCACAAATAGTGAGTTATCAGTGTATATGGGACATTAACATAAAAGAGTATGGCATACTGACATTGAACTTTGTGAACATTAATTCCTGAAGAGTGAGACGTTGGCACGCCAAGGAATGTTTTGGCAGAAGTTGTTGTCTTTTTCAAGATGTCACAAAAAGCCACCGTACTACCTACTGAAATTGTATTACCTTTAACCTTGAAAGAGCACGGTATCTGGGTGGTATCGAAGGGGTTGATTGGAAAAGAAGACAGCATCATATGTTCGTTGGATATGGTACAGCCAAACAACATTACCCACTACGATGTTTACTCAACCATAACCACCACCACACCACCACAAGAAGACAAGGCAGACCGAAAAGGAAAAGGACGACGAGACGACAGCCGATAATTTTATGGTAATTTTTCTCGCTCCAAAAATCCATCGGCCTTACGGTTGATTGGGTTGCGTCCACATTGATAGCTTGTGACACGCTTTTGCCAAATAATTGCCACCAACGGCCGCTTCGGAGATGCGTCAAAACAACAAACACAACTATCTGTTGTTGTCTGATGTGCCATGTCGTCGAAAGGCTTCGCCCCGCCTCCCACGAGTATTGAAGATTTTGGTCGGGTAGACACTACTACACTTCTTCCTCTTCGTCCACCACCATTGTGGACATACGAGTAGTTGAGGTGCGTGTGGCTGGTACGAGAGAGCAATTACTGATAAGCAACCCTTGCTGCTGAGCTAGCGTCCCAGTTGAAAGCTTTTTGATAACACACATGGGGCGGTAACTGAAATTGAAGGTCGCCACACGCAAATATTCCCTTAATCATTCATTATTGCAATATTTTTGCGAAATAATAAAAATGAACTCCTGTTTTTTATGAATTATGCCGCATGAATTGATCCGAAGAATTTTTTTATTTAACAATAAATTGTCATTTAAGTGGCTCCCCTTTACAGAGGATGGCATCTGATGGATATCTGCGGTATTGTGTTCTGTCTGTGTGGACAGAGCTGTGTTATATGAAACAAAGCCAAAGGAGGTTGAAAAAATTCATATATTGGTCTAAAGCATGGTATACTCGTATAGTTGATTAACTGGCGTTGCCTTTTGTGCTCCTAGGAGTGCTGTGTATGTCCTACCTTCAATATTCAACTCAGCCAACTACTGATTCTAACAAAAATATCGGTCATTTCAGGTTATTTCTACAAGTCACCCCTTCCCATCCTAACACCAAGCAGTGCCAATGGTGTCTTCATCGTCATACTCCTGCACTCCTGTAATAAAACTCTCCATCGCTACCAATATCAAGCCAATGTTATTTAGGGTGGCATCGATAAACTCTCTGCGTCCTCGTCTTTTTTGTATAGAGGTAATCACTAGGCTTGATAGTGATTCGGATATATTTAAGATTCGTTAACATGGTCAACCTATGTACTCGTGTCACGTTGATTGGGATAACGAATTCTCTCTTCTTCTTTTTAAAGTTCTATGATTTTATAATGCCACAATTATCGTATAATTATCCTACAGGCATTAAATAATCATCCTGTAACCATTCTATAATTATGGGGAGGGCCAGGACCGGAAACCACTTGTCAGATATGATGATAATTCTATAACTACCCTAAAAAGATCTCTAAAACTTTTTATAATGGTTGTATAACTCCACAGGCATTCTATTATCCTTAAATTCCTCTATAAAAAAATGTAATCCTAAGATCATCCTAAAATAATGAAAATAAATGGCGCAACCAAGGCCTAGCTTCTTGCGACCATTCGTGTTGTGCGTGTGTTTTTTTCTTTGCCCTGATTGTTAGCTTAGATCTTCGGCCTCGCAATATTTTTATAGTCATTCTATTATTTCTTAATTCCTATATAAAAATCTGATAATCTACACCATAAAACATACCATCATCACAACAGAAAAAAACTTCCTATAATCTCATCATATAATTCTAAAATCGTTACATAGCATCATCATACACCTACACAATATACGTTCTATAATCATCCTATAAACATTTCAAAATAAAAAAACTTCCCATAATCTCATCATATAGTTATTATATTCTTTAGCTATAATATAGTCTTAAAATCGTCTTATATTGTATCCAATAAAAATACCATAAACATCCTATAAACATCGCAAAAGAAAAAACTTCCTATAATCTCATCATATAATTCTAAAATCGTTACATAACATCATCATACACCTACACATTGTACGTTCTATAATCATCCTATAAACATTTCAAAATAAAAAAGCTTCCCATAATCTCATCATATAGTTATTATATTCTTTAGCTATAATATAGTCTTAAAATCGTCTTATATTGTATCCAATAAAAATACCATAAACATCCTATAAACATCCCAAAAGAAAAAACTTCCTATAATCTCATCATATAATTCTAAAATCGTTACATAACATCATCATACACCTACACAATATACGTTCTATAATCATCCTATAAACATTTCAAAATAAAAAAGCTTCCCATAATCTCATCATATAGTTATTATATTCTTTAGCTATAATATAGTCTTAAAATCGTCTTATAGTGTATCCAATAAAAATACCATAAACATCCTATAAACATCCCAAAAGAAAAAACTTCCTATAATCTCATCATATAATTCTAAAATCGTTACATAACATCATCATACACCTACACAATATACGTTCTATAATCATCCTATAAACATTTCAAAATAAAAAAGCTTCCCATAATCTCATCATATAGTTATTATATTCTTTAGCTATAATATAGTCTTAAAATCGTCTTATATTGTATCCAATAAAAATACCATAAACATCCTATAAACATCCCAAAAGAAAAAACTTCCTATAATCTCATCATATAATTCTAAAATCGTTACATAACATCATCATACACCTACACAATATACGTTCTATAATCATCCTATAAACATTTCAAAATAAAAAAGCTTCCCATAATCTCATCATATAGTTATTATATTCTTTAGCTATAATATAGTCTTAAAATCGTCTTATATTGTATCCAATAAAAATACCATAAACATCCTATAAACATCGCAAAAGAAAAAACTTCCTATAATCTCATCATATAATTCTAAAATCGTTACATAACATCATCATACACCTACACATTGTACGTTCTATAATCATCCTATAAACATTTCAAAATAAAATAGCTTCCCATAATCTCATCACATAGTTATTATATTCTTTAGCCATAATATATCCTTAAAATCGTCTTATATTATATCCTATAAAAATTCCATAAACATCCTATAAACATCCCAAAAGAAAAAACTTCCTATAATCTCATCATATAATTCTAAAATCGTTACATAACATCATCATACACCTACACATTGTACGTTCTATAATCATCCTATAAACATTTCAAAATAAAATAGCTTCCCATAATCTCATCACATAGTTATTATATTCTTTAGCCATAATATATCCTTAAAATCGTCTTATATTATATCCTATAAAAATTCCATAAACATCCTATAAACATCCCAAAAGAAAAAACTTCCTATAATCTCATCATATAATTCTACAATCGTTATATAATTCCTAAATTTCATAGTAGACTAAAGTAGGCTCTGCTGGCTTTAGGAAGGGTCTTGACTTTAAGAAGAGTCATAACAGACTAAAGTAGGCTTTACTGGCTTTAGGAAGAGTCTTGATAGACTTTAGTAGGCTTCGTTGGCGTTAGGAAGAGTTTTGACAGACTGGAGTAGGCTTTGATGGCTTAAGGAAGAGTCTTGACTTATTTTAGTAGGACTTTTTGGCTTTAAAAAGAGTCATAACAGACTAAAGTAGGCTTTGAAGGCTTAAGGAAGAGTTTTGACAGACTAAAGTAGACTTTGATGGCTTAAAGACATATTTTATTAGGCTTTTCTGGCTTAACAAGAATCATAAAAGACTAAAGTAAGCTTTAGGATGGCTTAAGGATGATTCTTGACAGACTTTAGTAGGCTTCTTTGGCTTTACGAAGAGTCTTGATGTCTGAGTATCTGAATGGTTTTATGGAGGATTGTTCTTCTCGCCGTTAGAGTCAGAGTCTCGGATCACTTACTCCAACGCCAAGTTGAAGAGGACGCAGGCCAGTCCATCCCCTTGCCGGCTGGAGCCCATTATAGACGTTGAATGGGCTTGCTAGTGATCCGGATATTTTTACTTGGCTTATAAAATTGGTCATGATGTTCAACCTACATAGTCGTGTCAGTTTATTTGGGATGCCGAATTCTCTCGTGCCTTTATATAGTTCTACTCTGGCTATGCTATCATAGGCGGCTCTAAATTCTATAAAAAGATGGTGTAGTGAGTTTTGAAACTCTAGGCATTTTTCCGTCACCCGCCTAAGGGTGTAAATCTGATCCGTTGTTGATTTGCCTGTGATGAAGCCACACTGGTATATGGACCAATGATGACTTTAGCGTATGGGGCTATCCTGTCTTGAAGGATAGAGGAGATGGGGCACATGATGCCTCTTCGCCAGTCGCCTTCCTCCCATACTTGCACTATTATTTCATGAATTGCTTGGTGTACTGTGGTTTTTTTTTTTGCTTGCTTGCTTGCTTGGATCTCATCAGATCCCGGGGCCTTATTATTTTTGAGCCGATTTATCGCTCTACTAACTTCGTCTATGCTTGGTGGCGGCTGCATAGTGTGGTCTTCGTTCATTGGTGGAGCCTCCAATTCCTCAATTAGCTGGCCATTTAGCAACTCATGAAAGTGCTCTTCCTATCGCCCTAAGATGCCTTTGAGATCGGCGATCAGATTACCCTCTCTTTGTCTATGCAGTACATGCAACGCGGTGTACATTGCGTCATACCGCGGACTCTTTGGCAGAACTTCCGCGCCAGTGAGCGAGGACTGCACTGTTCCAGTTCACGGACCAGCTTTCTTTCGCCGGTGAACTGCTTTTTCATATCTTCTTCATATCCTTTCAAGCATATAGCATATAGCGCAAATTATAAAACAGAAATAAAACAAAAAAATGAAAATTAATTTTTGTATTTTTCTGTTTTTTGATAACTATTTCATGTGGAACTCTGCTTCTTGTGTCATCGACGGTCTTTTGCTCGACCGATTATGGAATGGCTTCTGGATGTTAACAAATGAACGTGCTGGTGGTTGTTGGTTGTTGTTGTTGTTGTTGGCAAATACAGATAAAAATTAGCTACACCAGTAATTGCCATCAACAAAATGGACGAACAAAGCGAGCCTACTATTGATGTAAATATACTTATGATGGCAGCTCTTCCTCCACCATACAATCACCACTTCATTATCCTCATCCACTTTGCAGGCAGAGACTGGGACTGGGATAACAACGGCCTTATTGACAGCGCCGACAGCTTGCTGTGTATCTCCAAAGGAACGGTCATCTTCTTTAAGGTCATTTTGCTCGGCCACAAAGACTACCCCACAGACTGCATCATCTCCTCCATCTGTAGTTGGAAACGTTTTAGTGGGCGGTTCAGAAAACACATCCACAACGCTTAACGTTCAGATTGAGAATGCAACACAAGCCCAGCTCGCAACGGGGCCGCCATCATATGATTCAGATACAGACACACCGATATGGAAGTCGCTGGCGCATGTAACTCTCTTGTGTGAACCGCGTTCGTATCCTTTTCGGACGCGTGAAATTCTACTGCTACCGAATATGATATGCAAAGTAGGAAGATTGACGACGAGGCGAAGGTTGTCCCAAACGAACGCGATATTCGACTGCAAAGCTATTTCGAGGAATCATGCTGTCCTGTGGCTTGACATGGATGGCAAGTTTTATGTGAAAGATAGCAGATCCTCCAACGGCACCTTCCTCAATGAAATGCAACTTTCAACTGAAGCTGCCGAATTACACTTTGGTGACAAAATCCGATTTGGAGCTGATCTGTCAGAGCAGAGACGCCGACACGATCGCAGACCTATCATCGCCTGTGTGAAATTTTCTTTACCTAAGGGCCGATATTGGTCGCTAAATTTGGCATAAGGCAAAAATTGCTGCCAGTCAATAGTAGTTGTAAATTGTGGGTTGTTGTTGTTCCGATGCTTTGTTGTGTCTTTATAAATCCTGCTTACTTCTGGTGGGCGGTGGGAAATTAAAACTCTGACTTCTCAATGCAAAAATCAGTTTTTAAATTCTCTATATTAACTTCGCGTGCCCGTGGCTGCCTGGCTGGCTGGCTGGTTGGCAGAATCTTGTGATCAATTTTTAACCAACTTCCTAAAGGCCGATTTTATTCCAACTTTGCTCACATGTGTATTTCCCATGACAATACTTTCTGTTAAAATTTGGGGCACCTCGGGCCTCAGGGTCGGGGGGCTCCCATACAAGAATTTTTAATAAGAAATACCCGATTTTCTACGCATGTTTATCTCCGATGGACAACACTTTTTGTAAAAATTTGGAAGTTATCGGACCCGTGGGGCGAGGGGGGCACCCATACAAATTTTATAAAAAGAAGTACCCGATTTGCTTCAAATTTTCTACGCATGTGTATCTCCGATGGAAACACTTTTTATAAAAATTTTGGAGTTACGGGGCTCCCAAATTTTTTTTTTAAAATGTTACCCGATTTTATTCACTGTGCTGTTGCTGTTGTGTATCAAAACACGAAAAAAATGTAATTATTATGGGTTGTGTTTTGCCTCAATTTTTGTCGCAGGCGAATTTGACTCGCCAAAGATGGGCATTGCAATCATTTCAGGCTCGTTTTCTCAGTAGGGTTTGCTTTGTAAAACCGAAAGCATACCTCTCTAATCCTAGAAGCCTCTTTACAACTCGAGACATGACATCCATCTTCGTTTGGTTTAACAGAATTATTCCTGGTAGGGGTAAAGGCTCTCATTCCAAAAGGGATGCTGTTTGTGATTGCATCAGCGGCGGTATCCACGTTGCTATCGCGAAACAAAAGCGATCAGTTGATACTCCCAAAGAAGTTGTTGAGGCCGTCCCAATTGGGGAGCTCTTCTCTAACTACGTTACGTTCGTTAACAAGAAATTAGCTGATACTGCACAATAGCCTGACGAGCCTAGAAGTTTATCGCATTGACGGAGTATTTATCAGGACGAGAGGTAAGGAGAAAGTAAAGGGTTTTCGCGGAATGATTTGCAATGTCAGCTATTCGTGTAGGCTCATTCATAAGCTGACTAAGGTGATTTAACTCAGCGAACATCTCAACACACCTTCCTTCGGGTGTTGTCTGGCTAGAATGGCGAAGCCACCCACAATTGTGAACTAAACGCATGTGTGATCGGGCCGGGCCCTAAGGTTCGAGGGGTGCTCATATACATTTTTTTCAAAATAAGCCCGATTTTCTGCAAATTTTCAACAAAGGTGTATCTCCGATAACAACTCTCCGGTTTTGTGAAGTGAAGGGGCTCTAATATTAAAAACTTTGCACACAAATGTATCTCCTATTAGAGAATTGACGAAAAATTTCAATTTTCCCCGTCTAAGTTCTCTTCTCCGTCTGAAAAACGGAAAGCACGGTACTACGACGCAACACTACCCTTAAGCCTGTTACTGACCTATCCAAGAATACGAGTTCGATGCACAGAAGAGGAAATGGAATTCATGAGCGCGACTGTGACCTACATACGAATCGTATTGCAACAAGCGAGTTGGAGTTGAATGGACGTACTCAGCATACATCAGCATACTGCGTCGAACGACACAGCGTACATGCGTCATCACTGTACTGCGTGCGTCGGCATAATGTACCTTTGATTTAATTTAGTGCTAGAAGAATTCGGATGGAGATACCACTACAGATAGGATGTTCCAGCTCTATTGTTGCAATTTTTTTGTTCTTCTTACGCATTCCACCTTTTCCACTTTTTCTACTGATACCTTGGAACATTTTCCCGATTTTGGCTTCGTTAGCTTAGCTAATTAACGAAGGCCGGTTCTTGTGAGCTGTAAAACCCCGATTTAGACCTTGTGTGCTCTGGTATTGAGCAATAAGGGACAATAAACTCGTTGCAAGGTTGCAAGGTTGCAACAATGGTAGGATATTGATTGAGGATTGGGAAACAGCGTATGTTGGTTGTTGTGCATAACGATTTATGAATTAATTTTGCGAGATTGTTGTATGGCATTGGGTTAGGATTGCGTCACTGTGCTGCTACCACATAATACCACAATTGTCGTCACTGCACCCCTCCCTACACTCATGGCAATCGGAAAATAAATCCAATCAAAATTATGCGACCGCCCGCAACAATAGGCATTTCGATAACACAAATCAAGTGTATCTCCAATATAATGAGCTAACGTGTTGCTCACATCTCGTGTGGCGGTGAGAAGGCTGAGAGGATGTCCAGGAGTGTTGCATAATGAAAAGGCCTGACGTACGGATGCCGCAGATTACATAACCATTCGACCCCTGTTCGCCTTTCGGGTGTCCTGTTTGGCTGTGTGGTGGCTGGGTGGCTGGGTGGCTGGGTGGCTTGGTTAATTATGATATTATTTTAAGAATTAATTAAGATTTCTATATTGGTATTGTCCGACGTCACAAACGCCTTCAATCACGAGTGTCTTCTAATCAGCGGTACTCTCTGCGAGTGTGCGCCAGTGTATGCCGGCATACCGCGTGGGAAGACCTTTTCGCGTATAAGAATGCCGGCATGGACATACTTGATATTAATTGGAAGTTTCCTTTTAAAAGTGGAAGTCACGACAACTTCTGAGTTACGAGTGATTTTGTGGTTTTTGTGAATTGTGATTGTTCGTCTGTTCGACTGTTTTGGAGTAGATCCGTCCCTAAGTGAATTCCGTTCCGTTATTCATCCAAAAGTTATAAAACAAATTCATAAAGGTAGTGATAATATGTAAGTACGACTATTTTGAAAATTATATTGTAGAGTCATGTCAGTTGAGGTCCAGGCTCAGCGGGAAATGTCGCGCCACTCACGTAACTAGGTAGTGTCGTCGATTTTTGTATTCCGTTTATTAATTTCTGATAAAAAATGGAAGTGTGGGGGGCACAACACGGTTTTCTTTTACGGACGGGATGTATATTCAATTATTTATATTTTTCTTTTGTTTTTTGTTTAAATTTCTATTGCACTTAACAGATTTCTCCCAAGTGCCAACGATTTTGAGTGATTTGAAAAAACTCGAAAAACTTTCTAAGTAAACTGTAACTAGCGGTTGTCAGATTTCCGTCAAAATCATCTGCCCCGTCACAATTTATGTCAAAAGCTTAAATATGAATTTTCATACTGATATGTTCAGCCGCCTGGGCTGTAGAGTGGACACCGGGAGACAGACATACAGACATTTTTATAATCCACGTATGTTGCTGAGATCCACTCGGAAACTACACATCACTACACAAAACATTTCAATTTGTGTCCCACAAACCACCTTAGTTTGAATCGAGATAAACGATAGGAGTACTGGAGTTGAGGATGTTGGTTGTAGGATGCGGGTTGAAGTTTGAACGCTGCTGGTAGTAGTTAGTAGGTTGCGGGTTGTATGTTGCAGGTGGCAGGTGGCAAGTGGCAGGTTGCAGGCTGTTGTTTGTAGGAGGGTATTTAGTTGCGTCTTGAAGAGGTTTTCTTGTGGGTCTTGTGGGTCTTGATGGTAAAGTGATGAGAGGGTCTTGAGGGTGTCTTTAGATTGTCTTAAGGGAGTCTTGATGGGGTTCTGAGAGGATCCTTGGAGAATAGTTGAGGGGGTATTATGAGGATTTTGAGGTGGTCTTGAGGAGGGTTTTGAGAAGGTCTTTATTTGGTCTTGAGGGGGTTGTGAAAGAGTCATTAGAAGGGTCTTGAGGGGTCTTAAGTAAGTTCTGAGAGGGTACTGATTGGGATATTGATGGGTTTAAGGTGGTCTTGGGGGAGTCTTTAGGTGGTCCTGAAGTGGTCTTGAAAGCGTTTTGAGAGAGTCTTTAGTTGGGTCTTAAGGAAGTCTTGGGACGTTTTAGAGATTGTCAATAGTGGAGACTTGACTGAGTCTTCAGGTGGACTTGAGAGGGTTTTGACAGGGTCTTGACTGGGATCTTCGGGTGGTTCCTAGGAGTCCGAGATCTGAGGGGGGTCTTAAGGTTTTATCTCGGTCTTTCCTTCTGTCCCTTTCAGGAAGATGTTGGCGTCTGAATCGATGCCAACGTCTTCCCAGATTCTTTCAAAACACAGCCGCAGCGTGTAGCATCACTCGAACTATGGAACTTTACTACAATAGGTGGTGGTAGTCGCGATCGCGATGTTGATTGTTATATTTATTAGTACGGGCTTATTGTAATGCTAATGCTAATGCTAGACATGGTCTAGATATTTAATAAAGCCAGTTGCATGGCACATCTCCTTGTATTCAACCGCAATGCTCGTGGCGCTCCGAATCAGTCATCAGATTACCCCAAAGCCAATCTTCAAACGTACAGTTAAGCTGAGAGATTCGTTCTTCTTCCGTGCAACACGTATTTGGAAGGCTTTGCCAAGCTCCGGCTTTCCACATTGGTACGATCCATATGCATTTAAGGCACAAGCTCATAGACATCTCCTCGTTTCTCCTCCTTTTCCTTAACACAAACTCTATGACAAGCTTGTTTGTTCCAAGATAATAAGGCAAGGTCGTATTGTATTATGCTTGCAGAGGAGCGTTTATGTTTTACTGGGCGCCTTAATTAGAAACAACATCCTACACATTGGCACAGGACAACCAACATACCGGCCATCAGACAGGAAATGTACAGCGGAACATTAAAAAACAATCTCTAGGCAACGCTTCTAAGTAATATGAGGATGTGAACGAACCCCTTAATGTGTACGCAAATTATAAACAAAAAAATTGCAACATTGCATGTTGCCAGTCAGGTGTTGCATGTTCATGCAACCTGCATCATGTATCTCACCCGAGTCTTAGGGGTGTCTTACAATCACAATTCATCTCAGAAACTGTTGATTAGAGACCAATATCTGTCATCTCATATTTCACCCTCTTCTTACCCTCACCATAATAGGGATGTTGGCGGTAATTACCCAAACAGCATTTAATACCAGATTGTAGGTCATATGTCAATTTTGCTTGAAATTGCTACAGGCGTGCCACAGTTATGCTGGCATCGATGACATCGATTCCTATATGGATAGTTACATTCATACAAAATACTGGCTAAAATACGCGGCATTGCTCGGCTGCCCCACCGCCTTGCCACACAATCGGAAAACGTTGTTGCGTTCAAAGCATTAACTGCACCAAAACAAAGATGTAGCGAAAGTTTCACTCAGTGGAATGGATAGTTTTTGATGTTTGCGATGTCTCACGAACAGATAGACGGAAATTGATTTCCATATAGTCAGATAACTGTAGGAAACGATGCACAAATAGTGAGTTATCAGTGTATATGGGACATTAACATAAAAGAGTATGGCATACTGACATTGAACTTTGTGAACATTAATTTCTGTAGATTGTTTTGGGAAAAGTTGTTGTCTTTTTCAAGATGTCACAAAAAGCCACCGTACTACGGAAATTGTTTACCTTTAACCTTGAAAGAGCAAGGTATCGGGGGTGGTTAGAAAATAAGACAGCATCATATGTTCGTTGGATATGGCACAGCCAAACAACATTACGCACTACGATGTTTACTCAACCATAACCACCACCACACCACCACAAGGCAGACCGAAAATTTACCTGCAACCACTTGCGAAACCTCAAATATCCGACGGTAATATGCGTGAAAGATGCAACAGGCCGCCCATTTAGTTATGAACGTAGAAGGACACATTTTGGCTCAGATTCTAGTGACGCCAGTGTCGCCGCCACAAGTCGATGATTAACTCATCAACAGGCTAAGACATCTTTAGAGATTATACGCAAAATCAGAGACAAAACAGTAATAAGGACGACGAGACGACGACAGCCGATACTTTTATGGTAATTTTTCTCGCTCCAAAAATCCATCGGCCTTACGGTTGATTGGGTTGCGTCCACATTGATAGCTTGTGACACGCTTTTGCCAAATAATTGCCACCAACGGCCGCTTCGGAGATGCGTCAAAACAACAAACACAACTATCTGTTGTTGTCTGATGTGCCATGTCGTCGAAACACTTCGCCCCGCCTCCCACGAGTATTGAAGCTTTTGGTCGGGTAGACACCACTACACTTCTTCCTCTTCGTCCACCACCATTGTGGACATACGAGTAGTTGAGGTGCGTGTAGCTGGTACGAGAGAGCAATTACTGATAAGCAACCCTTGCTGCTGAGCTAGCGTTCCAGTTGAAAGCTTTTTGATAACACAGATGGGGCGGTAACTGAAATTGAAGGTCGCCTACACGCAAATATTCCCTTAATGATTCATTATTGCAATATTTTTGCGAAATAATAAAAATGAACTCCTGTTTTTTATGAATTATGCCGCATGAATTGATCCGAAGAATTTTTTTATTTAAAAATAAATTGTCATTTAAGTGGCTCCCCTTTACAGAGGATGGCATCTGATGGATATCTGCGGTATTGTGTTCTGTCTGTGTGGACAGAGCTGTGTTACATGAAACAAAGCCAAAGGAGGTTGAAAAAATTCATATATTGGTCTAAAGCATGGTATACTCGTATAGTTGATTAACTGGCGTTGCCTTTTGTGCTCCTAGGAGTGCTGTGTATGTCCTACCTTCAATATTCAACTCAGCCAACTACTGATTCTAACAAAAATATCGGTCATTTCAGGTTATTTCTACATGTCACCCCTTCCCATCCTAACACCAAGCAGTGCCAATGGTGTCTTCATCGTCATACTCCTGCACTCCTGTAATAAAACTCTCCATCGCTACCAATATCAAGCCAATGTTATTTAGGGTGGCATCGATAAACTCTCTGCGTCCTCGTCTTTTTTGTATAGAGCTTAAAAAGGCTTGATAGTGATTCGGATATATTTAAGATTCGTCAACATGGTCAACCTATGTACTCGTGTCACGTTGATTGCGATAACGAATTCTCTCTTCTTCTTTTTAAAGTTCTATGATTTTATAATGCCACAATTATCGTATAATTATCCTACAGGCATTAAATAATCATCCTGTAACCATTCTATAATTATGGGGAGGGCCAGGACCGGAAACCACTTGTCAGATATGATGATAATTCTATAACTATCCTAAAAAGATCTCTAAAACTTTTTATAATGGTTGTATAACTCCACAGGCATTCTATTATCCTTAAATTCCTATATAAAAAAATGTAATCCTAAGATCATCCTAAAATAATGAAAATAAATGGCGCAACCAAGGCCTAGCTTCTTGCGACCATTCGTGTTGTGCGTGTGTTATTTTCTTTGCCCTGATTGTTAGCTTAGATCTTCGGCCTCGCAATATTTTTATAGTCATTCTATTATTTCTTAATTCCTATATAAAAATCTGATAATCTACACCATAAAACATACCATCATCATCCTGTAAACATCACAACAGAAAAAAACTTCCTATAATCTCATCATATAATTCTAAAATCGTTACATAACATCATCATACACCTACACAATATACGTTCTATAATCATCCTATAAACATTTCAAAATAAAAAAGCTTCCCATAATCTCATCATATAGTTATTATATTCTTTAGCTATAATATATTCTTAAAATCGTCTTATATTTTATCCTATAAAAATACCATAAACATACTATAAACATCCCAAAAGAAAAAACTTCCTATAATCTCATCATATAATTCTAAAATCGTTACATAACATCATCATACACCTACACAATGTACGTTCTATAATCATCCTATAAACATTTCAAAATAAAATAGCTTCCCATAATCTCATCACATAGTTATTATATTCTTTAGCCATAATATATCCTTAAAATCGTCTTATATTATATCCTATAAAAATACAATAAACATCCTATAAACATCCCAAAAGAAAAAACTTCCTATAATCTCATCATATAATTCTACAATCGTTATATAATTCCTAAATTTCATAGTAGACTAAAGTAGGCTCTGCTGGCTTTAGGAAGGGTCATGACTTTAACAAGAGTCATAACAGACTAAAGTAGGCTTTACTGGCTTTAGGAAGATTCTTGATAGACTTTAGTAGGCTTCGTTGGCGTTAGGAAGAGTTTTGACAGACTAAAGTAGACTTTGATGGCTTAAAGACATATTTTATTAGGCTTTTCTGGCTTAACAAAAATCATAAAAGACTAAAGTAAGCTTTAGGATGGCTTAAGGATGATTCTTGACAGACTTTAGTAGGCTTCTTTGGCTTTACGAAGAGTCTTGATGTCTGAGTATCTGAATGGTTTTATAGAGGATTGTTCTTCTCGCCGTTAGTGTCAGAGTCCCGGATCACTCGGATCCAACGCCAGGTTGAACGCAGGTCAGTCCATCCCCTTGCCGGCCGGAGCCCAATATAGACGTTGAATGGGCTTGCTAGTGATCCGGATATTTTTACTTGGCTTATAAAATAGGTCATGATGGTCAACGTACATAGTCGTGTCAGTTTATTTGGGATGCCGAATTCTCTCGTGCCTTTATAGAGTTCTACTCTGGCTATGCTATCATAGGCGGCTCTAAATTCTATAAAAAGATGGTGTAGTGAGTTTTGAAACTCTAGGCATTTTTCCGTCACCCGCCTAAGGGTGTAAATCTGATCCGTTGTTGATTTGCCTGTGATGAAGCCACACTGGTAGATGGACCAATGATGACTTTAGCGTATGGGGCTATCCTGTCTTGAAGGATAGAGGAGATGGGGCACATGATGCCTCTTCGCCAGTCGCCTTCCTCCCATACTTGCACTATTATTTCATGAATTGCTTGGTGTACTGTGGTTTTTTTTTTTGCTTGCTTGCTTGCTTGGATCTCATCAGATCCCGGGGCCTTATTATTTTTGAGCCGATTTATCGCTCTACTAACTTCGTCTATGCTTGGTGGCGGCTGCATAGTGTGGTCTTCGTTCATTGGTGGAGCCTCCAATTCCTCAATTAGCTGGCCATTTAGCAACTCATGAAAGTGCTCTTCCTATCGCCCTAAGATGCCTTTGAGATCGGCGATCAGATTACCCTCTCTTTGTCTATGCAGTACATGCAACGCGGTGTACATTGCGTCATACCGCGGACTCTTTGGCAGAACTTCCGCGCCAGTGAGCGAGGACTGCACTGTTCCAGTTCACGGACCAGCTTTCTTTCGCCGGTGAACTGCTTTTTCATATCTTCTTCATATCCTTTCAAGCATATAGCATATAGCGCAAATTATAAAACAGAAATAAAACAAAAAAATGAAAATTAATTTTTGTATTTTTCTGTTTTTTGATAACTATTTCATGTGGAACTCTGCTTCTTGTGTCATCGACGGTCTTTTGCTCGACCGATTATGGAATGGCTTCTGGATGTTAACAAATGAACGTGCTGTTGGTTGTTGGTTGTTGTTGTTGTTGGCAAATACAGATAAAAATTAGCTACACCAGTAATTGCCATCAACAAAATGGACGAACAAAGCGAGCCTACTATTGATGTAAATATACTTATGATGGCAGCTCTTCCTCCACCATACAATCACCACTTCATTATCCTCATCCACTTTGCAGGCAGAGACTGGGACTGGGATAACAACGGCCTTATTGACAGCGCCGACAGCTTGCTGTGTATCTCCAAAGGAACGGTCATCTTCTTTAAGGTCATTTTGCTCGGCCACAAAGACTACCCCACAGACTGCATCATCTCCTCCATCTGTAGTTGGAAACGTTTTAGTGGGCGGTTCAGAAAACACATCCACAACGCTTAACGTTCAGATTGAGAATGCAACACAAGCCCAGCTCGCAACGGGGCCGCCATCATATGATTCAGATACAGACACACCGATATGGAAGTCGCTGGCGCATGTAACTCTCTTGTGTGAACCGCGTTCGTATCCTTTTCGGACGCGTGAAATTCTACTGCTACCGAATATGATATGCAAAGTAGGAAGATTGACGACGAGGCGAAGGTTGTCCCAAACGAACGCGATATTCGACTGCAAAGCTATTTCGAGGAATCATGCTGTCCTGTGGCTTGACATGGATGGCAAGTTTTATGTGAAAGATAGCAGATCCTCCAACGGCACCTTCCTCAATGAAATGCAACTTTCAACTGAAGCTGCCGAATTACACTTTGGTGACAAAATCCGATTTGGAGCTGATCTGTCAGAGCAGAGACGCCGACACGATCGCAGACCTATCATCGCCTGTGTGAAATTTTCTTTACCTAAGGGCCGATATTGGTCGCTAAATTTGGCATAAGGCAAAAATTGCTGCCAGTCAATAGTAGTTGTAAATTGTGGGTTGTTGTTGTTCCGATGCTTTGTTGTGTCTTTATAAATCCTGCTTACTTCTGGTGGGCGGTGGGAAATTAAAACTCTGACTTCTCAATGCAAAAATCAGTTTTTAAATTCTCTATATTAACTTCGCGTGCCCGTGGCTGCCTGGCTGGCTGGCTGGTTGGCAGAATCTTGTGATCAATTTTTAACCAACTTCCTAAAGGCCGATTTTATTCCAACTTTGCTCACATGTGTATTTCCCATGACAATACTTTCTGTTAAAATTTGGGGCACCTCGGGCCTCAGGGTCGGGGGGCTCCCATACAAGAATTTTTAATAAGAAATACCCGATTTTCTACGCATGTTTATCTCCGATGGACAACACTTTTTGTAAAAATTTGGAAGTTATCGGACCCGTGGGGCGAGGGGGGCACCCATACAAATTTTATAAAAAGAAGTACCCGATTTGCTTCAAATTTTCTACGCATGTGTATCTCCGATGGAAACACTTTTTATAAAAATTTTGGAGTTACGGGGCTCCCAAATTTTTTTTTTAAAATGTTACCCGATTTTATTCACTGTGCTGTTGCTGTTGTGTATCAAAACACGAAAAAAATGTAATTATTATGGGTTGTGTTTTGCCTCAATTTTTGTCGCAGGCGAATTTGACTCGCCAAAGATGGGCATTGCAATCATTTCAGGCTCGTTTTCTCAGTAGGGTTTGCTTTGTAAAACCGAAAGCATACCTCTCTAATCCTAGAAGCCTCTTTACAACTCGAGACATGACATCCATCTTCGTTTGGTTTAACAGAATTATTCCTGGTAGGGGTAAAGGCTCTCATTCCAAAAGGGATGCTGTTTGTGATTGCATCAGCGGCGGTATCCACGTTGCTATCGCGAAACAAAAGCGATCAGTTGATACTCCCAAAGAAGTTGTTGAGGCCGTCCCAATTGGGGAGCTCTTCTCTAACTACGTTACGTTCGTTAACAAGAAATTAGCTGATACTGCACAATAGCCTGACGAGCCTAGAAGTTTATCGCATTGACGGAGTATTTATCAGGACGAGAGGTAAGGAGAAAGTAAAGGGTTTTCGCGGAATGATTTGCAATGTCAGCTATTCGTGTAGGCTCATTCATAAGCTGACTAAGGTGATTTAACTCAGCGAACATCTCAACACACCTTCCTTCGGGTGTTGTCTGGCTAGAATGGCGAAGCCACCCACAATTGTGAACTAAACGCATGTGTGATCGGGCCGGGCCCTAAGGTTCGAGGGGTGCTCATATACATTTTTTTCAAAATAAGCCCGATTTTCTGCAAATTTTCAACAAAGGTGTATCTCCGATAACAACTCTCCGGTTTTGTGAAGTGAAGGGGCTCTAATATTAAAAACTTTGCACACAAATGTATCTCCTATTAGAGAATTGACGAAAAATTTCAATTTTCCCCGTCTAAGTTCTCTTCTCCGTCTGAAAAACGGAAAGCACGGTACTACGACGCAACACTACCCTTAAGCCTGTTACTGACCTATCCAAGAATACGAGTTCGATGCACAGAAGAGGAAATGGAATTCATGAGCGCGACTGTGACCTACATACGAATCGTATTGCAACAAGCGAGTTGGAGTTGAATGGACGTACTCAGCATACATCAGCATACTGCGTCGAACGACACAGCGTACATGCGTCATCACTGTACTGCGTGCGTCGGCATAATGTACCTTTGATTTAATTTAGTGCTAGAAGAATTCGGATGGAGATACCACTACAGATAGGATGTTCCAGCTCTATTGTTGCAATTTTTTTGTTCTTCTTACGCATTCCACCTTTTCCACTTTTTCTACTGATACCTTGGAACATTTTCCCGATTTTGGCTTCGTTAGCTTAGCTAATTAACGAAGGCCGGTTCTTGTGAGCTGTAAAACCCCGATTTAGACCTTGTGTGCTCTGGTATTGAGCAATAAGGGACAATAAACTCGTTGCAAGGTTGCAAGGTTGCAACAATGGTAGGATATTGATTGAGGATTGGGAAACAGCGTATGTTGGTTGTTGTGCATAACGATTTATGAATTAATTTTGCGAGATTGTTGTATGGCATTGGGTTAGGATTGCGTCACTGTGCTGCTACCACATAATACCACAATTGTCGTCACTGCACCCCTCCCTACACTCATGGCAATCGGAAAATAAATCCAATCAAAATTATGCGACCGCCCGCAACAATAGGCATTTCGATAACACAAATCAAGTGTATCTCCAATATAATGAGCTAACGTGTTGCTCACATCTCGTGTGGCGGTGAGAAGGCTGAGAGGATGTCCAGGAGTGTTGCATAATGAAAAGGCCTGACGTACGGATGCCGCAGATTACATAACCATTCGACCCCTGTTCGCCTTTCGGGTGTCCTGTTTGGCTGTGTGGTGGCTGGGTGGCTGGGTGGCTTGGTTAATTATGATATTATTTTAAGAATTAATTAAGATTTCTATATTGGTATTGTCCGACGTCACAAACGCCTTCAATCACGAGTGTCTTCTAATCAGCGGTACTCTCTGCGAGTGTGCGCCAGTGTATGCCGGCATACCGCGTGGGAAGACCTTTTCGCGTATAAGAATGCCGGCATGGACATACTTGATATTAATTGGAAGTTTCCTTTTAAAAGTGGAAGTCACGACAACTTCTGAGTTACGAGTGATTTTGTGGTTTTTGTGAATTGTGATTGTTCGTCTGTTCGACTGTTTTGGAGTAGATCCGTCCCTAAGTGAATTCCGTTCCGTTATTCATCCAAAAGTTATAAAACAAATTCATAAAGGTAGTGATAATATGTAAGTACGACTATTTTGAAAATTATATTGTAGAGTCATGTCAGTTGAGGTCCAGGCTCAGCGGGAAATGTCGCGCCACTCACGTAACTAGGTAGTGTCGTCGATTTTTGTATTCCGTTTATTAATTTCTGATAAAAAATGGAAGTGTGGGGGGCACAACACGGTTTTCTTTTACGGACGGGATGTATATTCAATTATTTATATTTTTCTTTTGTTTTTTGTTTAAATTTCTATTGCACTTAACAGATTTCTCCCAAGTGCCAACGATTTTGAGTGATTTGAAAAAACTCGAAAAACTTTCTAAGTAAACTGTAACTAGCGGTTGTCAGATTTCCGTCAAAATCATCTGCCCCGTCACAATTTATGTCAAAAGCTTAAATATGAATTTTCATACTGATATGTTCAGCCGCCTGGGCTGTAGAGTGGACACCGGGAGACAGACATACAGACATTTTTATAATCCACGTATGTTGCTGAGATCCACTCGGAAACTACACATCACTACACAAAACATTTCAATTTGTGTCCCACAAACCACCTTAGTTTGAATCGAGATAAACGATAGGAGTACTGGAGTTGAGGATGTTGGTTGTAGGATGCGGGTTGAAGTTTGAACGCTGCTGGTAGTAGTTAGTAGGTTGCGGGTTGTATGTTGCAGGTGGCAGGTGGCAAGTGGCAGGTTGCAGGCTGTTGTTTGTAGGAGGGTATTTAGTTGCGTCTTGAAGAGGTTTTCTTGTGGGTCTTGTGGGTCTTGATGGTAAAGTGATGAGAGGGTCTTGAGGGTGTCTTTAGATTGTCTTAAGGGAGTCTTGATGGGGTTCTGAGAGGATCCTTGGAGAATAGTTGAGGGGGTATTATGAGGATTTTGAGGTGGTCTTGAGGAGGGTTTTGAGAAGGTCTTTATTTGGTCTTGAGGGGGTTGTGAAAGAGTCATTAGAAGGGTCTTGAGGGGTCTTAAGTAAGTTCTGAGAGGGTACTGATTGGGATATTGATGGGTTTAAGGTGGTCTTGGGGGAGTCTTTAGGTGGTCCTGAAGTGGTCTTGAAAGCGTTTTGAGAGAGTCTTTAGTTGGGTCTTAAGGAAGTCTTGGGACGTTTTAGAGATTGTCAATAGTGGAGACTTGACTGAGTCTTCAGGTGGACTTGAGAGGGTTTTGACAGGGTCTTGACTGGGATCTTCGGGTGGTTCCTAGGAGTCCGAGATCTGAGGGGGGTCTTAAGGTTTTATCTCGGTCTTTCCTTCTGTCCCTTTCAGGAAGATGTTGGCGTCTGAATCGATGCCAACGTCTTCCCAGATTCTTTCAAAACACAGCCGCAGCGTGTAGCATCACTCGAACTATACTACAATAGGTGGTGGTAGTCGCGATCGCGATGTTGATTGTTATATTTATTAGTACGGGCTTATTGTAATGCTAATGCTAATGCTAGACATGGTCTAGATATTTAATAAAGCCAGTTGCATGGCACATCTCCTTGTATTCAACCGCAATGCTCGTGGCGCTCCGAATCAGTCATCAGATTACCCCAAAGCCAATCTTCAAACGTACAGTTAAGCTGAGAGATTCGTTCTTCTTCCGTGCAACACGTATTTGGAAGGCTTTGCCAAGCTCCGGCTTTCCACATTGGTACGATCCATATGCATTTAAGGCACAAGCTCATAGACATCTCCTCGTTTCTCCTCCTTTTCCTTAACACAAACTCTATGACAAGCTTGTTTGTTCCAAGATAATAAGGCAAGGTCGTATTGTATTATGCTTGCAGAGGAGCGTTTATGTTTTACTGGGCGCCTTAATTAGAAACAACATCCTACACATTGGCACAGGACAACCAACATACCGGCCATCAGACAGGAAATGTACAGCGGAACATTAAAAAACAATCTCTAGGCAACGCTTCTAAGTAATATGAGGATGTGAACGAACCCCTTAATGTGTACGCAAATTATAAACAAAAAAATTGCAACATTGCATGTTGCCAGTCAGGTGTTGCATATTCATGCAACCTGCATTATGTATCTCACCCGAGTCTTAGGGGTGTCTTACAATCACAATTCATCTCAGAAACTGTTGATTAGAGACCAATATCTGTCATCTCATATTTCACCCTCTTCTTACCCTCACCATAATAGGGATGTTGGCGGTAATTACCCAAACAGCATTTAATACCAGATTGTAGGTCATATGTCAATTTTGCTTGAAATTGCTACAGGCGTGCCACAGTTATGCTGGCATCGATGACATCGATTCCTATATGGATAGTTACATTCATACAAAATACTGGCTAAAATACGCGGCATTGCTCGGCTGCCCCACCGCCTTGCCACACAATCGGAAAACGTTGTTGCGTTCAAAGCATTAACTGCACCAAAACAAAGATGTAGCGAAAGTTTCACTCAGTGGAATGGATAGTTTTTGATGTTTGCGATGTCTCACGAACAGATAGACGGAAATTGATTTCCATATAGTCAGATAACTGTGGGAAACGATGCACAAATAGTGAGTTATCAGTGTATATGGGACATTAACATAAAAGAGTATGGCATACTGACATTGAACTTTGTGAACATTAATTTCTGTAGATTGTTTTGGGAAAAGTTGTTGTCTTTTTCAAGATGTCACAAAAAGCCACCGTACTACGGAAATTGTTTACCTTTAACCTTGAAAGAGCAAGGTATCGGGGGTGGTTAGAAAATAAGACAGCATCATATGTTCGTTGGATATGGCACAGCCAAACAACATTACGCACTACGATGTTTACTCAACCATAACCACCACCACACCACCACAAGGCAGACCGAAAATTTACCTGCAACCACTTGCGAAACCTCAAATATCCGACGGTAATATGCGTGAAAGATGCAACAGGCCGCCCATTTAGTTATGAACGTAGAAGGACACATTTTGGCTCAGATTCTAGTGACGCCAGTGTCGCCGCCACAAGTCGATGATTAACTCATCAACAGGCTAAGACATCTTTAGAGATTATACGCAAAATCAGAGACAAAACAGTAATAAGGACGACGAGACGACGACAGCCGATACTTTTATGGTAATTTTTCTCGCTCCAAAAATCCATCGGCCTTACGGTTGATTGGGTTGCGTCCACATTGATAGCTTGTGACACGCTTTTGCCAAATAATTGCCACCAACGGCCGCTTCGGAGATGCGTCAAAACAACAAACACAACTATCTGTTGTTGTCTGATGTGCCATGTCGTCGAAACACTTCGCCCCGCCTCCCACGAGTATTGAAGCTTTTGGTCGGGTAGACACCACTACACTTCTTCCTCTTCGTCCACCACCATTGTGGACATACGAGTAGTTGAGGTGCGTGTAGCTGGTACGAGAGAGCAATTACTGATAAGCAACCCTTGCTGCTGAGCTAGCGTTCCAGTTGAAAGCTTTTTGATAACACAGATGGGGCGGTAACTGAAATTGAAGGTCGCCTACACGCAAATATTCCCTTAATGATTCATTATTGCAATATTTTTGCGAAATAATAAAAATGAACTCCTGTTTTTTATGAATTATGCCGCATGAATTGATCCGAAGAATTTTTTTATTTAAAAATAAATTGTCATTTAAGTGGCTCCCCTTTACAGAGGATGGCATCTGATGGATATCTGCGGTATTGTGTTCTGTCTGTGTGGACAGAGCTGTGTTACATGAAACAAAGCCAAAGGAGGTTGAAAAAATTCATATATTGGTCTAAAGCATGGTATACTCGTATAGTTGATTAACTGGCGTTGCCTTTTGTGCTCCTAGGAGTGCTGTGTATGTCCTACCTTCAATATTCAACTCAGCCAACTACTGATTCTAACAAAAATATCGGTCATTTCAGGTTATTTCTACATGTCACCCCTTCCCATCCTAACACCAAGCAGTGCCAATGGTGTCTTCATCGTCATACTCCTGCACTCCTGTAATAAAACTCTCCATCGCTCACAATATCAAGCCAATGTTATCTAGGGCTTGACATCTGTTCCACGGGCAAGTGAAGTTAATATGGAGAGCTAGCTAACCCGACAGATGTTGTTCTGTCCCACTTTCAATAAATTTGTTTCTGATCGTTTGGTAAGCTTGTGAAAAGCTATTTGAAATCATAAATCAAAGTATATTAGTATTATGTCCTATATCCCGTTGTGGGTCTTAGGGCCTCTACTACGCCTTCGCGCCCTCGCGTGCGGCGAAAGCCTGAGACGAGCGTCAATCCTGAGAGACTTGTGAGCGTGAGTCTGAGACAAGCAAGAATCTTGAGCGCTGCGTGAGTGTGAGCTTGAGACGAGCGTCAATTCTGAGCGATCTGTTAGCCTGAGACGAGCGTAAGTCCTGAGCAATTGGTGGGACAAGCAAGAATCCTGAGCGATGCGTAAGCGTAAGCCTGAGACAAACTTGGCTGACGTGAGCTATGATCGAATCCTCGACATGCACGTTAAACGAGCGTGAGCTTAGCGAGCGTTAGACGAACCATATGGTCAACGATGACAACAAGGAGAGCGATAGAAGTCGACAGCGGTAAGCTGAGAGGTATCAGCGTAACAACCCGTGGGGCAATCTCACAGCGAAGTTACCTACGTAAACTGAGAAATGGCATTGTGGTAAATGCTAGGATAGTGGGTCCCCATTAAATTGTTGACTATTCGTTAATGACATTTTATTGAATACCCTAACACTTTTGGAACTGGACGGGGAATATAAGTCAATGGCAGTGTGGCTGTCCTATTGGAATGGAACACGTGGAGAGGTTTGTCGCAAGGTAAATAAAATAAACGACAGTCGTGCTTATTTTAAACGGACTTCTATTGAATGTAAACGCCGCCACACGTGCCAGTGTACCGCTCGGGTGCCTTTCTGTGTGGATGACTACTCACAAATAACTCAATTAATGGCAATTTGCATCCCCATTCGGCCACAATACCAACCAACCAACCACCCGCACCCAGCACGCAAGTCCATATTGATTTTTAAATTGCGCCAGAAATCCATTCAGCCGGTGGTTGATGGTTCCGCTTTGTCACCCGTTCGATGCGGCCAGAGGTGTAGGCGATGAGTTACTCACACACTAATTGGTCGTTTGGAACATAAACCATTGTTGCAGTCATCAGTACCGGGAAGAGTATTTCTTCTCCTTCGTGTTGTATTTTATTCACCCAGCTGTAGTCCAAGTTTGAGCACAAAATCGGAAGCTTTGCTTTGAATTATGCATAGCAATGCGCGGCGATTTAACAGGCGCACCGTAGATGTAATTGCCGCAGTTTTTCAAACAGACCACTGGATACTATTAGCACAGATACTATCTACGAGTATACCTCTCTGCTAATATTACATAGAGGTAAAGTTGGTTTGTGTGTAGGAGGTAGTCTTCGAAACTACTGGACCGATTTAAAAAATTATTTTACCAATATTTAGAACGGAGTTGCAGGGTGAACATAGGCTATATATTATCCCGTCGTGGCGAAAAATTTCGTAACTAAACTGTTTCTGTGCTATACGAACATCACGCCATAATGACTGTGTGCAATATGCTGCGCTGCTTTGTACGTACTGTAATCTATATAGAATATATGTATATAAAAAAGTATGTCTGTTGGTTTGTAATGCGACACTCAAAAACTCGACAGCCGGATGAGCTGAAACTTTCACAGAATATGCGTCTTAACAAAATCTCGGTAATGTAATGTAGTGCGAGTACAATCGGGGTGGCGATTTGTTTATGTTTAGGCAATAGTACACCCCTCCACTGGTATTGAGGGTAAGTCGTACGGGTGGCGGAGCGCCCGGGAAAATCTAGTATAATATAGAGAAGTCGCATGCCCCCCAATGCATTGAATTGAGACATCGAATAGAATTACATCCAACCAGCTTCGAAGGTTCAAACTAAAATCAAATGTATTTTCGAATTGCTATGTTCCATTTCATTGTCAATACGCAATAAATACATGAGTGTACACATCTTATATGGAACTGAAAATTCGATTCGAGTCGATGGAGTCAATGATCACCACAGTAAACGATCACCACAATCAACGATCATCACAGTAATCGATCACCACAGTCGATGATCACTACAGTCAACGATCATTGCAGCAATCGATCACCACAGTCAACGATCATCGCAGTAATCGATCACCGCAGTCAACGAACACCACAGTCGATGTCTGTGCTGTGGTGTCGATGATCACTGTGGTACAGTCTGTGATACAGTCAACGATCATCGCAGTAATCGATCACCATAGTCGATGATCACCACAGTCAACGATCATCGCAGCAATCGATCACCGCAGTCAACGAACACCACAGTCGATGATCACCACAGTTAATGATTACCACAGTCGATGATCACTGTGGTACAGTCTGTGATACAGTCAACGATCATCGCAGTAATCGATCACCATAGTCGATGATCACCACAGTCAACGATCATCGCAGCAATCGATCACCGCAGTCAACGAACACCACAGTCGATGATCACCACAGTTAATGATTACCACAGTCGATGATCACTGTGGTACAGTCTGTGATACAGTCAACGATCATCGCAGTAATCGATCACCATAGTCGATGATCACCACAGTCAACGATCATCGCAGCAATCGATCACCGCAGTCAATGATCAGCACACCACACCACTGTGGGTTTTGTTGTTGTTGGCAGAGCTAGAAGCAAAGTATGTGTTAAAATTTGATGAACATCGGGCTAATTTATAAAAAGTTTATATGGACACCACACGGCTCTCAGGGCCCTATCACTCCAACAAATTTACAAAAAGTTATGACCATCCAAAATTTTTACAAAAAGTGTTGCCTATCGGATATACATGCTTACATAAAATTTGAGGAAAATCGGGTTATTGTTTTAAAAAAATGTTATGGGGTCCCACGAACCCGGGGCTGTTGGAAGTGGGTTAAAAATTGATGGCAAGATTCCACGACAGACGACCGACGACCGACTGCCGTGCCACGGGCATGTGAAGTTAATATAGAGAATTTAATAAAAATTGCAGACTTTCTATTGCTTTCATCAAAGATAATTAATGTAACATCAGGAGTCCCACAGGGCAGTCATTTAGGCCCGTTGCTTTTTTTTTTGTTATGTTACATCCAGTAAAAGCCCTAATGTTTGCTGATGATTTAAAATTATTTTCTAAGGTGGAATCATACACAGATTATTTAAGACTCCAATCAAAATTAAACGTATTATTGCATTGGTGCGAAGCTAATAGACCTAATCTCAATCCGATTAAATGTAGCCAAATAAGCTTTTATCGTAATATTGAATATTGAATGCCAATATAACAATCAACAACACCTGTTTACTCCTAAAAAACGAGAAGAAAATAATGTTTCTTCGAGATCTTCTATCTGGTAATATTATTGCTTCTGAATTACTAAATCAAATTGAATTGCAAGTGTCTGAGCACATTTTAAGAATTAATCAAACGTTCAATGCACCCTTGCATCGCACTAATTATGGGCAAAACTCACCAATATCGAAATCCAGTGATAAGTTAGATTTATCATTTGATAGAATAAAGTTCAAAAAAAATTGTCAAATCAAATATTAAATCTTAAATCTGTATAAGTTACTAAGTACCATTTAGATGAAAATAAACGAAACTTAGCTGCTGGTAAGCAGGAGCGAGGAAAGTTGGATGGTGTAGTTTGCCAGCTTTGGCTTAACTCAAGTCTTCTTATATTTGTGTGGCTTAATCGAAAAGCATCGTTTGCATTTACCTATATGTGAAATAGAGTGTTCTTTAAGCCCGATAGAACTTGAATTCGTAAAAAAAAAAAACACAAAAAGGACACTCGTCATTGCCCCTAATACTCTCCATTGCCGTCTATTTTGCTGTAACCTGCAATTCGCATATACGGAGATGACGCAAATACGGAGACTGAGGCAAGAGGATAGCTAAGCTATAGTTACGTGCTCTCGTCCACACGTCTATAACATCACATGCTGAGTGATGTGAGTGAGTGATGTACGTTGTGTATGATGCAATGAATGTCAGCCGCTTTTATTGGCCGAAGAGGTGGTCATGTCACGACGATATGAAGGTCAACCCCTTTGTATTCCTTATGCTGCACCAATAGAAAATAAGTTCCACTGCGAACAAAAAAAAAAAGCACAACAAGTGGCAGCTTTTGCGAAACATCACGAAACGAAACATTAAAAGTTTTATTTCAATGTCAACACGTGTAGAGCTTGCTACAGTAAACAAAACAATAAAAGCACCGGTGCAGATGGAGCACCAGTGTCCGTGCATTGCTCGCATTAGCCGGATTATTTTTTACATCAGTCGAGTGGACAGTAAGTCAAGGTAACTTTATTATCAGAATTAAAGGACCCACTCCTCCACTCATCACCCACCGCCTAAACAGTGAGCTGCATTTTTAAAATTTAATAAAAGACACGCGGATGTGATACGTGGAAGTGATACGTTATAGTTGTTTAGGATGACCTGACCTTTACTTGTTGATTGGGACTTTTATTGAATTCTTTGCATTTGCGTGTGTTCGTTTATTTTAATACAATTTACTTCTATACAAGTGAGAGTAAATGTTCTCTTGTTTTGTATATAGTTCTTAGACACATACAATATGGAAAGCAAAATTATTATCAAAATAACAAACTAACAGAGGGATAATTGTGTTAAAGAAAATGACCAGCTTGCAATATCTTTGGCGTTGTGGCCGATACTACGATTTTTTTTTTATTTTTTATTTTTTAAATTTCTTTTGCGCTTAAGTGCTTTCTCCTTAGTGCTATACTTGTTGAGTTATTTGCAGAAAATCGAAAAACTGTCTAAAGTGTCACTTTCGGTTGTGAGCTTTCCGTCAAAAACATCTGGCCCTTCACAATATTTATGTAAAAAGCTTATATATGAATTTTCATCCTGATATGTTCAGCCGTCTGGGCTGTACAGTGGACACAGACAGACAGAGATTTTTTTATTTTCCTATTTTCTGACTCAGGAGATACGGTAATGGGTAATTCGAAATCCCGAGTTCTAAAATGTTCATAATTACTATACTTCCTTTTATTATATAAAAGAAAGTAAAATAACGTGTTTTATACCAAACAAACTTTTAATTCGATAAACCAGAACAAATTATATAAATATATAAATAAAAAATAAAACGAAAGAAATAAATAAATACAAAAAAATTATAAAATAATAAATGGAAAAAAAATAAATAAATAATTTAAATAATAAATTGAAATAAAAAATAAATAAATATAAATAAACAGTAAAATTATATTAATAAAAAATAAATAAATAATAAAAATAAATAAATAATTAAAATAAATAGTAAGTAGATTAATAAAAAATAAATAAAAAAATAATTAAAATAATAAATAAAAATAAAATAAATAAATAAAAACAAACAATAAAATTAGATTAATAAAAAATAAATAAATAATAGAAATAAATAAATAATTAAAATAATAAATTAAAATAAATAATAGATTAATAAAAAATAAAACTAAATAAATAAAAAATAAATAAATTGAAATAAAAAATTAATAAATAAAAATAAACAATAAAATAATAGAAAGAAATAAATAAATACAAAAAAATTATAAAATAATAAATGGTAAAAAAATAAATAAATAAAAAAATAAAATCTATTATTTATTTAAAAATAAAAAATAAATAAATTAATAATTAAAATAATAAATTAAAATTAATAATAGATTAATAAAAATAAATAAATAATTAATTAAAATAAATAATAGATTAATAAAAAATAAATAAATAAATAATTAAAATAATAAATGGAAATAAAATAAATAAATAAAAACAAACAATAAAATTAAATTAATAAAAAATAAATAAATAATAGAAATATAAAATATAAATAAATAAATAAATAATAAAAATATAAAATATAAATAAATAAATAATAAAAATATAAAATATAAATAAATAAATAATGGAAATAAATAAATAATTAAAATAATAAATGGAAATAAAATAAATAAATAAAAACAAACAATAAAATTAGATTAATAAAAAATAAATAAATAATAGAAATAAATAAATAATTAAAATAATAAATTAAAATAAATAATAGATTAATAAAAAATAAATAAATAAATAATTAAAATAATAAATAGAAATAAAATAAAAAAATAATAAAAATAAAAATTAATAAAAAATAAATAAATAAATAATAAAAATAAAAAATTGAAATAAATAATAAAATTTTAATAAAAAATAAATAAATAATAGAAATAAATAAATAAAAAAAATAAATAGTAAGTAGATTAATAAAAAATAAATAAATAAATAATTAAAATAATAAATGGAAATAAAAAAATGATAAAAATAAAATTAAATAAATAAAAAAAAATAAAATATAAAAAATAAAAACTGCAGATACCAGTGCACCCAATATGATTAAGAACATTGATATCCATTCACAGAACCAGAAATAGTTCTTGTACAGTTCTTCGGTAAAAGTAAGATAGTGAAGCGAGCTTCTCAGCTCGCCATATGGATAATTGTAATTCAGCCTAAAGACTGAATTATCTTAAAAGGATTTTTTTCTCCTAACCCCTATGAATAAAAAAAAACTCAAAATTACACCATCGCAAGCTGAGCGCTTAACAATTGTTTTAAAACAAAGTCCCATCAAATTCTGACTGGTAGAAGTCGCGATATGCAACCGGACAAACGTACAACCCGACACACGTACGCTCGAAAATTTTTCTTGTCCTCTGATTAATAACTTCACCCTTCGGGCTTGCAATTAAGATTATTATAACAATACAGAAGATTTTCGAATCTAATTAAGAGCCTACTGTATAACGTAGTGATATTTTTTTAAGTATGATGGTCTACACTCTGAGTTTTGATTTTTTTACTAAATTATTTAATAAAAATTGTTTTTTTAACATCTTGTCAAATTGCAGCCTGTCGAGATGTATCTAGTTGAAAGAGACGATTTCCTGGAATCAGTTATGGTACCGGTAAGTGCATTAAGACTATTTAGACACAGTAGAATCTCAAATTTATGAACTCCTTGCTATATGAACTTGGCTTGCATTAGTTAGTTCATAGAATTGAGATTCTATTGTATATCGTTACCGTTACCATTACCGTTACCGTTAAATGTATTTAGACCATTTAGATACAGTAAGTAGAATCTCAACTTTATGAACTCCATATTATTTGAACTTGCCTTGCATTAATTAGTTCATATAATCGAGAGTCTATTGTACACGTATTGGTATTAATTCAAGAATGACAGTCTGAGTTTGTATTTTTTCGAAATTATTTAACAAAAACCGTTTTTTTAACATCTTTTCAACTTGTAGCCCTTGGAGGTAGATGTAGTTGAGCGTGACGATGTCCCGGAATCATTTATTATACCGGTAAGTGCATTAGACCATTTAGACACAGTAGAATCTCAGCTTTATAAACTCCTTGCTATATGAACTTGGCTTGCATTAGTTAGTTCATAGAATTGAGATTCTATTGTATATCGTTACCGTTACCGTTACCGTTAAATGTATTTAGACCATTTAGATACAGTAGAATGTCATTTTTAGGAACTCATTATATGAACTTGCCTTGCATTACTTAGTTCATAGAATTGAGATTCTATTGTATATCGTTACCGTTACCGTTACCGTTAAATGTATTTAGACCATTTAGATACAGTAGAATCTCATTTTTATGAACTCCATATTATATGAACTTGCCTTGC
Organism: Nephrocerus scutellatus; assembly: GCA_947095585.1. Classification (NCBI taxonomy): domain Eukaryota; kingdom Metazoa; phylum Arthropoda; class Insecta; order Diptera; family Pipunculidae; genus Nephrocerus; species Nephrocerus scutellatus. Next base: position 2,092,811 of record OX352766.1, read on the forward strand.
ATTAATTAGTTCATAGAATTGAGATTCTATTGTATATCGTTACCGTTACCGTTACCGTTACCGTTAAATGTATTTAGACCATTTAGATACATTAAGTAGAATCTCAACTTTATGAACTCCAAATTATATGAACTTGCCTTGCATTAATTAGTTCATATAATCGAGATTCTATTGTATATCGTATTGGTATTAATTCAAGAATGACAGTCTGAGTTTGTATTTTTTCGAAATTATTTAACAAAAACCGTTTTTTTAACATCTTTTCAACTTGTAGCCCTTGGAGGTAGATGTAGTTGAGCGTGACGATGTCCCGGAATCATTTATTATACCGGTAAGTGCATTAGACCATTTAGACACAGTAGAATCTCAGCTTTATAAACTCCTTGCTATATGAACTTGGCTTGCATTAGTTAGTTCATAGAATTGAGATTCTATTGTATAACGTTCCGTTAAATGTATTTAGACCATCTAGATACAGTAAGTAGAAACTCAACTTTATGAACTCCATATTATTATATGAACTTGCCTTGCATTAATTAGTTCATATAATCGAGAGTCTATTGTATATCGTATTGGTATTAATTCAAGAATGACAGTCTAAACTCTGAGTTTGCATTTTTTCGAAATTATTTAACAAAAACCGTTTTTTTAACATCTTTTCAACTTGTAGCCCTTGGAGGTAGATGTAGTTGAGCGTGACGATGTCCCGGAATCATTTATTATACCGGTAAGTGCATTAGACCATTTAGACACAGTAGAATCTCAACTTTATCAACTTTATGAACTCCTTGCTATATGAACTTGGCTTGCATTAGTTAGTTCATAGAATTGAGATTCTATTGTATATCGTTACCGTTACCGTTACCGTTAAATGTATTTAGACCATTTAGATACAGTAGAATCTCATTTTTATGAACTCATTATATGAACTTGCCTTGCATTACTTAGTTCATAGAATTGAGATTCTATTGTATATCGTTACCGTTACCGTTACCGTTAAATGTATTTAGACCATTTAGATACAGTAGAATCTCATTTTTATGAACTCGATATTATATGAACTTGCCTTGCATTAATTAGTTCATAGAATTGAGATTCTATTGTATATCGTTACCGTTACCGTTACCGTTACCGTTAAATGTATTTAGACCATTTAGATACAGTAGAATCTCAACTTTATGAACTCCAAATTATATGAACTTGCCTTGCATTAATTAGTTCATATAATCGAGATTCTAATGTATATCGTATTGGTATTAATTCAAGAATGACAGTCTACATTCTGAGTTTGCATTTTTTCGAAATTATTTAACAAAAACCGTTTTTTAACATCTTTTCAACTTGTAGCCCTTGGAGGTAGATGTAGTTGAGCGTGACGATGTCCCGGAATCATTTATTATACTGGTAAGTGCATTAGACCATTTAGACACAGTAGAATCTCAGCTTTATAAACTCCTTGCTATATGAACTTGGCTTGCATTAGTTAGTTCATAGAATTGAGATTCTATTGTATATCGTTACCGTTACCGTTACCGTTAAATGTATTTAGACCATTTAGATACAGTAGAATCTCATTTTTATGAACTCCATATTATATGAACTTGCCTTGCATTAATTAGTTCATAGAATTGAGATTCTATTGTATATCGTTACCGTTACCGTTACCGTTACCGTTAAATGTATTTAGACCATTTAGATACAGTAGAATCTCAACTTTATGAACTCCAAATTATATGAACTTGCCTTGCATTAATTAGTTCATATAATCGAGATTCTATTGTATATCGTTATCATTACCGTTAAATTTATTTAGACCATTAAGACACAGTAGAATATCAACTTTATGAACTCCTTGCTATATGAACTTGGCTTGCATTAGTTAGTTCATAGAATTGAGATTCTATTGTATATCGTTACCGTTACCGTTACTGTTACCGTTAAATGTATTTAGACCATTTAGATACAGTAGAATCTCAACTTTATAAACTCCATATTATATGAACTTGCCTTGCATTAATTCGTTCATATAATCGAGAGTCTATTGTATATCGTATTGGTATTAATTCAAGAATGACAGTCTACACTCTGAGTTTGCATTTTTTCGAAATTATTTAACAAAAACCGTTTTTTTAACATCTTTTCAACTTGTAGCCCTTGGAGGTAGATGTAGTTGAGCGTGACGATGTCCCGGAACCATTTATTATACCGGTAAGTGCATTAGACCATTTAGACACAGTAGAATCTCAACTTTATAAACACCTTGCTATATAAACTTGGCTTGCATTAGTTAGTTCATAGAATTGAGTTTCTATTGTACATCGTTACCGTTACCATTACCGTTACCGTTAAATTTATTTAGACCATTTAGATACAGTAAGTAGAATCTCAACTTTATGAACTCCATATTATTATATGAACTTGCCTTGCATTAATTAGTTCATATAATCGAGAGTCTATTGTATATCGTATTGGTATTAATTCAAGAATGACAGTCTACACTCTGAGTTTGCATTTTTTCGAAATTAATTAACAAAAACCGTTTTTTTAACATCTTTTCAACTTGTAGCCCTTGGAGGTAGATGTAGTTGAGCGTGACGATGTCCCGGAATCATTTATTATACCGGTAAGTGCATTAGACCATTTAGACACAGTAGAATCTCAACTTTATGAACTCCTTGCTATATGAACTTGGCTTGCATTAGTTAGTTCATAGAATTGAGATTCTATTGTATATCGTTACCGTTACCGTTACCGTTAAATGTATTTAGACCATTAAGATACAGTAGAATCTCAACTTTATAAACTCCATATTATATGAACTTGCCTTGCATTAATAAGTTCATATAATCGAGAGTCTATTGTATATCGTTACCGTTACCGTTACCGTTAAATGTATTTAGACCATTAAGATACAGTGGAATCTCAACTTTATAAACTCCATATTATATGAACTTGCCTTGCATTAATAAGTTCATATAATCGAGAGTCTATTGTATATCGTTACCGTTACCGTTACCGTTAAATGTATTTAGACCATTAAGATACAGTAGAATCTCAACTTTATAAACTCCATATTATATGAACTTGCCTTGCATTAATTCGTTCATATAATCCAGATTCTATTGTATATCGTTACCATTACCGTTAAATTTATTTAGACCATTAAGACACAGTGGAATCTCAACTTTATGAACTCCTTGCTATATGAACTTGGCTTGCATTAGTTAGTTCATAGAATTGAGATTCTATTGTATATCGTTACCGTTACCGTTACCGTTAAATGTATTTAGACCATTTAGATACAGTAGAATCTCAACTTTATAAACTCCATATTATATGAACTTGCCTTGCATTAATTCGTTCATATAATCGAGAGTCTATTGTATATCGTATTGGTATTAATTCAAGAATGACAGTCTACACTCTGAGTTTGCATTTTTTCGAAATTATTTAACAAAAACCGTTTTTTTAACATCTTTTCAACTTGTAGCCCTTGGAGGTAGATGTAGTTGAGCGTGACGATGTCCCGGAATCATTTATTATACCGGTAAGTGCATTAAGACTATTTAGACACAGTAGAATCTCAACTTTATGAACTCCTTGCTATATGAACTTGGCTTGCATTAGTTAGTTCATAGAATTGAGATTCTATTGTATATCGTTACCGTTAAATGTATTTAGACCATTTAGATACAGTAGAATCTAATTTTTATGAACTCCTTATTATATGAACTTGCCTTGCATTACTTAGTTCATAGAATTGAGATTCTATTGTATATTGTTACCGTTACCGTTACCGTTAAATGTATTTAGACCATTTAGATACAGTAGAATCTCAACTTTATGAACTCCAAATTATATGAACTTGCCTTGCATTAATTAGTTCATATAATCGAGATTCTATTGTATATCGTTACCGTTAAATGTATTTAGACCATTTAGATACAGTAGAATCTCAACTTTGTGAACTCCATATTATATGAACTTGCCTTGCATTAATTAGTTCATAGAATTGAGATTCTATTGTATATCGTTACCGTTAAATGTATTTAGACCATTTAGATACAGTAGAATCTAATTTTTATGAACTCCTTATTATATGAACTTGCCTTGCATTACTTAGTTCATAGAATTGAGATTCTATTGTATATTGTTACCGTTACCGTTACCGTTAAATGTATTTAGACCATTTAGATACAGTAGAATCTCAACTTTATGAACTCCAAATTATATGAACTTGCCTTGCATTAATTAGTTCATATAATCGAGATTCTATTGTATATCGTTATCATTACCGTTAAATTTATTTAGACCATTAAGACACAGTAGAATCTCAACTTTATGAACTCCTTGCTATATGAACTTGGCTTGCATTAGTTAGTTCATAGAATTGAGATTCTATTGTATATCGTTATCGTTACCGTTACTGTTACCGTTAAATGTATTTAGACCATTTAGATACAGTAGAATCTCAACTTTATAAACTCCAAATTATATGAACTTGCCTTGCATTAATTCGTTTATATAATCGAGAGTCTATTGTATATCGTATTGGTATTAATTCAAGAATGACAGTCTACACTCTGACTTTGCATTTTTTCGAAATAATTTAACAAAAACCGTTTTTTTAACATCTTTTCAACTTGTAGCCCTTGGAGGTAGATGTAGTTGAGCATGACGATGTCCCGGAATCATTTATTATACCGGTAAGTGCATTAAGACTATTTAGACACAGTAGAATCTCAACTTTATGAACTCCTTGCTATATGAACTTGGCTTGCATTAGTTAGTTCATAGAATTGAGATTCTATTGTATATCGTTACCGTTAAATGTATTTAGACCATTTAGATACAGTAGAATCTCATCTTTATGAACTCCAAATTATATGAACTTGCCTTGCATTAATTAGTTCATATAATCGAGATTCTATTGTATATCGTTACCGTTACCATTACCGTTACCGTTAAATGTATTTAGACCATTTAGATACAGTAGAATCTCAACTTTATAAACTCCATATTATATGAACTTGCCTTGCATTAATTCGTTCATATAATCGAGAGTCTATTGTATATCGTATTAGTATTAATTCAAGAATGACAGTCTACACTCTGAGTTTGCATTTTTTCGAAATTATTTAACAAAAACCGTTTTTTTAACATCTTTTCAACTTGTAGCCCTTGGAGGTAGATGTAGTTGAGCGTGACGATGTCCCGGACACAGTTACTTTCCCGGTAAGTGCATTAAGACCATTTAGACACAGTAGAATCTCAACTTTATGTTCATATAATAAAGAGTCTACTGTATCGTAAAGATATAAATTCGTAAATTTGTAACGTATGCTGGATCGCCGTTAAATGTGGTATGTTCTAGTCGGACTCAGTTCTGCTGGCAAGGTGTGCCGACAACACACAGAACACAGGTTTCGGACGAAAAATGGGAAGGCGATTAACGCCGAGGTATCCCAATGCTGCAGAAAATGTCGCGGAGTCGGTTAGATTCAGTTCAGCTGGGCGACAATTGGCAGAACTAAATCATCGATCTTTTTATACAAAACAGAATGCATACTATGCGTTCTTATTCCTAATTGCTAATAAAATATAAATTCATAATTAACTTAAATTGCTATGCTTGCATCTTATTTATAATTATTATAGCTTTATGTAACATGACAAATGCAATAGATACTACGAGTATTTCGGATACTGAAACTTATACATACAATGCAATATATAGTATTTTAGTTACAAAAGCAAATAGATACTATTTCGGATACTAAAACTTATAGAGACACTACAATAGATATTAAGAAGAATTAGCTTCGATCAGTCAACTCCTGGACATCACCATAGTATGGGTGCCGGGGCACAGTTATATAGAGAGGGTAATAAGAGGGCGGACGAATTGGCTAAGATGGGCTGGGCGTCGCTATGGACACTGGCTCTATGGAGAAGGTTAGCTGTCCAATGAGCTCAGTCAAGGAACAAATTCTCTCCTTTTTTAATACTAAGTCACAGCTCAGGTGGAGCAGTCTGCCGAACTGCGCCATATCAAGATCGATGTGGCCATCATACAGCAAAAAGAAAACCACAGAGCTGTTATCCAGAACACGGAAGGATATTGCCAGAGTTGTAGCTATCAGCACTGGCCACTGGCCACTGGCCTGTGGGCAGTCATGCTGCTAAGTTGGGTATACCGCACAACAACTTCTGCAGAAGTTGCAAAGTTGAAAATGAGAAAGAAACTCTCATACACTTCATCTGCAGTTGTCCGGCTCTAGCAGGGTCAAGACGCCGCATTTTAGGTAAACCATTTTTCTACGACCTGAAAGAGCTCTCAGTTTACAGGGTCATCGACTTGATCTCATACCTGAACGCTACAGGCTGGATTTAAACCCTGTCCTTATCCAGGCTAGATCTCTCGATCCCTAATTGAGGACCTCGCAAGTACAGCAAGCAAGGACCACCACTCTACCTACCTACCTACCTACAATAGATAGTATTTTACCCGAAATACACCAAGCAATTCATGAATTCATGCAAGTATGTGAGGAAGAAGCGATACCAGAAGACTGGCGAAGAGGCATCCTGTGCTCCATATCATAATATGCAGCAATTGTTGTGGTACAACGTTTCTGATTACCACGTTTAAGATTTTCTCCTTTATCCTTCAAGACAGGATAGCCCCATAAGCTAAAGCCATCGTTGCCCAATTATACCCATCATCCCAGGCAAATAAACAACAACTGATTCAGATTTACACCCACCATTAAGCAGGGGGTGGAAAAATGTCTAGACACCATCTTTTTATAGACTTTATAGCCCCCTATGATAGCATAGCCAGAGTAGAACTTTAGAAAGCCATGAGAGAATTCGGCATCCCAAATAAACTGACACGACTATGTACGTTGACCATCATGACCAATTTTATAAGCCAAGTAAAAATATCCGGATAACTATCAAGCCCTGCGTACTCTTCAACCTGGCGTTTAAGAAAGTGATCCGAGACTCTGACGTAACGGCGAGAGGAACAATCCTCTATAAGTCCATTCATATACTGGCTTACGCAGACGATATTGGCATCGTTGATAGAAGCCGCGAAGAGCTGTACAGGAAGCTTTCATTCAGATAGAGGAGGCGGCATGAAATCTGGGGCTGCACATAAATGAGAGCAAAACAAAGTACATGGTGGCCACGTCTGCGAGTAGAAGATCCAACATTGGTCCCCCCTCAATTCAAATAGTGGGTCGTGAAGCGTAGTGCAATCCTTTAACTATCTCGAGTCAACTGTAGCAGCCAACAATAGCGTGCAACCAGAAATACGCGCACAGTTGGTTAAAGCTAACAAAGCCTACTATAGTCTGTCAAGACTCTTCAAATCCAGGAACTTGAACATCCAAGCTGCTGATATAAAAGACAATGGTCATACCAGTATTGACATATAGATCCGAGACTTGGGTGCTTAGCAAAAGGCATTCTGACATCTTAGCCGCGTTCTCGGAAGGTTGTGGGCGCCTTGGCTCATATTCTATAAATCCTACCGCTAATGACTTTCAGAGCAGGATCCTCTTCGCTCATACGGCCTTGGTGTCCTGCCCACCGGTGCCTACCGTGCCTACTTCCCATAGCCCGATTTTATTGAAATTTTGCACACAGGCATATCTCCGATGACAACACTTTCTATTAAAATTTGAGGACCCTCGGGCAACGGGGTCGGTGGGCTCCCCTACAAATATTTTACAAAATTTTACTCGATTTTCTTCAAATTTTATACACTTGTGTATCTCTGATATACAATACTTTTTGTAAAAATTTTCGAGACCCCAGGCCCAGGTTCGTGGGGCCCGTTAACTTTTTTTTAAAAAAAGTATCCCGATTTTCTTCAAATTTAATACACATGTGTCTCTCCGATAGACGAAACTTTTTTGTACAAAATTTGGAGACCCTGGGTCCCGGGGTCGTGGGGCCCCAAAATTAAAAAACAAATTTACCCGATTTTCTTTAAATTTTATATACGTATGTATCTCCGATGGGCAACACTTTTTGCAAAAATTTTGGAGACAGGGTATGGAGGGTCATGGGGCCCCAACAAATTTTTTTAAAAAACTTAGCCCGATTTTTTTTAAATTTTATATACGTGTGTATCTCCGATGGACAAAATTTTTTGTAAAGTTTTTGGAGTGAGGCCCTGAGGACCGAGGGGTGCCCATATAAATTTTTTAAAAATCTTTTTTACAATCTTTGGTGTGGTACATGTACCTGTACATTTAACACATCTCGGATCTTTACCGCAATATCTTTGAGTATGTCCATAGGATTGACAATTTTTACATTGTGGAATGAGTTTTTTTTTTTTTTTTTTTTTTTTTTTATGGCTCTATTTGTACCTTACAGTACATAATACTTTTGATTTCATAAAGTTGTTTATACATATAACACCACAAAAATCTTCTCTACAGTTTGGACAAAGTCCTATTATGAAAATCCCGTCCATTGCAACGACTCTTGGGCCGCATCTCACCCGAACAGAAATGATTCCACTTGTGTTAGATATTATTGCCGATGACGAAGATGATCAATTGGCGTTTGCTGGTCAATTGGGAAACTTCACCAGTAAGTTTCACTTTTATTTTATTTATAACGCAAATGTCAACAAGTGTTTATTTTTAAGGGTTTGTCGGTGGCGCAGAATATGCAATGTATCTCATTCCGCCGCTGGAAAAACTAGCAAGAAACGAGAAGTCTGTAATACGCGATAAGGCTGTTGAGTCACTGCGGATTGTCGTTGCTGAACACAGCGCTAAGAATTTTGCAATACATGTGTTACCAACACTGAAACGTATGCTTTTGGGCAAGTGCCCGACCTTACGCTCATCGGCCTGTGGCCTTGTTTCGGACTGTTATCCAAGAGTATCGCAACCGATAAAGGACAAATTGCGCGTCAAGTTTGGTAAACTATGCCAGGATAAGAGTCCAATAGTGCGCCGTGCGGCCGCCACTAATTTCGGTGAATTCGCTAAAGTCGTTGAAATTGAGTATCTCAAGTCGGATTTGATTCCGAACTATGTACAATTGGCACAGGACGATCAGGTATGTTGCTGGCTGGAATAAGCAAAAAAAAGAAGAAAAAAAAAAGGAATCCTTTTCTTAAAAAGTCACATTTTTTTCTATCACACTGCTTATCGGAAATGTTGATATTTTAGGTTTCGGTTCGTTTGCTCGCTGTAGAGGCAGGTGTTAGCATTGCAGAACTCTTAGCACAGGAGGATCTGGAACAAGTAAGTAACGATTATGTGAGGGCTGTTAAATCAAAGCTCTACTTTTCCACGTTTTAGGTATAGAGTAGATTTTGTAGTCAAAAAACCATTTCTTTCATTTATAAAATAATTATGTTAATTAGTTGCAAGTTTATTAAGAAGAACGTAACAACTTAACATCAAAATTAGGGATAAATACATATATTAAGATAGTAAGGCGGAGCTTCACAGGTCGCCATATATGGATAGTTGTCTAAGTCTAAGGACTGAATTAGGCTAAAAGGATTTTAATTTCAAGAATAAACTTGAGATCGTTACGAAAGTGCGACATGATGATTTCATTTTTCCACTGTCCGCTACGCAGTGCTGATCAATCCATAATCCAGTACTCAAACCACTAAACGTTTGTGGACGTCTGTAATACCAATCTGCCATCTGCCACAAGCTCAGGTGGGTCTCAAGTGACAGGCAGCGAACATCGAACCACACAATGCGATCAGCGGCTGCTTTAGAAATTGCCTTTTAGACGTCCGTAGCAGACGTGGTGCTGATATCGGTCAAGAACGGCGAGTTCACCATCTTATGTTAGCTTTTAAACGCCTTCGCACTGCATCCGTCAACACCGACCGCTCAAAGTTTTGCTCAACATTATCAGATAGGTTTAGGAAACCAGAAGTGCGTCAACAATACAGGGACCATCTTGCCTTAGAAGCTTAGAAGCCTTAGAATGAACGAGGACGACCACTGAAAGGCTGTGAAAGGGGTTTTTGTAATTCGTATTTGAAATATGGTGCTTATAATATCTGTCGTGCATTAATTTAAAAAATCTGCTCCCAGCCTCGTTGTAATAAACTTCCTTGGCGCTCTTGGGGCATACACCTACATGGTTATTGGCAGACACCTGCTGGTGACGGATCGATGAGCGTAAAGCAATCAAGGCTCGAACTGCAGCGCCCTCAGAGTACCGAGCTAGAAGCACAATATCGCGTCAAAAAAAAAAGAAGGAAGTGCGTCGGGACAAACGACAGTACATCGACTCACTTGCCTCAATGGCCGAAGAAGCAGCAAGAAGTGGTGACAGTAGGACTGACTGTATATAACATCAACAATGAGCTCAATGGTGTTCGGAACTCCAAATAACAGTCAGTGAAGAATTTAGAGGGAAATCTGATGGACTGTGAAAACTGGAGAGGTATAAACGTTTCACTGGCCATAGCCAAGATAATAGCTAGAATCATATTAGAACGCGTTAAGGAGCATTTAGATTCAACTCTCGACAACGAACAGGCAGGCTTTCGCATCGATCAAATAAACACCACCAACAACAAATGCGGATCATAATGGAAGAATGCGTGTCGAGTACAGATCTCCGCTACATCTTCTGTTCATTGACTTCGAGAAGGCTTTTGACATCTGATGATGCTATCTGGAGGGGTATTACAGAAAAGCTTATAGTTTATATCAAAGCTACATACGAATGAAGTAAATGTCACGTCCTACACAACGGTATTTGAAGTCCAAAGTGGAGTACGTCAGGGGTGCATACTATCACCGCTGTTATTCCTGACGAGAAATAACAGCAATGTACTCCGTGGGTCTAGAAGAGGATCTTGTGATGGTCTTGAGGGTCTTGAGTTTTGAGATGATCTTGCGGGGTGTTTGAGAACGCTTTGACGGGGTCTTAAGGAGGTTTTTTGTGGGTCCTTTAATAATAATATTAATATTCGGCGCAACAGACCGTTGCGGTCCAAGGCCTAACTTCTCGCGCTCACTTCTCGCTTCTTGTGGACACAAATGGAAGGGACCTACAATTTAAGGCCGGATCCGAACGGCGAATTGAGAAGCTTTCCGTGACAAGTTATTGCTCTCGGAACGTTTGTCGCCCATTCGAGAGAGTTGGGACTCCGTGAAAAATACCTTTGGTGGTGCTGGGATTCGAACCATAAACTCCTGCTTAGTAGCCATGCGCTTTTCCACAGAGCTACGCCGCCCACTGTGGGTCCTTTAGTGGGTCTGAAAATGCTCTTGAGGGTGTATTTATGGGCTTTTAAGAGGTTTAGTGTAAGGTCTTGAGGGAAATCTTGCGGTAGTCTTGAAGTGGTCTTTAGAGGATCTTAAGTGGCCTTAAGGGAGTATTTTTGGGGTCTTGCGTCGGTCTTGATGGGACTTTGAGAAAGTCTTACAGATGTCTTCGAGGGGTTCTTTAAGGAATCTTTTGGGGACATTGAGAGTTCGTCATGATGAGTTTTGAGAGTATTTTGATAGCGTCTTAACTGGGGTCTTGAGGAGATCTTGCAGGGTTTTATGTGGGGGTCCTGATGGGTGTCATAAGGTTGTCTTTGGGATTCTCGTATAGGTCTGGAGCGGAGAGGGAGTTTTGAGGAAGTCTTCTGTGATGTTCTTTGTGGAACCCTTAGAGATCTCCATATTCTAATGTTGTTAATGGAAATCTATATAAATGAAATTTCTGCGGTCTTACAATTTTAATTCTTTTTTATTTTTAATTTCTTCAGCCAGTCCTTTAACGTTATCTGTATTTACTTTTGACGGGGATTAAGCCACAGTTCGCATGTTTTTACTCCTTTAGTCTTCTGGCCAGGTCATCATTGTCCAGGAGCTGTAGTGTCTCAACGTTGATGTGTTGGCGTAGTCGTTGTTGCATGACGTTGCCGACATATTCTATCTCCAAATCCTTATGTAAGTTGTAATTTCCAATGTACCATGGGGCATCGACGATGTCACGAAGTACTTTATTCTGGAAGCATTGCATAGTGTTTTCTGTAACTTTAGCTGGCACAACCCCAGAGTTGTATTCCGTAAGTTCATATTGGCTTGTTTGTAAAATAGAATCTTGTTGTATATTGATAACTCTGAGTAGCGACCTATTAACCAATACATCTTTTCGTATATTAGTTGCATCTCTTCTTCTTTTTTGAATTTACTCCTTAAGCATCGATTTTCATATCTAGAAAAAAATTACACAAAACATTTTATGGGGTGGTAAAGGTTTGGTCCTAGTACACTGCCTTGTGGAACGCCTGCTTGAATTTTCTTTTGGTCTGAATGCCATCATCGAATGTAGCCAAAATTAGCCCGTTTTTCTTTAAATTTTCAATACATCTGTATCTCCGATGACAACAGTTTTTGTAAAAAAAAATTTGAAGTGAAGGGGTTCTAATATTAATATTTTTTCCAAATTAACCCATTTCAAACTATGCACACATATGTATCTACTTACTTACTTATGTCCTATCTCCCCTTGTAAGTCATATGGCCTCTACTACGCCTACGCGCCATCTTGTGCTGTTCCTGGCAATGAGCTTCAGCTCTCTCCAACTCTTCCCAAATTGCAGTGACTCCTCCTCAACTGTTCTGCGCCATGTATTTCTCGGACGAGCCGTTCTTCTACCATCCTGAGATATCGGGTTACATTGCATTGCGTAGTTTGCTATGGAAGTGTCGCCTTTTCGGAGTGTATGACCAATCATCACTGCCACTTTCGTCGTTGAATGGTTATGCCCAAAAAAAAAAGTATCGGCGATAGAATGCAACCTTGTCGTACTCCACTTAAGATCTCGAATTCCTCCGACAACACTTTCCTCAATGCAGCACATGACATTTAGAGCCGTCATAGGTTGCTTTAATAATAGCTATTAGTTAATTGGATATACCACTCCTGCGCCAAGGCGAGCCAGATAAACTGTCTGTTGACACGCGTCAAACGCCTTCTCAAAAGTCGGATGAACAGCAGGTGCACTGGTGACCGGAACTCAACGCACTGTTCAATAATGATGCGCAGAGTGTTTATGTGGTCTACACAGGAGGATCCAGTGCGGAAACCTGCTTGTTCGGCATCGAGTGTAGCTTCCAGATGTTCCTTAATTCGCTCAAGTACTACTTTGGCTATTACCTTTGCAACTGCAGAAAGAACGCAAATGCCTCTCCAGTTTTCGCCCTCCATAAGACTACCTTTTTTATGGAGCTTGACAATCATTCCCCTCTTCCACTCGTCGGGGAAACTTTCTCTCTCTACAAGAGGAAATAAAAGCTCTGCTGATGAGCGGCACGCAGAAGCTCTGCGGGTATACCATCTAGTCCTAGTCTTTACTGGGAGTTGAGGTGCGAATCCGGGGAAATTGTTACTTCCGGCAGCTCCGTTTGATTTGGGTTAAGGACCGTAGAGAAATGCTCCTTCCATCGCTTGAGCTGATCCTCGTCCGAAATGAGTGCGGCACCATCTAGGCCTTTCACCGGATGTTTGCTAGAGCTGTGACCACCTGTCAGCTCTTTGGTGACGGTTCTGCTATCGCACCTGCTCGCTGCTTCCTCTGCTTCTGAGGCCAGGTTGTATCTGCTCTAATTGTTATGGGTTGTTTTTTTGACACTCTATGCTCGTCTTCTCGATGCATTAAGGTATTTTTGGAAATATTGGCGGCCGCAGCAAACCACGGTAAGGTCGAGCAATCATATAGGTTGTTACCTTAGAATCAACGCTCACGATATGCCTGCGATCTTTTAGAGTAAATAGAATAGTAACCAATTGCACTTAAATTGTTTTTTTTTTATAAACCGAGATGGAGTCATATCCCACAGTAGAACTGCCATTTCATTTATGTAGCCCGTCCCAGAATGGTTTTTATTTGTGAGAGAGATAGTTCCAGTTTTGCATTATAGTAGTAGTTGTTGTTTATTTTTAACCTCCCTCGTATTCGTAAGTGAACCACTACTGAACTTACGTATGCATTCATTTCTATCTACAGTTGTTCCTGCCAACATTTCGCCAGTGCTTCAGGGATTCGTCGTGGCGGGTACGCTATATGGTTGCTGATCAATTTGTCGATCTACAGAAGGCTGTCGGTCCTGAAATTACGCTTGCTGATTTAGTTCCAGCTTTGCCAGTGAGTTTAGGACGGATTTGCTTTGTCGGCTGGTATTCCAGGCCATATATATGATGATATGATATTTCTTTCCATCAGCATTTACTTCATGATGACGAAGCTGAAGTTCGTGCTGTGATTGCTACCAAGGTTATGGACTTCTGCGTCAATTTTAAGAAGGCCAATCGATTGCAAATTATTGTGAATGGAATCTTGCCCTTTGTCTGCGAATTGGTTAACGATCCGGATCAACATGTGAAGATGGCACTGGCTCCTGTCATTATGCGTTTGAATCCCTTGCTGGACTCCTATCATAATCTGGGCTATTTGTTGCCATCAATTTGTCGACTGTTAAGTGACGAGTGCCCCGATGTTCGTCTCAATATTATTGCCAATTTGGATTATGTCGATTATGTTGAGATCTTTTCCCAAGTATGGTTCATCTCAATTACTCGTAGTACACATCTCATTACTTTGCGTTTGTGTTTGCCAGGAACTTATACAAGCAATTGTTGCACTTGCTACAAACTCGAAATTGCAGGTGCGTTTGGCTATCATTGATTGTATGCCAGCGCTTGCAGCAAGACTCGGACAGGAGTTCTTCGACGTGAATCTGCGTCAAATCTGTATCGGATGGCTTAATGACAATGTCTATGCCGTTCGTGAGGCAGCAGCTATGAATATAAAGAAAATTGTCAAACACTTTGGAGCACAATGGGCTAGGCGAGCCACAATCCCAATGATTCTGGCCATATCACAAAACAGGAATTATCTACGCCGTAAGAGGAAGAACTAAGTCGTCCGTCGTCTTTTTTGGTTAATCGATTTTTGTATTTTTTTTTTGTTTTTAGGAATGATTTGTCTCTTTTGCATTAATGGTCTCGCTGAAGTTTGTGGCACCGAAATTACAACAAAACTTTTGCTGCCAACTGTTTTGCTTTTGACCGGAGATCCGGTCGCCAACGTACGCTTCAATGTGGCTAAAACTTTGCAAGGGATTGCACCGTTCCTGAAGACGGCTGTTATAGATTCTCAAGTGAGCCCCGCTTTGGAAAAATTGCTCGACGACACTGATGTGGATGTGAGATATTTTGCTGCGGAAGCCATTACCCACATTGCAGGTATAATTACTATGCCGCCTTACAATTTATGATCTCCAGATCACAAAAAAAAAACCATTTTCTTTACAGAACGGATGGACGGAATGCCAGTGATCCCTGAAGAAGCTTAGGCGGCTGCGTGTTGCAGTTGTGTTGCAGTAAACGGAAAGATCCTGTTGATGCTGAACTCTGTGCGTTACATGCGCTTCTATGTTAACTTACCTGTGTCTATGTGTGTCTTTCTGTCAGCTTATATGTCAATCTGTCGCGCTTTTTTCATTGCAAGCAAATCTGTGAGTAAGTCTCGTATGCATTGTTGGGGGAAGGACTTCTTGGTGATCTTCAGGTGGTGGGTCTTGAGATGGGTCTTGACGTGAGTCATGATTCATCAAATCATCAGGTGGGTCGAGTTGGTTGAGGGTTTTGTGTTATTTTATGAGTGTGATATTGAGGGTGGCCTTAAGGGGTATCTAGGTGGCCTTGAGGGGTTTTTTTTTAGAGGGTTCTTTTGGAAGTCTTTTGAGGGTATTTTTGGGGACTTGTTGCTGTCTCCAACATGTCTGAATAATATTGCAATTTCATATACACATTTCATTAAAAACTAAAAAGTATACAATAAAATTTATGTCAACAAATTTGTTGTTTTTAAAATGCATGTTTATTGAAGAATAACTAGCCCCCTAAAAGGTAGAATATAAATAGATAGATCTATATCTCCGATGATGGACAACACTTTTTGGTAAAAATTGGTAGTGATCGGGCCCCAAGGGGATCAAGGGGCACCAATGCAAATTTTATAAAAAAAAAAGACCCGATTAACTTTAAATTTTATTGCGAGCCCGAAGACTCTAGTTGACAAATACAAACTGTATGTCTTCTGTTAATTAACATTACTCGTACATACAAATATTTTGTTATTTGTTAAGAACTTCACATGCTTGGTAATGCAATAAAGATGACATTTGCTGTATGCCATTATGCCTCATTATTTAGGTACTTGGTTCTATGAGGATTAATGAAACGCAACATTTAGATTTCAAAGCAAAACATAGCTACAGGTAAACAACAGCGAAGAAAGTAGGGTGGTGTAGTTTGCCAGCTTTCGATGAACTCAAGTCTTCTTATATTTGTGTGGCTTAGTCGAAGAGCATCGTTTGCATCTATATATGTGAAATAGAGTGTTCTTTAAGGCCGATAGAACTTGAATTCGTAAAAAATAACACAAAAAGGGACATTCGCCATTACGCCCAATACTCTCCATTGCCGTCTATTTTGCTGTAACCTGCAACTCGCATATACGGAGACTGAAGCAAGAGGACAGCTAAGTTGTAGTTGCGTGCTGTCGTCCATACGTTAATAACATCGCATGCTGAGTGATGTTACTTTAGGTTGAGTATGTCAATGAATGTCAGCTGCTTTTATTGGCCAAAGAGGTGGTCATGTGACGACGATATGAAGGTCAACCCATTTGTATTCCTACTGCTGCACCAATAGAAAATAAGTTCCACTGTGAACAAAAAAAGCACAACAAGTGGCAGCTTTTGCGAAACATCATGAAACGAAACATTAAAAGTTTTATTTCAATGTCAACACGTGTCCCCACTGGTACTAAAAACAAAACAATAAAAGCACCGGTGCAGATGGAGTACCGGTGTCCGGGCACAGCTCACATAAGCCGGATTATTTTTTATTGTGTTTGGCTGCCATCCATCAGCCGCCGAGTGGACAGTGAGTCCAGGTAACTTTATTATCAGAATTAAAGAACTCACTCCTCCACTAAGTACTCATCACCCACCGCCTACATAAGACCGTAAACTGCATCCATTAGATACATTTCTAAATCTGAATTCATAAACACGATTCCCCCAATAATCAAACGTGACACACTGATGTGATACGTGGACGTTATACGTTATAGTTGTTTAGGATGACCTGACCTTTACTTGTTGATTGGTACGAAAGATCCATTAACGATTTCCTACACAAACGGACCTTTTATTGAATTCTTTGCATTTGCGTGTGTTCGTTTTTTTTAATTTATTTTCAATTCAATATAGTTCTTAGACTAAGGATACACATACGACGCTCATCAGAGCGTGTAAACTTTACGTTCGGTTGATGAGAATGTGGCCGATAGTACGAACAAACTAACAAAACAAAAAAACAGCCCATAAAAATTAAAATTTTCCTTGAAAATTCTCTAATCGAAGATATACTGTCCCACCTCTCGCGAAGGTCTAACAAACGTCTGACAGTAATAACTGTCATAAAGGTCCCTTCCATTTGTAACACATGTGTATAAAATTGGAAGAAAATCGGGTCCCGGAGCCCAATCACTTCCAAATTTTTACAAAAAGTGTTGTCCTTCGGTTAAGTTTTGTACAATATTTGTATGAGAGCTCCCCGATCCCGAGGCCATAAATTTTAATAAAAAGTGTTGCCATTGGAGAAACACATGTCTGCAAATTTTAAATAAAATCGGGCTTTAGAAAGTGAGCTAAAAATTGATCACAAGATTCTTCCAGCCAGCCACGGGCACGACAAGCCCTCATGTTGAGAATTAAAAAATAACGCGCGTTTTACACTAAACCGGACCGGAAATGAACTCGGCCACTCTTCTATCCTGAATTTGGTCGGGATTCCGTTAGGGAACATGGACTACACTATTACGCAACTCCAATTCAACAACAACTTCCAACAGATCATTCTGGGAAGGTGGAGGAGCTGAACTGGAGATGATGGCATTCACTCAGACGCAGACACAGACGGGCCAAAGACTGATGGCAGAGTAGGCGAAGGTGTTTTCTCAAAAAGACTAAATCTTAGTCTCTCTTTCCGTCTTCCTAATCTTAGGCGACTATGCAGAAAGGCTTGGTGCCTTCTCGATCGACTTCTGCAGGATCTGCATGGATGCTGAGGAGGAGGGAACATCGTCCATCTTCTCTTTACATGTCCCCAGCCCTCTCCGAAAGGCGTAAACTCCATATGGGAGCTTTCTTCTACAACGACACTAATGATATCATCAGCACTGACATTGGTAGTCAGTCCTACGCTTCATACGAAGCTCTAATTGGTACATCGAGTAGGTGGAAGAAATTCATTCTTCCTGATCCGTGTGGTTTCACAATGGACCATAACTAGAGTCTAAGTGTGACAGCCATCTTAACCTAACCTAAGCCGAGCGCTAGCCAATTGTTTTAAAACAAAAGTCTCATCAATTTCTGACTGGTAATAGAAGCCGATCAACTTTTCCATGCATTACACGCGCCACACACGACGCGCGACACGCGCCACACGCGGAATATCAAAAATGCAGGTTTATATTGAAGAGATATCACGAAAATGGTAACATTGGTTGGCACTGGTATCAAGTGTGACGAATGTGAGATCATGGTGCGGTGAGTGCGGTGATTTACAGAAGGACTCGATGCTATTCTAAAATTTGATAAGCTACGTGGCATGCAATAGACTCAAAAATTACCTTAACTGCGCTCTCATTGCCGTCTATTTTGCTGTCACCGGTAATACGCAAAGACGAAGATGCAAATATGGTGCTTGATATACGGAGTCGGAGGCAAGAGGATAGCTAAGCTGTAGTCGCTACGGTACGTCAATAGCATTGTACGCGCTGAGTGATGTTAATTTCTGTTGAGTACGCCAACGAATGCCAGCAGAAAAACAGGCAACCTTTTTTTGCTTTCGCTGCTGCCAAAGAGGTGGTCATCTGACGACGATGTATCTCATGTCAAGGTGGACCGATTTGTATTCCCAATGCTGCAGAAGTTTCACTGCGAACAAAAAAATAAAAGAACCACACACAAGTGGCAGCTTTGCGAAATATCACGAAATGAGTGAAACATTAAAAAAATGGTTTTATTTCAATGCGCATGCAGCGCATGCAGAGCTAGAACAAAATAATAAAATAGCAGATGGAGGAGCACCGGTGTCCGTATACATGAGCCGGATTATTTGCTATCGGATTGTTCGGTTGCCATCACATCCAGTCGAGTGGACATTGAGTGGGCAAAGCTTCCTTTTCCTCGCCGTCGGACTTTACTATTCGGAATAAAAAATTAAGTCACCCCTCAACCACCTCACCACACCACGTAACGTCCATCGCCCACACAAAACTGTCAACTGCATCCATTGGAAAAATGTTGGTAAATTTCAATTCATGAACACGTTTCCCTTGATAATCTCACGCGGCAAGCGACACGCTGCTGTCATTGCTTGGAATGGCTCACCTTTACGAATTGATTGGAATAAAAAATTCTCTAATAGTTCCTCAATACTCTACACCCAAGCAATCCAAAATGTGCATAAATTGCCAGGGGTACAAAAAGGATTCAATGTTTGCTTTTGTTTTTTAAGTTAAACATCTTTAGAAATAAATTATTTATTTATTTTCCATTTATTATTTTATAATTTTTTTTATTTATTTATTTATTTATTTTTTTAATTTTCTTTCATATAATATTTTGTAACTTTTTATTTTTCTATTTATATCTATATTAATATAATTTATCTATTTTATATTTACATATATATTATTATTTTTTATTTATTTATTTTTAATTTATAGTGGTTATTATTTTTTTTGTTCCTTTTTCTATTTTTATTATTTATTTATTTTATTTCCATTTATTATTTTATTAATAATTTTTTTTTATTTATTTATTTTTTATTTCAATTTATTATTTAAATTATTTATTTATTTTTTTTCCATTTATTATTTTATAATTTTTTTGTATTTATTTATTTCTTTCGTTTTATTTTTTATTTATATATTTATATTATTTGTTCTGGTTTATCGAATTAAAAGTTTGTTTGGTATAAAACACGTTATTTTACTTTCTTTTATATAATAAAAGGAAGTATAGTAATTATGAACATTTTCGAACTCGGGATTTCGAATTACCCATTACCGTATCTCCTGAGTCAGAAAATAGGAAAATAAAAAAATCTCTGTCTGTCTGTGTCCACTGTACAGCCCAGACGGCTGAACATATCAGGATGAAAATTCATATATAAGCTTTTTACATAAATATTGTGAAGGGCCAGATGTTTTTGACGGAAAGCTCACAACCGAAAGTGACACTTTAGACAGTTTTTCGATTTTCTGCAAATAACTCAACAAGTATAGCACTAAGGAGAAAGCACTTAAGCGCAAAAGAAATTTAAAAAATAAAAAATAAAAAAAAAATCGTAGTATCGGCCACAACGCCAAAGATATTGCAAGCTGGTCATTTTCTTTTACACAATTATCCCTCTGTTAGTTTGTTATTTTGATAATAATTTGGCTTTCCATATTGTATGTGTCTAAGAACTATATACAAAACAAGAGAACATTTACTCTCACTTGTATAGAAGTAAATTGTATTAAAATAAACGAACACACGCAAATGCAAAGAATTCAATAAAAGGTCCGCTTGTGTAGGAAATCGTTGATGGATCTTTCGTACCAATCAACAAGTAAAGGTCAGGTCATCCTAAACAACTATAACGTATAACGTCCACGTATCACATCAGTGTGTCACGTTTGATTATTGGGGGAATCGTGTTTATGAATTCAGATTTAGAAATGTATCTAATGGATGCAGTTTACGGTCTTATGTAGGCGGTGGGTGATGAGTACTTAGTGGAGGAGTGAGTTCTTTAATTCTGATAATAAAGTTACCTGGACTCACTGTCCACTCGGCGGCTGATGGATGGCAGCCAAACACAATAAAAAATAATCCGGCTTATGTGAGCTGTGCCCGGACACCGGTACTCCATCTGCACCGGTGCTTTTATTGTTTTGTTTTTAGTACCAGTGGGGACACGTGTTGACATTGAAATAAAACTTTTAATGTTTCGTTTCATGATGTTTCGCAAAAGCTGCCACTTGTTGTGCTTTTTTTGTTCACAGTGGAACTTATTTTCTATTGGTGCAGCAGTAGGAATACAAATGGGTTGACCTTCATATCGTCGTCACATGACCACCTCTTTGGCCAATAAAAGCAGCTGACATTCATTGACATACTCAACCTAAAGTAACATCACTCAGCATGCGATGTTATTAACGTATGGACGACAGCACGCAACTACAACTTAGCTGTCCTCTTGCTTCAGTCTCCGTATATGCGAGTTGCAGGTTACAGCAAAATAGACGGCAATGGAGAGTATTGGGCGTAATGGCGAATGTCCCTTTTTGTGTTATTTTTTACGAATTCAAGTTCTATCGGCCTTAAAGAACACTCTATTTCACATATATAGATGCAAACGATGCTCTTCGACTAAGCCACACAAATATAAGAAGACTTGAGTTCATCGAAAGCTGGCAAACTACACCACCCTACTTTCTTCGCTGTTGTTTACCTGTAGCTATGTTTTGCTTTGAAATCTAAATGTTGCGTTTCATTAATCCTCATAGAACCAAGTACCTAAATAATGAGGCATAATGGCATACAGCAAATGTCATCTTTATTGCATTACCAAGCATGTGAAGTTCTTAACAAATAACAAAATATTTGTATGTACGAGTAATGTTAATTAACAGAAGACATACAGTTTGTATTTGTCAACTAGAGGTTCACTGTAATAAGGATTAACCAGCTCACAGCTACGTCTGAGAGATGTGACTTATATACATGTGTGCAAAATTTCAATAAAATCGGGCTGTAGGAAGTGGGTTAAAAATTGATCACAAGATATGGCCAGCCAGCCAGCCAGCCACGGGCAAGTGAAGTTAATATAAAGAATTTAATAAACTACACAGCAACTAGCATTTAGCAGAGACGCCAAACTTCACAGCAAGTGGTGAGTTAGAAAAGACACCGAACTGGACATTTAGCAGAGACGCCAAACTTCACAGCTTAATAAGCTTTTCTGCTGTTGTCCATTAGTTTTCATTCAATTGAAAATTGAAAAAAATTTTGGTTTTTGAATTTGGTTTTTTAGCATGGACGCAGACCTGCACAGTAAGTAGCAAAATTGCCCTTACAAACACATACAACACACACACGCCCATCTAATATCAACTTGACACACACACTCACTGTGGGTTTTGTTGTTGTTGGCAGAACTAGAAGCAAATATTATGGACTACTTCCCCTTACAAACACATACAACACACACACGCCCATCTAATATCAACTTGACACACACACTCACTGTGGGTTTTGTTGTTGTTGGCAGAACTAGAAGCAAATATTATGGACTACTTCCCCTTACAAACTCATACAACACACACACGCCCATCTAATATCAACTTGACACACACACTCAGTGTGGGTTTTGTTGTTGTTGGCAGAACTAGAAGCAAATATTGTGACTATTTTTCAGTCTAATCACCAGGTACCCATAATCTTCGCATAGACAGATCGTGTCGCTTTTTTGCAATTTTGCTTTAAATTGCATTGTATGTGTATGCTATTCGCCACGTCCCCTTACAAACACATACAACACACACACGCCCATCTAATATCAACTTGACACACACACTCACTGTGGGTTTTGTTGTTGTTGGCAAAACTAGAAGCAAATATTATGGACTATTTCCCCTTACAAACACATACAACACACACACGCCCATCTCATATCAACTTGACACACACACTCACTGTGGGTTTTGTTGTTGTTGGCAGAACTAGAAGCAAATATTATGGACTACTTCCCCTTACAAACACATACAACACACACACGCCCATCTCATATCAACTTGACACACACACTCACTGTGGGTTTTGTTGTTGTTGGCAGAACTAGAAGCAAATATTATGGACTACTTCCAAAACCTTCTCTATAGAAAGCCCAACTCTACGCATACTAATGCTGTAAACCAAGACCAAACGCATGTGTGTTTGTGGGATGTGAATACGGTGTACAAAAAATAAGAAGTCGCAAAGAGCGAGAAACGTAAGATGTGGTAGTGGGAAACAGAAATATTTTATATGGATTTTGCTCTTTAGTTGATTACTAAATACAAATACGTTTGGTCTCAATCTAAGCATGTATCTGTGTACGATCGGAACAGTTGGGCTTTCTATAGAGAAGGTTTTGACTACTTCCCCTTACAAACACATACAACACACACACGCCCATCTAATATCAACTTGACACACACACTCAGTGTGGGTTTTGTTGTTGTTGGCAGAACTAGAAGCAAATATTGTGACTATTTTACAGTCTAATCACCAGGTACCCATAATCTTCGCATAGACAGATCGTGTCGCTTTTTTGCAATTTTGCTTTAAATTGCATTGTATGTGTAATGCTATTCGCCACGTCCCCTTACAAACACATACAACACACACACGCCCATCTAATATCAACTTGACACACACACTCAGTGTGGGTTTTGTTGTTGTTGGCAGAACTAGAAGCAAATATTGTGACTATTTTACAGTCTAATCACCAGGTACCCATAATCTTCGCATAGACAGATCGTGTCGCTTTTTTGCAATTTTGCTTTAAATTGCATTGTATGTGTATGCTATTCGCCACGTCCCCTTACAAACACATACAACACACACACGCCCATCTAATATCAACTTGACACACACACTCACTGTGGGTTTTGTTGTTGTTGGCAAAACTAGAAGCAAATATTATGGACTATTTCCCCTTACAAACACATACAACACACACACGCCCATCTCATATCAACTTGACACACACACTCACTGTGGGTTTTGTTGCTGTTGGCAGAACTAGAAGCAAATATTATGGACTACTTCCCCTTACAAACACATACAACACACACACGCCCATCTAATATCAACTTGACACACACACTCAGTGTGGGTTTTGTTGTTGTTGGCAGAACTAGAAGCAAATATTGTGACTATTTTTCAGTCTAATCACCAGGTACCCATAATCTTCGCATAGACAGATCGTGTCGCTTTTTTGCAATTTTGCTTTAAATTGCATTGTATGTGTAATGCTATTCGCCACGTCCCCTTACAAACACATACAACACACACACGGCCATCTAATATCAACTTGACACACACACTCACTGTGGGTTTTGTTGTTGTTGGCAGAACTAGAAGCAAATATTATGGACTACTTCCCCTTACAAACACATACAACACACACACGCCCATCTCATATCAACTTGACACACACACTCACTGTGGGTTTTGTTGTTGTTGGCAAAACTAGAAGCAAATATTATGGACTATTTCCCCTTACAAACACATACAACACACACACGCCCATCTAATAGCAGCTTGACACACACAATCACTGTGGGTTTTGTTGTTGTTGGCAAAACTAGAAGCAAATATTATGGACTATTTCCCCTTACAAACACATACAACACACACACGCCCATCTCATATCAACTTGACACACACACTCACTGTGGGTTTTGTTGCTGTTGGCAGAACTAGAAGCAAATATTATGGACTACTTCCCCTTACAAACACATACAACACACACACGCCCATCTAATATCAACTTGACACACACACTCAGTGTGGGTTTTGTTGTTGTTGGCAGAACTAGAAGCAAATATTGTGACTATTTTTCAGTCTAATCACCAGGTACCCATAATCTTCGCATAGACAGATCGTGTCGCTTTTTTGCAATTTTGCTTTAAATTGCATTGTATGTGTAATGCTATTCGCCACGTCCCCTTACAAACACATACAACACACACACGGCCATCTAATATCAACTTGACACACACACTCACTGTGGGTTTTGTTGTTGTTGGCAGAACTAGAAGCAAATATTATGGACTACTTCCCCTTACAAACACATACAACACACACACGCCCATCTCATATCAACTTGACACACACACTCACTGTGGGTTTTGTTGTTGTTGGCAGAACTAGAAGCAAATATTATGGACTACTTCCCCTTACAAACACATACAACACACACACGCCCATCTCATATCAACTTGACACACACACTCACTGTGGGTTTTGTTGTTGTTGGCAGAACTAGAAGCAAATATTATGGACTACTTCCCCTTACAAACACATACAACACACACACGCCCATCTAATAGCAGCTTGACACACACAATCACTGTGGGTTTTGTTGTTGTTGGCAAAACTAGAAGCAAATATTATGGACTATTTCCCCTTACAAACACATACAACACACACACGCCCATCTAATATCAACTTGACACACACACTCACTGTGGGTTTTGTTGTTGTTGGCAAAACTAGAAGCAAATATTATGGACTACTTCCCCTTACAAACACATACAACACACACACGCCCATCTAATAGCAGCTTGACACACACAATCACTGTGGGTTTTGTTGTTGTTGGCAGAATTAGAAGCAAATATTATGGACTACTTCCCCTTACAAACACATACAACACACACACGCCCATCTAATAGCAGCTTGACACACACACTCAGTGTGGGTTTTGTTGTTGTTGGCAGAACTAGAAGCAAATATTGTGACTATTTTTCAGTCTAATCACCAGGTACCCATAATCTTCGCATAGACAGATCGTGTCGCTTTTTTGCAATTTTGCTTTAAATTGCATTGTATGTGTATGCTATTCGCCACGTCCCCTTACAAACACATACAACACACACACGCCCATCTAATATCAACTTGACACACACACTCACTGTGGGTTTTGTTGTTGTTGGCAGAACTAGAAGCAAATATTGTGACTATTTTTCAGTCTAATCACCAGGTACCCATAATCTTCGCATAGACAGATCGTGTCGCTTTTTTGCAATTTTGCTTTAAATTGCATTGTATGTGTATGCTATTCGCCACGTCCCCTTACAAACACATACAACACACACACGCCCATCTCATATCAACTTGACACACACACTCACTGTGGGTTTTGTTGTTGTTGGCAGAACTAGAAGCAAATATTATGGACTACTTCCCCTTACAAACACATACAACACACACACGCCCATCTCATATCAACTTGACACACACACTCACTGTGGGTTTTGTTGTTGTTGGCAGAACTAGAAGCAAATATTGTGACTATTTTTCAGTCTAATCACCAGGTACCCATAATCTTCGCATAGACAGATCGTGTCGCTTTTTTGCAATTTTGCTTTAAATTGCATTGTATGTGTAATGCTATTCGCCACGTCCCCTTACAAACACATACAACACACACACGCCCATCTAATAGCAGCTTGACACACACACTCACTGTGGGTTTTGTTGTTGTTGGCAGAACTAGAAGCAAATATTGTGACTATTTTTCAGTCTAATCACCAGGTACCCATAATCTTCGCATAGACAGATCGTGTCGCTTTTTTGCAATTTTGCTTTAAATTGCATTGTATGTGTAATGCTATTCGCCACGTCCCCTTACAAACACATACAACACACACACGCCCATCTAATATCAACTTGACACACACACTCACTGTGGGTTTAGTTGTTGTTGGCAGAACTAGAAGCAAATATTATGGACTACTTCCCCTTACAAACACATACAACACACACACGCCCATCTAATAGCAGCTTGACACACACACTCACTGTGGGTTTTGTTGTTGTTGGCAGAACTAGAAGCAAATATTATGGACTACTTCCCCTTACAAACACATACAACACACACACGCCCATCTCATATCAACTTGACACACACACTCACTGTGGGTTTTGTTGTTGTTGGCAGAACTAGAAGCAAATATTATGGACTACTTCCCCTTACAAACACATACAACACACACACGCCCATCTCATATCAACTTGACACACACACTCACTGTGGGTTTTGTTGTTGTTGGCAGAACTAGAAGCAAATATTGTGACTATTTTTCAGTCTAATCACCAGGTACCCATAATCTTCGCATAGACAGATCGTGTCGCTTTTTTGCAATTTTGCTTTAAATTGCATTGTATGTGTAATGCTATTCGCCACGTCCCCTTACAAACACATACAACACACACACGCCCATCTAATAGCAGCTTGACACACACACTCACTGTGGGTTTTGTTGTTGTTGGCAGAACTAGAAGCAAATATTGTGACTATTTTTCAGTCTAATCACCAGGTACCCATAATCTTCGCATAGACAGATCGTGTCGCTTTTTTGCAATTTTGCTTTAAATTGCATTGTATGTGTAATGCTATTCGCCACGTCCCCTTACAAACACATACAACACACACACGCCCATCTCATATCAACTTGACACACACACTCACTGTGGGTTTTGTTGTTGTTGGCAGAACTAGAAGCAAATATTATGGACTACTTCCCCTTACAAACACATACAACACACACACGCCCATCTCATATCAACTTGACACACACACTCACTGTGGGTTTTGTTGTTGTTGGCAGAACTAGAAGCAAATATTGTGACTATTTTTCAGTCTAATCACCAGGTACCCATAATCTTCGCATAGACAGATCGTGTCGCTTTTTTGCAATTTTGCTTTAAATTGCATTGTATGTGTAATGCTATTCGCCACGTCCCCTTACAAACACATACAACACACACACGCCCATCTAATAGCAGCTTGACACACACACTCACTGTGGGTTTTGTTGTTGTTGGCAGAACTAGAAGCAAATATTGTGACTATTTTTCAGTCTAATCACCAGGTACCCATAATCTTCGCATAGACAGATCGTGTCGCTTTTTTGCAATTTTGCTTTAAATTGCATTGTATGTGTATGCTATTCGCCACGTCCCCTTACAAACACATACAACACACACACGCCCATCTCATATCAACTTGACACACACACTCACTGTGGGTTTTGTTGTTGTTGGCAGAACTAGAAGCAAATATTATGGACTACTTCCCCTTACAAACACATACAACACACACACGCCCATCTCATATCAACTTGACACACACACTCACTGTGGGTTTAGTTGTTGTTGGCAGAACTAGAAGCAAATATTATGGACTACTTCCCCTTACAAACACATACAACACACACACGCCCATCTAATAGCAGCTTGACACACACACTCACTGTGGGTTTTGTTGTTGTTGGCAGAACTAGAAGCAAATATTATGGACTACTTCCCCTTACAAACACATACAACACACACACGCCCATCTCATATCAACTTGACACACACACTCACTGTGGGTTTTGTTGTTGTTGGCAGAACTAGAAGCAAATATTATGGACTACTTCCCCTTACAAACACATACAACACACACACGCCCATCTCATATCAACTTGACACACACACTCACTGTGGGTTTTGTTGTTGTTGGCAGAACTAGAAGCAAATATTGTGACTATTTTTCAGTCTAATCACCAGGTACCCATAATCTTCGCATAGACAGATCGTGTCGCTTTTTTGCAATTTTGCTTTAAATTGCATTGTATGTGTAATGCTATTCGCCACGTCCCCTTACAAACACATACAACACACACACGCCCATCTAATAGCAGCTTGACACACACACTCACTGTGGGTTTTGTTGTTGTTGGCAGAACTAGAAGCAAATATTGTGACTATTTTTCAGTCTAATCACCAGGTACCCATAATCTTCGCATAGACAGATCGTGTCGCTTTTTTGCAATTTTGCTTTAAATTGCATTGTATGTGTAATGCTATTCGCCACGTCCCCTTACAAACACATACAACACACACACGCCCATCTAATATCAACTTGACACACACACTCACTGTGGGTTTAGTTGTTGTTGGCAGAACTAGAAGCAAATATTATGGACTACTTCCCCTTACAAACACATACAACACACACACGCCCATCTAATAGCAGCTTGACACACACACTCACTGTGGGTTTTGTTGTTGTTGGCAGAACTAGAAGCAAATATTATGGACTACTTCCCCTTACAAACACATACAACACACACACGCCCATCTAATAGCAGCTTGACACACACACTCACTGTGGGTTTTGTTGTTGTTGGCAGAACTAGAAGCAAATATTATGGACTACTTCCCCTTACAAACACATACAACACACACACGCCCATCTCATATCAACTTGACACACACACTCACTGTGGGTTTTGTTGTTGTTGGCAGAACTAGAAGCAAATATTATGGACTACTTCCCCTTACAAACACATACAACACACACACGCCCATCTCATATCAACTTGACACACACACTCACTGTGGGTTTTGTTGTTGTTGGCAGAACTAGAAGCAAATATTGTGACTATTTTTCAGTCTAATCACCAGGTACCCATAATCTTCGCATAGACAGATCGTGTCGCTTTTTTGCAATTTTGCTTTAAATTGCATTGTATGTGTAATGCTATTCGCCACGTCCCCTTACAAACACATACAACACACACACGCCCATCTAATATCAACTTGACACACACACTCACTGTGGGTTTTGTTGTTGTTGGCAAAACTAGAAGCAAATATTATGGACTATTTCCCCTTACAAACTCATACAACACACACACGCCCATCTCATATCAACTTGACACACACACTCACTGTGGGTTTTGTTGTTGTTGGCAGAACTAGAAGCAAATATTGTGACTATTTTTCAGTCTAATCACCAGGTACCCATAAACTTCGCATAGACAGATCGTGTCGCTTTTTTGCAATTTTGCTTTAAATTGCATTGTATGTGTAATGCTATCAAAACCTTCTCTATAGAAAGCCCAACTCTACGCATACTAATGCTGTAAACCAAGCCCAAACGCATGTGTGTTTGTGGGATGTGAATACAGTGTACACAAAATAAGCAGTCGCAAAGAGCGAGAAACATAAGATGTGGTAGTGGGAAACAGAAAAATTTTATAGGGATTTTGCTCTTTAGTTGATTACTAATACAAATACGTTTGGTCTAAATCTAAGCATATATCTGTGTACGATCGGAACAGTTGGGCTTTCTATAGAGAAGGTTTTGAATGCTATTCGCCACGTCCCCTTACAAACACATACAACACACACACGCCCATCTAATATCAACTTGACACACACACTCACTGTGGGTTTTGTTGTTGTTGGCAAAACTAGAAGCAAATATTATGGACTACTTCCCCTTACAAACACATACAACACACACACGCCCATCTAATATCAACTTGACACACACACTCAGTGTGGGTTTTGTTGTTGTTGGCAGAACTAGAAGCAAATATTGTGACTATTTTTCAGTCTAATCACCAGGTACCCATAATCTTCGCATAGACAGATCGTGTCGCTTTTTTGCAATTTTGCTTTAAATTGCATTGTATGTGTATGCTATTCGCCACGTCCCCTTACAAACCCATACAACACACACACGCCCATCTAATATCAACTTGACACACACACTCACTGTGGGTTTTGTTGTTGTTGGCAAAACTAGAAGCAAATATTATGGACTATTTCCCCTTACAAACTCATACAACACACACACGCCCATCTCATATCAACTTGACACACACACTCACTGTGGGTTTTGTTGTTGTTGGCAGAACTAGAAGCAAATATTATGGACTACTTCCCCTTACAAACACATACAACAAACACACGCCCATCTAATATCAACTTGACACACACACTCACTGTGGGTTTTGTTGTTGTTGGCAAAACTAGAAGCAAATATTATGGACTATTTCCCCTTACAAACACATACAACACACACACGCCCATCTCATATCAACTTGACACACACACTCACTGTGGGTTTTGTTGTTGTTGGCAGAACTAGAAGCAAATATTATGGACTACTTCCCCTTACAAACACATACAACACACACACGCCCATCTAATAGCAGCTTGACACACACACTCACTGTGGGTTTTGTTGTTGTTGGCAGAACTAGAAGCAAATATTATGGACTACTTCCCCTTACAAACACATACAACAAACACACGCCCATCTAATAGCAGCTTGACACACACACTCACTGTGGGTTTTGTTGTTGTTGGCAGAACTAGAAGCAAATATTGTGACTATTTTTCAGTCTAATCACCAGGTACCCATAATCTTCGCATAGACAGATCGTGTCGCTTTTTTGCAATTTTGCTTTAAATTGCATTGTATGTGTAATGCTATTCGCCACGTCCCCTTACAAACACATACAACACACACACGCCCATCTAATATCAACTTGACACACACACTCACTGTGGGTTTAGTTGTTGTTGGCAGAACTAGAAGCAAATATTATGGACTACTTCCCCTTACAAACACATACAACACACACACGCCCATCTAATAGCAGCTTGACACACACACTCACTGTGGGTTTTGTTGTTGTTGGCAGAACTAGAAGCAAATATTATGGACTACTTCCCCTTACAAACACATACAACACACACACGCCCATCTCATATCAACTTGACACACACACTCACTGTGGGTTTTGTTGTTGTTGGCAAAACTAGAAGCAAATATTATGGACTACTTCCCCTTACAAACACATACAACACACACACGCCCATCTAATATCAACTTGACACACACACTCACTGTGGGTTTTGTTGTTGTTGGCAGAACTAGAAGCAAATATTATGGACTACTTCCCCTTACAAACACATACAACACACACACGCCCATCTCATATCAACTTG
The DNA here is from genome assembly GCA_947095585.1 of Nephrocerus scutellatus. Classification (NCBI taxonomy): domain Eukaryota; kingdom Metazoa; phylum Arthropoda; class Insecta; order Diptera; family Pipunculidae; genus Nephrocerus; species Nephrocerus scutellatus. Next base: position 2,124,514 of record OX352766.1, read on the forward strand.
ACACACACACTCACTGTGGGTTTTGTTGTTGTTGGCAGAACTAGAAGCAAATATTGTGACTATTTTTTAGTCTAATCACCAGGTACCCATAATCTTCGCATAGACAGATCGTGTCGCTTTGTTGCAATTTTGCTTTAAATTGCATTGTATGTGTAATGCTCGCCACGTCCCCTTACAAACACATACAACACACACACGCCCATCTAATAGCAGCTTGACACACACACTCACTGTGGGTTTTGTTGTTGTTGGCAGAACTAGAAGCAAATATTATGGACTACTTCCCCTTACAAACACATACAACACACACACGCCCATCTCATATCAACTTGACACACACACTCACTGTGGGTTTTGTTGTTGTTGGCAGAACTAGAAGCAAATATTGTGACTATTTTTTAGTCTAATCACCAGGTACCCATAATCTTCGCATAGACAGATCGTGTCGCTTTGTTGCAATTTTGCTTTAAATTGCATTGTATGTGTAATGCTCGCCACGTCCCCTTACAAACACATACAACACACACACGCCCATCTAATAGCAGCTTGACACACACACTCACTGTGGGTTTTGTTGTTGTTGGCAGAACTAGAAGCAAATATTATGGACTACTTCCCCTTACAAACACATACAACACACACACGCCCATCTCATATCAACTTGACACACACACTCACTGTGGGTTTTGTTGTTGTTGGCAGAACTAGAAGCAAATATTATGGACTACTTCCCCTTACAAACACATACAACACACACACGCCCATCTAATATCAACTTGACACACACACTCACTGTGGGTTTTGTTGTTGTTGGCAGAACTAGAAGCAAATATTATGGACTACTTCCCCTTACAAACACATACAACACACACACGCCCATCTAATAGCAGCTTGACACACACAATCACTGTGGGTTTTGTTGTTGTTGGCAGAATTAGAAGCAAATATTATGGACTACTTCCCCTTACAAACACATACAACACACACACGCCCATCTCATATCAACTTGACACACACACTCACTGTGGGTTTTGTTGTTGTTGGCAGAACTAGAAGCAAATATTATGGACTACTTCCCCTTACAAACACATACAACACACACACGCCCATCTAATAGCAGCTTGACACACACAATCACTGTGGGTTTTGTTGTTGTTGGCAGAATTAGAAGCAAATATTATGGACTACTTCCCCTTACAAACACATACAACACACACACGCCCATCTCATATCAACTTGACACACACACTCACTGTGGGTTTTGTTGTTGTTGGCAGAACTAGAAGCAAATATTATGGACTACTTCCCCTTACAAACACATACAACACACACACGCCCATCTCATATCAACTTGACACACACACTCACTGTGGGTTTTGTTGTTGTTGGCAGAACTAGAAGCAAATATTATGGACTACTTCCCCTTACAAACACATACAACACACACACGCCCATCTAATATCAACTTGACACACACACTCACTGTGGGTTTTGTTGTTGTTGGCAGAACTAGAAGCAAATATTATGGACTACTTCCCCTTACAAACACATACAACACACACACGCCCATCTAATAGCAGCTTGACACACACAATCACTGTGGGTTTTGTTGTTGTTGGCAGAATTAGAAGCAAATATTATGGACTACTTCCCCTTACAAACACATACAACACACACACGCCCATCTCATATCAACTTGACACACACACTCACTGTGGGTTTTGTTGTTGTTGGCAGAACTAGAAGCAAATATTATGGACTACTTCCCCTTACAAACACATACAACACACACACGCCCATCTAATATCAACTTGACACACACACTCACTGTGGGTTTTGTTGTTGTTGGCAGAACTAGAAGCAAATATTATGGACTACTTCCCCTTACAAACACATACAACACACACACGCCCATCTCATATCAACTTGACACACACACTCACTGTGGGTTTTGTTGTTGTTGGCAGAACTAGAAGCAAATATTGTGACTATTTTTTAGTCTAATCACCAGGTACCCATAATCTTCGCATAGACAGATCGTGTCGCTTTGTTGCAATTTTGCTTTAAATTGCATTGTATGTGTAATGCTCGCCACGTCCCCTTACAAACACATACAACACACACACGCCCATCTAATAGCAGCGTGACACACACACTCACTGTGGGTTTTGTTGTTGTTGGCAGAACTAGAAGCAAATATTATGGACTACTTCCCCTTACAAACACATACAACACACACACGCCCATCTCATATCAACTTGACACACACACTCACTGTGGGTTTTGTTGTTGTTGGCAAAACTAGAAGCAAATATTATGGACTACTTCCCCTTACAAACACATACAACACACACACGCCCATCTAATATCAACTTGACACACACACTCACTGTGGGTTTTGTTGTTGTTGGCAGAACTAGAAGCAAATATTATGGACTACTTCCCCTTACAAACACATACAACACACACACGCCCATCTAATAGCAGCTTGACACACACAATCACTGTGGGTTTTGTTGTTGTTGGCAGAACTAGAAGCAAATATTATGGACTACTTCCCCTTACAAACACATACAACACACACACGCCCATCTCATATCAACTTGACACACACACTCACTGTGGGTTTTGTTGTTGTTGGCAGAACTAGAAGCAAATATTGTGACTATTTTTCAGTCTAATCACCAGGTACCCATAATCTTCGCATAGACAGATCGTGTCGCTTTTTTGCAATTTTGCTTTAAATTGCATTGTATGTGTAATGCTATTCGCCACGTCCCCTTACAAACACATACAACACACACACGGCCATCTAATATCAACTTGACACACACACTCAGTGTGGGTTTTGTTGTTGTTGGCAGAACAACAAAACCCACAGTGATTGTGTGTGTCAAGCTGCTATTAGATGGGCGTGTGTGTGTTGTATGTGTTTGTAAGGGGAAGTAGTCCATAATATTTGCTTCTAGTTTTGCCAACAACAACAAAACCCACAGTGAGTGTGTGTGTCAAGTTGATATTAGATGGGCGTGTGTGTGTTGTATGTGTTTGTAAGGGGAAATAGTCCATAATATTTGCTTCTAGTTTTGCCAACAACAACAAAACCCACAGTGATTGTGTGTGTCAAGCTGCTATTAGATGGGCGTGTGTGTGTTGTATGTGTCTGTAAGGGGAAGTAGTCCATAATATTTGCTTCTAGTTCTGCCAACAACAACAAAACCCACAGTGAGTGTGTGTGTCAAGTTGATATGAGATGGGCGTGTGTGTGTTGTATGTGTTTGTAAGGGGAAGTAGTCCATAATATTTGCTTCTAGTTCTGCCAACAACAACAAAACCCACAGTGAGTGTGTGTTAAGCTGCTATTAGATGGGCGTGTGTGTGTTGTATGTGTTTGTAAGGGGACGTGGCGAGCATTACACATACAATGCAATTTAAAGCAAAATTGCAAAAAAGCGACACGATCTGTCTATGCGAAGATTATGGGTACCTGGTGATTAGACTGAAAAATAGTCACAATATTTGCTTCTAGTTCTGCCAACAACAACAAAACCCACAGTGAGTGTGTGTGTCAAGTTGATATGAGATGGGCGTGTGTGTGTTGTATGTGTTTGTAAGGGGAAGTAGTCCATAATATTTGCTTCTAGTTTTGCCAACAACAACAAAACCCACAGTGAGTGTGTGTGTCAAGTTGATATTAGATGGGCGTGTGTGTGTTGTATGTGTTTGTAAGGGGAAATAGTCCATAATATTTGCTTCTAGTTTTGCCAACAACAACAAAACCCACAGTGAGTGTGTGTGTCAAGTTGATATTAGATGGGCGTGTGTGTGTTGTATGTGTTTGTAAGGGGAAATAGTCCATAATATTTGCTTCTAGTTCTGCCAACAACAACAAAACCCACAGTGAGTGTGTGTGTCAAGTTGATATGAGATGGGCGTGTGTGTGTTGTATGTGTTTGTAAGGGGACGTGGCGAATAGCATTACACATACAATGCAATTTAAAGCAAAATTGCAAAAAAGCGACACGATCTGTCTATGCGAAGATTATGGGTACCTGGTGATTAGACTGAAAAATAGTCACAATATTTGCTTCTAGTTCTGCCAACAACAACAAAACCCACAGTGAGTGTGTGTGTCAAGCTGCTATTAGATGGGCGTGTGTGTGTTGTATGTGTTTGTAAGGGGACGTGGCGAATAGCATTACACATACAATGCAATTTAAAGCAAAATTGCAAAAAAGCGACACGATCTGTCTATGCGAAGATTATGGGTACCTGGTGATTAGACTGAAAAATAGTCACAATATTTGCTTCTAGTTCTGCCAACAACAACAAAACCCACAGTGAGTGTGTGTGTCAAGTTGATATGAGATGGGCGTGTGTGTGTTGTATGTGTTTGTAAGGGGAAGTAGTCCATAATATTTGCTTCTAGTTCTGCCAACAACAACAAAACCCACAGTGAGTGTGTGTGTCAAGTTGATATGAGATGGGCGTGTGTGTGTTGTATGAGTTTGTAAGGGGAAATAGTCCATAATATTTGCTTCTAGTTTTGCCAACAACAACAAAACCCACAGTGATTGTGTGTGTCAAGCTGCTATTAGATGGGCGTGTGTGTGTTGTATGTGTTTGTAAGGGGAAGTAGTCCATAATATTTGCTTCTAGTTCTGCCAACAACAACAAAACCCACACTGAGTGTGTGTGTCAAGCTGCTATTAGATGGGCGTGTGTGTGTTGTATGTGTTTGTAAGGGGACGTGGCGAATAGCATTACACATACAATGCAATTTAAAGCAAAATTGCAAAAAAGCGACACGATCTGTCTATGCGAAGATTATGGGTACCTGGTGATTAGACTGAAAAATAGTCACAATATTTGCTTCTAGTTCTGCCAACAACAACAAAACCCACAGTGAGTGTGTGTGTCAAGCTGCTATTAGATGGGCGTGTGTGTGTTGTATGTGTTTGTAAGGGGACGTGGCGAATAGCATTACACATACAATGCAATTTAAAGCAAAATTGCAAAAAAGCGACACGATCTGTCTATGCGAAGATTATGGGTACCTGGTGATTAGACTGAAAAATAGTCACAATATTTGCTTCTAGTTCTGCCAACAACAACAAAACCCACAGTGAGTGTGTGTGTCAAGTTGATATGAGATGGGCGTGTGTGTGTTGTATGTGTTTGTAAGGGGAAGTAGTCCATAATATTTGCTTCTAGTTCTGCCAACAACAACAAAACCCACAGTGAGTGTGTGTGTCAAGTTGATATGAGATGGGCGTGTGTGTGTTGTATGAGTTTGTAAGGGGAAATAGTCCATAATATTTGCTTCTAGTTTTGCCAACAACAACAAAACCCACAGTGAGTTTGTGTGTCAAGTTGATATTAGATGGGCGTGTGTGTGTTGTATGTGTTTGTAAGGGGACGTGGCGAATAGCATTACACATACAATGCAATTTAAAGCAAAATTGCAAAAAAGCGACACGATCTGTCTATGCGAAGATTATGGGTACCTGGTGATTAGACTGAAAAATAGTCACAATATTTGCTTCTAGTTCTGCCAACAACAACAAAACCCACAGTGAGTGTGTGTGTCAAGCTGCTATTAGATGGGCGTGTGTGTGTTGTATGTGTTTGTAAGGGGACGTGGCGAATAGCATTACACATACAATGCAATTTAAAGCAAAATTGCAAAAAAGCGACACGATCTGTCTATGCGAAGATTATGGGTACCTGGTGATTAGACTGAAAAATAGTCACAATATTTGCTTCTAGTTCTGCCAACAACAACAAAACCCACAGTGAGTGTGTGTGTCAAGCTGCTATTAGATGGGCGTGTGTGTGTTGTATGTGTTTGTAAGGGGACGTGGCGAATAGCATTACACATACAATGCAATTTAAAGCAAAATTGCAAAAAAGCGACACGATCTGTCTATGCGAAGATTATGGGTACCTGGTGATTAGACTGAAAAATAGTCACAATATTTGCTTCTAGTTCTGCCAACAACAACAAAACCCACAGTGAGTGTGTGTGTCAAGCTGCTATTAGATGGGCGTGTGTGTGTTGTATGTGTTTGTAAGGGGACGTGGCGAATAGCATTACACATACAATGCAATTTAAAGCAAAATTGCAAAAAAGCGACACGATCTGTCTATGCGAAGATTATGGGTACCTGGTGATTAGACTGAAAAATAGTCACAATATTTGCTTCTAGTTCTGCCAACAACAACAAAACCCACAGTGAGTGTGTGTGTCAAGTTGATATGAGATGGGCGTGTGTGTGTTGTATGTGTTTGTAAGGGGAAGTAGTCCATAATATTTGCTTCTAGTTCTGCCAACAACAACAAAACCCACAGTGATTGTGTGTGTCAAGCTGCTATTAGATGGGCGTGTGTGTGTTGTATGTGTTTGTAAGGGGAAGTAGTCCATAATATTTGCTTCTAGTTCTGCCAACAACAACAAAACCCACAGTGATTGTGTGTGTCAAGCTGCTATTAGATGGGCGTGTGTGTGTTGTATGTGTTTGTAAGGGAAAGTAGTCCATAATATTTGCTTCTAGTTCTGCCAACAACAACAAAACCCACAGTGAGTGTGTGTGTCAAGTTGATATGAGATGGGCGTGTGTGTGTTGTATGTGTTTGTAAGGGGAAGTAGTCCATAATATTTGCTTCTAGTTCTGCCAACAACAACAAAACCCACAGTGAGTGTGTGTGTCAAGCTGCTATTAGATGGGCGTGTGTGTGTTGTATGTGTTTGTAAGGGGACGTGGCGAATAGCATTACACATACAATGCAATTTAAAGCAAAATTGCAAAAAAGCGACACGATCTGTCTATGCGAAGATTATGGGTACCTGGTGATTAGACTGAAAAATAGTCACAATATTTGCTTCTAGTTCTGCCAACAACAACAAAACCCACACTGAGTGTGTGTGTCAAGCTGCTATTAGATGGGCGTGTGTGTGTTGTATGTGTTTGTAAGGGGACGTGGCGAATAGCATTACACATACAATGCAATTTAAAGCAAAATTGCAAAAAAGCGACACGATCTGTCTATGCGAAGATTATGGGTACCTGGTGATTAGACTGAAAAATAGTCACAATATTTGCTTCTAGTTCTGCCAACAACAACAAAACCCACAGTGAGTGTGTGTGTCAAGCTGCTATTAGATGGGCGTGTGTGTGTTGTATGTGTTTGTAAGGGGACGTGGCGAATAGCATTACACATACAATGCAATTTAAAGCAAAATTGCAAAAAAGCGACACGATCTGTCTATGCGAAGATTATGGGTACCTGGTGATTAGACTGAAAAATAGTCACAATATTTGCTTCTAGTTCTGCCAACAACAACAAAACCCACAGTGAGTGTGTGTGTCAAGTTGATATGAGATGGGCGTGTGTGTGTTGTATGTGTTTGTAAGGGGAAGTAGTCCATAATATTTGCTTCTAGTTCTGCCAACAACAACAAAACCCACAGTGAGTGTGTGTGTCAAGTTGATATGAGATGGGCGTGTGTGTGTTGTATGAGTTTGTAAGGGGAAATAGTCCATAATATTTGCTTCTAGTTTTGCCAACAACAACAAAACCCACAGTGATTGTGTGTGTCAAGCTGCTATTAGATGGGCGTGTGTGTGTTGTATGTGTTTGTAAGGGGAAGTAGTCCATAATATTTGCTTCTAGTTCTGCCAACAACAACAAAACCCACACTGAGTGTGTGTGTCAAGCTGCTATTAGATGGGCGTGTGTGTGTTGTATGTGTTTGTAAGGGGACGTGGCGAATAGCATTACACATACAATGCAATTTAAAGCAAAATTGCAAAAAAGCGACACGATCTGTCTATGCGAAGATTATGGGTACCTGGTGATTAGACTGAAAAATAGTCACAATATTTGCTTCTAGTTCTGCCAACAACAACAAAACCCACAGTGAGTGTGTGTGTCAAGCTGCTATTAGATGGGCGTGTGTGTGTTGTATGTGTTTGTAAGGGGACGTGGCGAATAGCATTACACATACAATGCAATTTAAAGCAAAATTGCAAAAAAGCGACACGATCTGTCTATGCGAAGATTATGGGTACCTGGTGATTAGACTGAAAAATAGTCACAATATTTGCTTCTAGTTCTGCCAACAACAACAAAACCCACAGTGAGTGTGTGTGTCAAGTTGATATGAGATGGGCGTGTGTGTGTTGTATGTGTTTGTAAGGGGAAGTAGTCCATAATATTTGCTTCTAGTTCTGCCAACAACAACAAAACCCACAGTGAGTGTGTGTGTCAAGTTGATATGAGATGGGCGTGTGTGTGTTGTATGAGTTTGTAAGGGGAAATAGTCCATAATATTTGCTTCTAGTTTTGCCAACAACAACAAAACCCACAGTGAGTTTGTGTGTCAAGTTGATATTAGATGGGCGTGTGTGTGTTGTATGTGTTTGTAAGGGGACGTGGCGAATAGCATTACACATACAATGCAATTTAAAGCAAAATTGCAAAAAAGCGACACGATCTGTCTATGCGAAGATTATGGGTACCTGGTGATTAGACTGAAAAATAGTCACAATATTTGCTTCTAGTTCTGCCAACAACAACAAAACCCACAGTGAGTGTGTGTGTCAAGCTGCTATTAGATGGGCGTGTGTGTGTTGTATGTGTTTGTAAGGGGACGTGGCGAATAGCATTACACATACAATGCAATTTAAAGCAAAATTGCAAAAAAGCGACACGATCTGTCTATGCGAAGATTATGGGTACCTGGTGATTAGACTGAAAAATAGTCACAATATTTGCTTCTAGTTCTGCCAACAACAACAAAACCCACAGTGAGTGTGTGTGTCAAGCTGCTATTAGATGGGCGTGTGTGTGTTGTATGTGTTTGTAAGGGGACGTGGCGAATAGCATTACACATACAATGCAATTTAAAGCAAAATTGCAAAAAAGCGACACGATCTGTCTATGCGAAGATTATGGGTACCTGGTGATTAGACTGAAAAATAGTCACAATATTTGCTTCTAGTTCTGCCAACAACAACAAAACCCACAGTGAGTGTGTGTGTCAAGCTGCTATTAGATGGGCGTGTGTGTGTTGTATGTGTTTGTAAGGGGACGTGGCGAATAGCATTACACATACAATGCAATTTAAAGCAAAATTGCAAAAAAGCGACACGATCTGTCTATGCGAAGATTATGGGTACCTGGTGATTAGACTGAAAAATAGTCACAATATTTGCTTCTAGTTCTGCCAACAACAACAAAACCCACAGTGAGTGTGTGTGTCAAGTTGATATTAGATGGGCGTGTGTGTGTTGTATGTGTTTGTAAGGGGAAGTAGTCCATAATATTTGCTTCTAGTTCTGCCAACAACAACAAAACCCACAGTGAGTGTGTGTGTCAAGCTGCTATTAGATGGGCGTGTGTGTGTTGTATGTGTTTGTAAGGGGACGTGGCGAATAGCATTACACATACAATGCAATTTAAAGCAAAATTGCAAAAAAGCGACACGATCTGTCTATGCGAAGATTATGGGTACCTGGTGATTAGACTGAAAAATAGTCACAATATTTGCTTCTAGTTCTGCCAACAACAACAAAACCCACAGTGAGTGTGTGTGTCAAGCTGCTATTAGATGGGCGTGTGTGTGTTGTATGTGTTTGTAAGGGGACGTGGCGAATAGCATTACACATACAATGCAATTTAAAGCAAAATTGCAAAAAAGCGACACGATCTGTCTATGCGAAGATTATGGGTACCTGGTGATTAGACTGAAAAATAGTCACAATATTTGCTTCTAGTTCTGCCAACAACAACAAAACCCACAGTGAGTGTGTGTGTCAAGTTGATATGAGATGGGCGTGTGTGTGTTGTATGTGTTTGTAAGGGGAAGTAGTCCATAATATTTGCTTCTAGTTCTGCCAACAACAACAAAACCCACAGTGAGTGTGTGTGTCAAGTTGATATGAGATGGGCGTGTGTGTGTTGTATGAGTTTGTAAGGGGAAATAGTCCATAATATTTGCTTCTAGTTTTGCCAACAACAACAAAACCCACAGTGAGTTTGTGTGTCAAGTTGATATTAGATGGGCGTGTGTGTGTTGTATGTGTTTGTAAGGGGACGTGGCGAATAGCATTACACATACAATGCAATTTAAAGCAAAATTGCAAAAAAGCGACACGATCTGTCTATGCGAAGATTATGGGTACCTGGTGATTAGACTGAAAAATAGTCACAATATTTGCTTCTAGTTCTGCCAACAACAACAAAACCCACAGTGAGTGTGTGTGTCAAGCTGCTATTAGATGGGCGTGTGTGTGTTGTATGTGTTTGTAAGGGGACGTGGCGAATAGCATTACACATACAATGCAATTTAAAGCAAAATTGCAAAAAAGCGACACGATCTGTCTATGCGAAGATTATGGGTACCTGGTGATTAGACTGAAAAATAGTCACAATATTTGCTTCTAGTTCTGCCAACAACAACAAAACCCACACTGAGTGTGTGTGTCAAGCTGCTATTAGATGGGCGTGTGTGTGTTGTATGTGTTTGTAAGGGGAAGTAGTCCATAATATTTGCTTCTAGTTCTGCCAACAACAACAAAACCCACAGTGAGTGTGTGTGTCAAGTTGATATTAGATGGGCGTGTGTGTGTTGTATGTGTTTGTAAGGGGAAATAGTCCATAATATTTGCTTCTAGTTTTGCCAACAACAACAAAACCCACAGTGATTGTGTGTGTCAAGCTGCTATTAGATGGGCGTGTGTGTGTTGTATGTGTTTGTAAGGGGAAGTAGTCCATAATATTTGCTTCTAGTTTTGCCAACAACAACAAAACCCACAGTGAGTTTGTGTGTCAAGTTGATATTAGATGGGCGTGTGTGTGTTGTATGTGTTTGTAAGGGGACGTGGCGAATAGCATTACACATACAATGCAATTTAAAGCAAAATTGCAAAAAAGCGACACGATCTGTCTATGCGAAGATTATGGGTACCTGGTGATTAGACTGAAAAATAGTCACAATATTTGCTTCTAGTTCTGCCAACAACAACAAAACCCACAGTGAGTGTGTGTGTCAAGTTGATATGAGATGGGCGTGTGTGTGTTGTATGTGTTTGTAAGGGGAAGTAGTCCATAATATTTGCTTCTAGTTCTGCCAACAACAACAAAACCCACAGTGATTGTGTGTGTCAAGCTGCTATTAGATGGGCGTGTGTGTGTTGTATGTGTTTGTAAGGGGAAGTAGTCCATAATATTTGCTTCTAGTTCTGCCAACAACAACAAAACCCACAGTGATTGTGTGTGTCAAGCTGCTATTAGATGGGCGTGTGTGTGTTGTATGTGTTTGTAAGGGAAAGTAGTCCATAATATTTGCTTCTAGTTCTGCCAACAACAACAAAACCCACAGTGAGTGTGTGTGTCAAGTTGATATGAGATGGGCGTGTGTGTGTTGTATGTGTTTGTAAGGGGAAGTAGTCCATAATATTTGCTTCTAGTTCTGCCAACAACAACAAAACCCACAGTGAGTGTGTGTGTCAAGCTGCTATTAGATGGGCGTGTGTGTGTTGTATGTGTTTGTAAGGGGACGTGGCGAATAGCATTACACATACAATGCAATTTAAAGCAAAATTGCAAAAAAGCGACACGATCTGTCTATGCGAAGATTATGGGTACCTGGTGATTAGACTGAAAAATAGTCACAATATTTGCTTCTAGTTCTGCCAACAACAACAAAACCCACACTGAGTGTGTGTGTCAAGCTGCTATTAGATGGGCGTGTGTGTGTTGTATGTGTTTGTAAGGGGACGTGGCGAATAGCATTACACATACAATGCAATTTAAAGCAAAATTGCAAAAAAGCGACACGATCTGTCTATGCGAAGATTATGGGTACCTGGTGATTAGACTGAAAAATAGTCACAATATTTGCTTCTAGTTCTGCCAACAACAACAAAACCCACAGTGAGTGTGTGTGTCAAGCTGCTATTAGATGGGCGTGTGTGTGTTGTATGTGTTTGTAAGGGGACGTGGCGAATAGCATTACACATACAATGCAATTTAAAGCAAAATTGCAAAAAAGCGACACGATCTGTCTATGCGAAGATTATGGGTACCTGGTGATTAGACTGAAAAATAGTCACAATATTTGCTTCTAGTTCTGCCAACAACAACAAAACCCACAGTGAGTGTGTGTGTCAAGTTGATATGAGATGGGCGTGTGTGTGTTGTATGTGTTTGTAAGGGGAAGTAGTCCATAATATTTGCTTCTAGTTCTGCCAACAACAACAAAACCCACAGTGAGTGTGTGTGTCAAGTTGATATGAGATGGGCGTGTGTGTGTTGTATGAGTTTGTAAGGGGAAATAGTCCATAATATTTGCTTCTAGTTTTGCCAACAACAACAAAACCCACAGTGATTGTGTGTGTCAAGCTGCTATTAGATGGGCGTGTGTGTGTTGTATGTGTTTGTAAGGGGAAGTAGTCCATAATATTTGCTTCTAGTTCTGCCAACAACAACAAAACCCACACTGAGTGTGTGTGTCAAGCTGCTATTAGATGGGCGTGTGTGTGTTGTATGTGTTTGTAAGGGGACGTGGCGAATAGCATTACACATACAATGCAATTTAAAGCAAAATTGCAAAAAAGCGACACGATCTGTCTATGCGAAGATTATGGGTACCTGGTGATTAGACTGAAAAATAGTCACAATATTTGCTTCTAGTTCTGCCAACAACAACAAAACCCACAGTGAGTGTGTGTGTCAAGCTGCTATTAGATGGGCGTGTGTGTGTTGTATGTGTTTGTAAGGGGACGTGGCGAATAGCATTACACATACAATGCAATTTAAAGCAAAATTGCAAAAAAGCGACACGATCTGTCTATGCGAAGATTATGGGTACCTGGTGATTAGACTGAAAAATAGTCACAATATTTGCTTCTAGTTCTGCCAACAACAACAAAACCCACAGTGAGTGTGTGTGTCAAGTTGATATGAGATGGGCGTGTGTGTGTTGTATGTGTTTGTAAGGGGAAGTAGTCCATAATATTTGCTTCTAGTTCTGCCAACAACAACAAAACCCACAGTGAGTGTGTGTGTCAAGTTGATATGAGATGGGCGTGTGTGTGTTGTATGAGTTTGTAAGGGGAAATAGTCCATAATATTTGCTTCTAGTTTTGCCAACAACAACAAAACCCACAGTGAGTTTGTGTGTCAAGTTGATATTAGATGGGCGTGTGTGTGTTGTATGTGTTTGTAAGGGGACGTGGCGAATAGCATTACACATACAATGCAATTTAAAGCAAAATTGCAAAAAAGCGACACGATCTGTCTATGCGAAGATTATGGGTACCTGGTGATTAGACTGAAAAATAGTCACAATATTTGCTTCTAGTTCTGCCAACAACAACAAAACCCACAGTGAGTGTGTGTGTCAAGCTGCTATTAGATGGGCGTGTGTGTGTTGTATGTGTTTGTAAGGGGACGTGGCGAATAGCATTACACATACAATGCAATTTAAAGCAAAATTGCAAAAAAGCGACACGATCTGTCTATGCGAAGATTATGGGTACCTGGTGATTAGACTGAAAAATAGTCACAATATTTGCTTCTAGTTCTGCCAACAACAACAAAACCCACAGTGAGTGTGTGTGTCAAGCTGCTATTAGATGGGCGTGTGTGTGTTGTATGTGTTTGTAAGGGGACGTGGCGAATAGCATTACACATACAATGCAATTTAAAGCAAAATTGCAAAAAAGCGACACGATCTGTCTATGCGAAGATTATGGGTACCTGGTGATTAGACTGAAAAATAGTCACAATATTTGCTTCTAGTTCTGCCAACAACAACAAAACCCACAGTGAGTGTGTGTGTCAAGCTGCTATTAGATGGGCGTGTGTGTGTTGTATGTGTTTGTAAGGGGACGTGGCGAATAGCATTACACATACAATGCAATTTAAAGCAAAATTGCAAAAAAGCGACACGATCTGTCTATGCGAAGATTATGGGTACCTGGTGATTAGACTGAAAAATAGTCACAATATTTGCTTCTAGTTCTGCCAACAACAACAAAACCCACAGTGAGTGTGTGTGTCAAGTTGATATTAGATGGGCGTGTGTGTGTTGTATGTGTTTGTAAGGGGAAGTAGTCCATAATATTTGCTTCTAGTTCTGCCAACAACAACAAAACCCACAGTGAGTGTGTGTGTCAAGCTGCTATTAGATGGGCGTGTGTGTGTTGTATGTGTTTGTAAGGGGACGTGGCGAATAGCATTACACATACAATGCAATTTAAAGCAAAATTGCAAAAAAGCGACACGATCTGTCTATGCGAAGATTATGGGTACCTGGTGATTAGACTGAAAAATAGTCACAATATTTGCTTCTAGTTCTGCCAACAACAACAAAACCCACAGTGAGTGTGTGTGTCAAGCTGCTATTAGATGGGCGTGTGTGTGTTGTATGTGTTTGTAAGGGGACGTGGCGAATAGCATTACACATACAATGCAATTTAAAGCAAAATTGCAAAAAAGCGACACGATCTGTCTATGCGAAGATTATGGGTACCTGGTGATTAGACTGAAAAATAGTCACAATATTTGCTTCTAGTTCTGCCAACAACAACAAAACCCACAGTGAGTGTGTGTGTCAAGTTGATATGAGATGGGCGTGTGTGTGTTGTATGTGTTTGTAAGGGGAAGTAGTCCATAATATTTGCTTCTAGTTCTGCCAACAACAACAAAACCCACAGTGAGTGTGTGTGTCAAGTTGATATGAGATGGGCGTGTGTGTGTTGTATGAGTTTGTAAGGGGAAATAGTCCATAATATTTGCTTCTAGTTTTGCCAACAACAACAAAACCCACAGTGAGTTTGTGTGTCAAGTTGATATTAGATGGGCGTGTGTGTGTTGTATGTGTTTGTAAGGGGACGTGGCGAATAGCATTACACATACAATGCAATTTAAAGCAAAATTGCAAAAAAGCGACACGATCTGTCTATGCGAAGATTATGGGTACCTGGTGATTAGACTGAAAAATAGTCACAATATTTGCTTCTAGTTCTGCCAACAACAACAAAACCCACAGTGAGTGTGTGTGTCAAGCTGCTATTAGATGGGCGTGTGTGTGTTGTATGTGTTTGTAAGGGGACGTGGCGAATAGCATTACACATACAATGCAATTTAAAGCAAAATTGCAAAAAAGCGACACGATCTGTCTATGCGAAGATTATGGGTACCTGGTGATTAGACTGAAAAATAGTCACAATATTTGCTTCTAGTTCTGCCAACAACAACAAAACCCACACTGAGTGTGTGTGTCAAGCTGCTATTAGATGGGCGTGTGTGTGTTGTATGTGTTTGTAAGGGGAAGTAGTCCATAATATTTGCTTCTAGTTCTGCCAACAACAACAAAACCCACAGTGAGTGTGTGTGTCAAGTTGATATTAGATGGGCGTGTGTGTGTTGTATGTGTTTGTAAGGGGAAATAGTCCATAATATTTGCTTCTAGTTTTGCCAACAACAACAAAACCCACAGTGATTGTGTGTGTCAAGCTGCTATTAGATGGGCGTGTGTGTGTTGTATGTGTTTGTAAGGGGAAGTAGTCCATAATATTTGCTTCTAGTTTTGCCAACAACAACAAAACCCACAGTGAGTTTGTGTGTCAAGTTGATATTAGATGGGCGTGTGTGTGTTGTATGTGTTTGTAAGGGGACGTGGCGAATAGCATTACACATACAATGCAATTTAAAGCAAAATTGCAAAAAAGCGACACGATCTGTCTATGCGAAGATTATGGGTACCTGGTGATTAGACTGAAAAATAGTCACAATATTTGCTTCTAGTTCTGCCAACAACAACAAAACCCACAGTGAGTGTGTGTGTCAAGCTGCTATTAGATGGGCGTGTGTGTGTTGTATGTGTTTGTAAGGGGACGTGGCGAATAGCATTACACATACAATGCAATTTAAAGCAAAATTGCAAAAAAGCGACACGATCTGTCTATGCGAAGATTATGGGTACCTGGTGATTAGACTGAAAAATAGTCACAATATTTGCTTCTAGTTCTGCCAACAACAACAAAACCCACACTGAGTGTGTGTGTCAAGCTGCTATTAGATGGGCGTGTGTGTGTTGTATGTGTTTGTAAGGGGAAGTAGTCCATAATATTTGCTTCTAATTCTGCCAACAACAACAAAACCCACAGTGATTGTGTGTGTCAAGCTGCTATTAGATGGGCGTGTGTGTGTTGTATGTGTTTGTAAGGGGAAGTAGTCCATAATATTTGCTTCTAGTTTTGCCAACAACAACAAAACCCACAGTGAGTGTGTGTGTCAAGTTGATATTAGATGGGCGTGTGTGTGTTGTATGTGTTTGTAAGGGGAAATAGTCCATAATATTTGCTTCTAGTTTTGCCAACAACAACAAAACCCACAGTGATTGTGTGTGTCAAGCTGCTATTAGATGGGCGTGTGTGTGTTGTATGTGTTTGTAAGGGGAAGTAGTCCATAATATTTGCTTCTAGTTCTGCCAACAACAACAAAACCCACAGTGAGTGTGTGTGTCAAGTTGATATGAGATGGGCGTGTGTGTGTTGTATGTGTTTGTAAGGGGAAGTAGTCCATAATATTTGCTTCTAGTTCTGCCAACAACAACAAAACCCACAGTGAGTGTGTGTGTCAAGTTGATATTAGATGGGCGTGTGTGTGTTGTATGTGTTTGTAAGGGGAAATAGTCCATAATATTTGCTTCTAGTTTTGCCAACAACAACAAAACCCACAGTGATTGTGTGTGTCAAGCTGCTATTAGATGGGCGTGTGTGTGTTGTATGTGTTTGTAAGGGGAAATAGTCCATAATATTTGCTTCTAGTTTTGCCAACAACAACAAAACCCACAGTGAGTGTGTGTGTCAAGTTGATATGAGATGGGCGTGTGTGTGTTGTATGTGTTTGTAAGGGGAAGTAGTCCATAATATTTGCTTCTAGTTCTGCCAACAACAACAAAACCCACAGTGAGTGTGTGTGTCAAGCTGCTATTAGATGGGCGTGTGTGTGTTGTATGTGTTTGTAAGGGGAAGTAGTCCATAATATTTGCTTCTAGTTCTGCCAACAACAACAAAACCCACAGTGAGTGTGTGTGTCAAGTTGATATGAGATGGGCGTGTGTGTGTTGTATGTGTTTGTAAGGGGAAGTAGTCCATAATATTTGCTTCTAGTTCTGCCAACAACAACAAAACCCACAGTGAGTGTGTGTGTCAAGTTGATATTAGATGGGCGTGTGTGTGTTGTATGTGTTTGTAAGGGGAAATAGTCCATAATATTTGCTTCTAGTTTTGCCAACAACAACAAAACCCACAGTGATTGTGTGTGTCAAGCTGCTATTAGATGGGCGTGTGTGTGTTGTATGTGTTTGTAAGGGGAAATAGTCCATAATATTTGCTTCTAGTTTTGCCAACAACAACAAAACCCACAGTGAGTGTGTGTGTCAAGTTGATATGAGATGGGCGTGTGTGTGTTGTATGTGTTTGTAAGGGGAAGTAGTCCATAATATTTGCTTCTAGTTCTGCCAACAACAACAAAACCCACAGTGAGTGTGTGTGTCAAGTTGATATTAGATGGGCGTGTGTGTGTTGTATGTGTTTGTAAGGGGAAGTAGTCCATAATATTTGCTTCTAATTCTGCCAACAACAACAAAACCCACAGTGATTGTGTGTGTCAAGCTGCTATTAGATGGGCGTGTGTGTGTTGTATGTGTTTGTAAGGGGAAGTAGTCCATAATATTTGCTTCTAGTTTTGCCAACAACAACAAAACCCACAGTGAGTGTGTGTGTCAAGCTGCTATTAGATGGGCGTGTGTGTGTTGTATGTGTTTGTAAGGGGAAGTAGTCCATAATATTTGCTTCTAGTTTTGCCAACAACAACAAAACCCACAGTGAGTGTGTGTGTCAAGTTGATATTAGATGGGCGTGTGTGTGTTGTATGTGTTTGTAAGGGGAAATAGTCCATAATATTTGCTTCTAGTTCTGCCAACAACAACAAAACCCACAGTGAGTGTGTGTGTCACGCTGCTATTAGATGGGCGTGTGTGTGTTGTATGTGTTTGTAAGGGGACGTGGCGAGCATTACACATACAATGCAATTTAAAGCAAAATTGCAACAAAGCGACACGATCTGTCTATGCGAAGATTATGGGTACCTGGTGATTAGACTAAAAAATAGTCACAATATTTGCTTCTAGTTCTGCCAACAACAACAAAACCCACAGTGAGTGTGTGTGTCAAGCTGCTATTAGATGGGCGTGTGTGTGTTGTATGTGTTTGTAAGGGGAAGTAGTCCATAATATTTGCTTCTAATTCTGCCAACAACAACAAAACCCACAGTGATTGTGTGTGTCAAGCTGCTATTAGATGGGCGTGTGTGTGTTGTATGTGTTTGTAAGGGGAAGTAGTCCATAATATTTGCTTCTAGTTTTGCCAACAACAACAAAACCCACAGTGAGTGTGTGTGTCAAGTTGATATTAGATGGGCGTGTGTGTGTTGTATGTGTTTGTAAGGGGAAATAGTCCATAATATTTGCTTCTAGTTCTGCCAACAACAACAAAACCCACAGTGAGTGTGTGTGTCAAGTTGATATGAGATGGGCGTGTGTGTGTTGTATGTGTTTGTAAGGGGAAGTAGTCCATAATATTTGCTTCTAATTCTGCCAACAACAACAAAACCCACAGTGATTGTGTGTGTCAAGCTGCTATTAGATGGGCGTGTGTGTGTTGTATGTGTTTGTAAGGGGAAGTAGTCCATAATATTTGCTTCTAGTTCTGCCAACAACAACAAAACCCACAGTGAGTGTGTGTGTCAAGTTGATATGAGATGGGCGTGTGTGTGTTGTATGTGTTTGTAAGGGGAAGTAGTCCATAATATTTGCTTCTAATTCTGCCAACAACAACAAAACCCACAGTGATTGTGTGTGTCAAGCTGCTATTAGATGGGCGTGTGTGTGTTGTATGTGTTTGTAAGGGGAAGTAGTCCATAATATTTGCTTCTAGTTCTGCCAACAACAACAAAACCCACAGTGAGTGTGTGTGTCAAGTTGATATTAGATGGGCGTGTGTGTGTTGTATGTGTTTGTAAGGGGAAGTAGTCCATAATATTTGCTTCTAGTTCTGCCAACAACAACAAAACCCACAGTGAGTGTGTGTGTCAAGCTGCTATTAGATGGGCGTGTGTGTGTTGTATGTGTTTGTAAGGGGAAGTAGTCCATAATATTTGCTTCTAGTTTTGCCAACAACAACAAAACCCACAGTGAGTGTGTGTGTCAAGCTGCTATTAGATGGGCGTGTGTGTGTTGTATGTGTTTGTAAGGGGAAGTAGTCCATAATATTTGCTTCTAGTTTTGCCAACAACAACAAAACCCACAGTGAGTGTGTGTGTCAAGTTGATATTAGATGGGCGTGTGTGTGTTGTATGTGTTTGTAAGGGGAAATAGTCCATAATATTTGCTTCTAGTTCTGCCAACAACAACAAAACCCACAGTGAGTGTGTGTGTCACGCTGCTATTAGATGGGCGTGTGTGTGTTGTATGTGTTTGTAAGGGGACGTGGCGAGCATTACACATACAATGCAATTTAAAGCAAAATTGCAACAAAGCGACACGATCTGTCTATGCGAAGATTATGGGTACCTGGTGATTAGACTAAAAAATAGTCACAATATTTGCTTCTAGTTCTGCCAACAACAACAAAACCCACAGTGAGTGTGTGTGTCAAGCTGCTATTAGATGGGCGTGTGTGTGTTGTATGTGTTTGTAAGGGGAAGTAGTCCATAATATTTGCTTCTAATTCTGCCAACAACAACAAAACCCACAGTGATTGTGTGTGTCAAGCTGCTATTAGATGGGCGTGTGTGTGTTGTATGTGTTTGTAAGGGGAAGTAGTCCATAATATTTGCTTCTAGTTTTGCCAACAACAACAAAACCCACAGTGAGTGTGTGTGTCAAGTTGATATTAGATGGGCGTGTGTGTGTTGTATGTGTTTGTAAGGGGAAATAGTCCATAATATTTGCTTCTAGTTTTGCCAACAACAACAAAACCCACAGTGATTGTGTGTGTCAAGCTGCTATTAGATGGGCGTGTGTGTGTTGTATGTGTTTGTAAGGGGAAGTAGTCCATAATATTTGCTTCTAGTTCTGCCAACAACAACAAAACCCACAGTGAGTGTGTGTGTCAAGTTGATATGAGATGGGCGTGTGTGTGTTGTATGTGTTTGTAAGGGGAAGTAGTCCATAATATTTGCTTCTAGTTCTGCCAACAACAACAAAACCCACAGTGAGTGTGTGTGTCAAGTTGATATTAGATGGGCGTGTGTGTGTTGTATGTGTTTGTAAGGGGAAATAGTCCATAATATTTGCTTCTAGTTTTGCCAACAACAACAAAACCCACAGTGAGTGTGTGTGTCAAGTTGATATGAGATGGGCGTGTGTGTGTTGTATGTGTTTGTAAGGGGAAGTAGTCCATAATATTTGCTTCTAGTTCTGCCAACAACAACAAAACCCACAGTGAGTGTGTGTGTCAAGTTGATATGAGATGGGCGTGTGTGTGTTGTATGTGTTTGTAAGGGGAAGTAGTCCATAATATTTGCTTCTAGTTCTGCCAACAACAACAAAACCCACAGTGAGTGTGTGTGTCAAGTTGATATTAGATGGGCGTGTGTGTGTTGTATGTGTTTGTAAGGGGAAATAGTCCATAATATTTGCTTCTAGTTTTGCCAACAACAACAAAACCCACAGTGATTGTGTGTGTCAAGCTGCTATTAGATGGGCGTGTGTGTGTTGTATGTGTTTGTAAGGGGAAGTAGTCCATAATATTTGCTTCTAGTTCTGCCAACAACAACAAAACCCACAGTGAGTGTGTGTGTCAAGTTGATATGAGATGGGCGTGTGTGTGTTGTATGTGTTTGTAAGGGGAAGTAGTCCATAATATTTGCTTCTAGTTCTGCCAACAACAACAAAACCCACAGTGAGTGTGTGTGTCAAGTTGATATGAGATGGGCGTGTGTGTGTTGTATGAGTTTGTAAGGGGAAATAGTCCATAATATTTGCTTCTAGTTTTGCCAACAACAACAAAACCCACAGTGAGTGTGTGTGTCAAGTTGATATTAGATGGGCGTGTGTGTGTTGTATGTGTTTGTAAGGGGACGTGGCGAATAGCATTACACATACAATGCAATTTAAAGCAAAATTGCAAAAATGCGACACGATCTGTCTATGCGAAGATTATGGGTACCTGGTGATTAGACTGAAAAATAGTCACAATATTTGCTTCTAGTTCTGCCAACAACAACAAAACCCACAGTGAGTGTGTGTGTCAAGTTGATATGAGATGGGCGTGTGTGTGTTGTATGTGTTTGTAAGGGGAAGTAGTCCATAATATTTGCTTCTAGTTCTGCCAACAACAACAAAACCCACAGTGAGTGTGTGTGTCAAGTTGATATGAGATGGGCGTGTGTGTGTTGTATGAGTTTGTAAGGGGAAATAGTCCATAATATTTGCTTCTAGTTTTGCCAACAACAACAAAACCCACAGTGAGTTTGTGTGTCAAGTTGATATTAGATGGGCGTGTGTGTGTTGTATGGGTTTGTAAGGGGACGTGGCGAATAGCATACACATACAATGCAATTTAAAGCAAAATTGCAAAAAAGCGACACGATCTGTCTATGCGAAGATTATGGGTACCTGGTGATTAGACTGAAAAATAGTCACAATATTTGCTTCTAGTTCTGCCAACAACAACAAAACCCACAGTGAGTGTGTGTGTCAAGTTGATATGAGATGGGCGTGTGTGTGTTGTATGTGTTTGTAAGGGGAAGTAGTCCATAATATTTGCTTCTAGTTCTGCCAACAACAACAAAACCCACAGTGAGTGTGTGTGTCAAGTTGATATGAGATGGGCGTGTGTGTGTTGTATGAGTTTGTAAGGGGAAATAGTCCATAATATTTGCTTCTAGTTTTGCCAACAACAACAAAACCCACAGTGAGTTTGTGTGTCAAGTTGATATTAGATGGGCGTGTGTGTGTTGTATGTGTTTGTAAGGGGACGTGGCGAATAGCATTACACATACAATGCAATTTAAAGCAAAATTGCAAAAAAGCGACACGATCTGTCTATGCGAAGATTATGGGTACCTGGTGATTAGACTGAAAAATAGTCACAATATTTGCTTCTAGTTCTGCCAACAACAACAAAACCCACACTGAGTGTGTGTGTCAAGCTGCTATTAGATGGGCGTGTGTGTGTTGTATGTGTTTGTAAGGGGAAGTAGTCCATAATATTTGCTTCTAATTCTGCCAACAACAACAAAACCCACAGTGATTGTGTGTGTCAAGCTGCTATTAGATGGGCGTGTGTGTGTTGTATGTGTTTGTAAGGGGAAGTAGTCCATAATATTTGCTTCTAGTTCTGCCAACAACAACAAAACCCACAGTGAGTGTGTGTGTCAAGTTGATATGAGATGGGCGTGTGTGTGTTGTATGTGTTTGTAAGGGGAAGTAGTCCATAATATTTGCTTCTAGTTCTGCCAACAACAACAAAACCCACAGTGAGTGTGTGTGTCAAGTTGATATGAGATGGGCGTGTGTGTGTTGTATGAGTTTGTAAGGGGAAATAGTCCATAATATTTGCTTCTAGTTTTGCCAACAACAACAAAACCCACAGTGAGTGTGTGTGTCAAGTTGATATTAGATGGGCGTGTGTGTGTTGTATGTGTTTGTAAGGGGACGTGGCGAATAGCATACACATACAATGCAATTTAAAGCAAAATTGCAAAAAAGCGACACGATCTGTCTATGCGAAGATTATGGGTACCTGGTGATTAGACTGAAAAATAGTCACAATATTTGCTTCTAGTTCTGCCAACAACAACAAAACCCACACTGAGTGTGTGTGTCAAGCTGCTATTAGATGGGCGTGTGTGTGTTGTATGTGTTTGTAAGGGGAAGTAGTCCATAATATTTGCTTCTAGTTTTGCCAACAACAACAAAACCCACAGTGAGTGTGTGTGTCAAGTTGATATGAGATGGGCGTGTGTGTGTTGTATGTGTTTGTAAGGGGAAATAGTCCATAATATTTGCTTCTAGTTTTGCCAACAACAACAAAACCCACAGTGAGTTTGTGTGTCAAGTTGATATTAGATGGGCGTGTGTGTGTTGTATGTGTTTGTAAGGGGACGTGGCGAATAGCATTACACATACAATGCAATTTAAAGCAAAATTGCAAAAAAGCGACACGATCTGTCTATGCGAAGATTATGGGTACCTGGTGATTAGACTGAAAAATAGTCACAATATTTGCTTCTAGTTCTGCCAACAACAACAAAACCCACACTGAGTGTGTGTGTCAAGCTGCTATTAGATGGGCGTGTGTGTGTTGTATGAGTTTGTAAGGGGAAGTAGTCCATAATATTTGCTTCTAGTTTTGCCAACAACAACAAAACCCACAGTGATTGTGTGTGTCAAGCTGCTATTAGATGGGCGTGTGTGTGTTGTATGTGTTTGTAAGGGGAAGTAGTCCATAATATTTGCTTCTAGTTCTGCCAACAACAACAAAACCCACAGTGAGTGTGTGTGTCAAGTTGATATGAGATGGGCGTGTGTGTGTTGTATGTGTTTGTAAGGGGAAGTAGTCCATAATATTTGCTTCTAGTTCTGCCAACAACAACAAAACCCACAGTGAGTGTGTGTGTCAAGTTGATATGAGATGGGCGTGTGTGTGTTGTATGAGTTTGTAAGGGGAAATAGTCCATAATATTTGCTTCTAGTTTTGCCAACAACAACAAAACCCACAGTGAGTGTGTGTGTCAAGTTGATATTAGATGGGCGTGTGTGTGTTGTATGTGTTTGTAAGGGGACGTGGCGAATAGCATACACATACAATGCAATTTAAAGCAAAATTGCAAAAAAGCGACACGATCTGTCTATGCGAAGATTATGGGTACCTGGTGATTAGACTGAAAAATAGTCACAATATTTGCTTCTAGTTCTGCCAACAACAACAAAACCCACAGTGATTGTGTGTGTCAAGCTGCTATTAGATGGGCGTGTGTGTGTTGTATGTGTTTGTAAGGGAAAGTAGTCCATAATATTTGCTTCTAGTTCTGCCAACAACAACAAAACCCACAGTGAGTGTGTGTGTCAAGTTGATATGAGATGGGCGTGTGTGTGTTGTATGTGTTTGTAAGGGGAAGTAGTCCATAATATTTGCTTCTAGTTCTGCCAACAACAACAAAACCCACAGTGAGTGTGTGTGTCAAGCTGCTATTAGATGGGCGTGTGTGTGTTGTATGTGTTTGTAAGGGGACGTGGCGAATAGCATTACACATACAATGCAATTTAAAGCAAAATTGCAAAAAAGCGACACGATCTGTCTATGCGAAGATTATGGGTACCTGGTGATTAGACTGAAAAATAGTCACAATATTTGCTTCTAGTTCTGCCAACAACAACAAAACCCACAGTGAGTGTGTGTGTCAAGTTGATATGAGATGGGCGTGTGTGTGTTGTATGTGTTTGTAAGGGGAAGTAGTCCATAATATTTGCTTCTAGTTCTGCCAACAACAACAAAACCCACAGTGAGTGTGTGTGTCAAGTTGATATGAGATGGGCGTGTGTGTGTTGTATGAGTTTGTAAGGGGAAATAGTCCATAATATTTGCTTCTAGTTTTGCCAACAACAACAAAACCCACAGTGAGTTTGTGTGTCAAGTTGATATTAGATGGGCGTGTGTGTGTTGTATGTGTTTGTAAGGGGACGTGGCGAATAGCATTACACATACAATGCAATTTAAAGCAAAATTGCAAAAAAGCGACACGATCTGTCTATGCGAAGATTATGGGTACCTGGTGATTAGACTGAAAAATAGTCACAATATTTGCTTCTAGTTCTGCCAACAACAACAAAACCCACAGTGAGTGTGTGTGTCAAGCTGCTATTAGATGGGCGTGTGTGTGTTGTATGTGTTTGTAAGGGGACGTGGCGAATAGCATTACACATACAATGCAATTTAAAGCAAAATTGCAAAAAAGCGACACGATCTGTCTATGCGAAGATTATGGGTACCTGGTGATTAGACTGAAAAATAGTCACAATATTTGCTTCTAGTTCTGCCAACAACAACAAAACCCACACTGAGTGTGTGTGTCAAGCTGCTATTAGATGGGCGTGTGTGTGTTGTATGTGTTTGTAAGGGGAAGTAGTCCATAATATTTGCTTCTAGTTCTGCCAACAACAACAAAACCCACAGTGAGTGTGTGTGTCAAGTTGATATTAGATGGGCGTGTGTGTGTTGTATGTGTTTGTAAGGGGAAATAGTCCATAATATTTGCTTCTAGTTTTGCCAACAACAACAAAACCCACAGTGATTGTGTGTGTCAAGCTGCTATTAGATGGGCGTGTGTGTGTTGTATGTGTTTGTAAGGGGAAGTAGTCCATAATATTTGCTTCTAGTTTTGCCAACAACAACAAAACCCACAGTGAGTTTGTGTGTCAAGTTGATATTAGATGGGCGTGTGTGTGTTGTATGTGTTTGTAAGGGGACGTGGCGAATAGCATTACACATACAATGCAATTTAAAGCAAAATTGCAAAAAAGCGACACGATCTGTCTATGCGAAGATTATGGGTACCTGGTGATTAGACTGAAAAATAGTCACAATATTTGCTTCTAGTTCTGCCAACAACAACAAAACCCACAGTGAGTGTGTGTGTCAAGCTGCTATTAGATGGGCGTGTGTGTGTTGTATGTGTTTGTAAGGGGACGTGGCGAATAGCATTACACATACAATGCAATTTAAAGCAAAATTGCAAAAAAGCGACACGATCTGTCTATGCGAAGATTATGGGTACCTGGTGATTAGACTGAAAAATAGTCACAATATTTGCTTCTAGTTCTGCCAACAACAACAAAACCCACACTGAGTGTGTGTGTCAAGCTGCTATTAGATGGGCGTGTGTGTGTTGTATGTGTTTGTAAGGGGAAGTAGTCCATAATATTTGCTTCTAATTCTGCCAACAACAACAAAACCCACAGTGATTGTGTGTGTCAAGCTGCTATTAGATGGGCGTGTGTGTGTTGTATGTGTTTGTAAGGGGAAGTAGTCCATAATATTTGCTTCTAGTTTTGCCAACAACAACAAAACCCACAGTGAGTGTGTGTGTCAAGTTGATATTAGATGGGCGTGTGTGTGTTGTATGTGTTTGTAAGGGGAAATAGTCCATAATATTTGCTTCTAGTTTTGCCAACAACAACAAAACCCACAGTGATTGTGTGTGTCAAGCTGCTATTAGATGGGCGTGTGTGTGTTGTATGTGTTTGTAAGGGGAAGTAGTCCATAATATTTGCTTCTAGTTCTGCCAACAACAACAAAACCCACAGTGAGTGTGTGTGTCAAGTTGATATGAGATGGGCGTGTGTGTGTTGTATGTGTTTGTAAGGGGAAGTAGTCCATAATATTTGCTTCTAGTTCTGCCAACAACAACAAAACCCACAGTGAGTGTGTGTGTCAAGTTGATATTAGATGGGCGTGTGTGTGTTGTATGTGTTTGTAAGGGGAAATAGTCCATAATATTTGCTTCTAGTTTTGCCAACAACAACAAAACCCACAGTGATTGTGTGTGTCAAGCTGCTATTAGATGGGCGTGTGTGTGTTGTATGTGTTTGTAAGGGGAAATAGTCCATAATATTTGCTTCTAGTTTTGCCAACAACAACAAAACCCACAGTGAGTGTGTGTGTCAAGTTGATATGAGATGGGCGTGTGTGTGTTGTATGTGTTTGTAAGGGGAAGTAGTCCATAATATTTGCTTCTAGTTCTGCCAACAACAACAAAACCCACAGTGAGTGTGTGTGTCAAGCTGCTATTAGATGGGCGTGTGTGTGTTGTATGTGTTTGTAAGGGGAAGTAGTCCATAATATTTGCTTCTAGTTCTGCCAACAACAACAAAACCCACAGTGAGTGTGTGTGTCAAGTTGATATGAGATGGGCGTGTGTGTGTTGTATGTGTTTGTAAGGGGAAGTAGTCCATAATATTTGCTTCTAGTTCTGCCAACAACAACAAAACCCACAGTGAGTGTGTGTGTCAAGTTGATATTAGATGGGCGTGTGTGTGTTGTATGTGTTTGTAAGGGGAAATAGTCCATAATATTTGCTTCTAGTTTTGCCAACAACAACAAAACCCACAGTGATTGTGTGTGTCAAGCTGCTATTAGATGGGCGTGTGTGTGTTGTATGTGTTTGTAAGGGGAAGTAGTCCATAATATTTGCTTCTAGTTCTGCCAACAACAACAAAACCCACAGTGAGTGTGTGTGTCAAGTTGATATGAGATGGGCGTGTGTGTGTTGTATGTGTTTGTAAGGGGAAGTAGTCCATAATATTTGCTTCTAGTTCTGCCAACAACAACAAAACCCACAGTGAGTGTGTGTGTCAAGTTGATATGAGATGGGCGTGTGTGTGTTGTATGAGTTTGTAAGGGGAAATAGTCCATAATATTTGCTTCTAGTTTTGCCAACAACAACAAAACCCACAGTGAGTGTGTGTGTCAAGTTGATATTAGATGGGCGTGTGTGTGTTGTATGTGTTTGTAAGGGGACGTGGCGAATAGCATACACATACAATGCAATTTAAAGCAAAATTGCAAAAAAGCGACACGATCTGTCTATGCGAAGATTATGGGTACCTGGTGATTAGACTGAAAAATAGTCACAATATTTGCTTCTAGTTCTGCCAACAACAACAAAACCCACACTGAGTGTGTGTGTCAAGCTGCTATTAGATGGGCGTGTGTGTGTTGTATGTGTTTGTAAGGGGAAGTAGTCCATAATATTTGCTTCTAGTTTTGCCAACAACAACAAAACCCACAGTGATTGTGTGTGTCAAGCTGCTATTAGATGGGCGTGTGTGTGTTGTATGTGTTTGTAAGGGGAAGTAGTCCATAATATTTGCTTCTAGTTCTGCCAACAACAACAAAACCCACAGTGAGTGTGTGTGTCAAGTTGATATGAGATGGGCGTGTGTGTGTTGTATGTGTTTGTAAGGGGAAGTAGTCCATAATATTTGCTTCTAGTTCTGCCAACAACAACAAAACCCACAGTGAGTGTGTGTGTCAAGTTGATATTAGATGGGCGTGTGTGTGTTGTATGTGTTTGTAAGGGGAAATAGTCCATAATATTTGCTTCTAGTTTTGCCAACAACAACAAAACCCACAGTGATTGTGTGTGTCAAGCTGCTATTAGATGGGCGTGTGTGTGTTGTATGTGTTTGTAAGGGGAAGTAGTCCATAATATTTGCTTCTAGTTCTGCCAACAACAACAAAACCCACAGTGAGTGTGTGTGTCAAGCTGCTATTAGATGGGCGTGTGTGTGTTGTATGTGTTTGTAAGGGGAAGTAGTCCATAATATTTGCTTCTAGTTCTGCCAACAACAACAAAACCCACAGTGAGTGTGTGTGTCAAGTTGATATGAGATGGGCGTGTGTGTGTTGTATGTGTTTGTAAGGGGAAGTAGTCCATAATATTTGCTTCTAGTTCTGCCAACAACAACAAAACCCACAGTGAGTGTGTGTGTCAAGTTGATATGAGATGGGCGTGTGTGTGTTGTATGTGTTTGTAAGGGGAAGTAGTCCATAATATTTGCTTCTAGTTCTGCCAACAACAACAAAACCCACAGTGAGTGTGTGTGTCAAGTTGATATTAGATGGGCGTGTGTGTGTTGTATGTGTTTGTAAGGGGAAATAGTCCATAATATTTGCTTCTAGTTTTGCCAACAACAACAAAACCCACAGTGATTGTGTGTGTCAAGCTGCTATTAGATGGGCGTGTGTGTGTTGTATGTGTTTGTAAGGGGAAATAGTCCATAATATTTGCTTCTAGTTTTGCCAACAACAACAAAACCCACAGTGAGTGTGTGTGTCAAGTTGATATGAGATGGGCGTGTGTGTGTTGTATGTGTTTGTAAGGGGAAGTAGTCCATAATATTTGCTTCTAGTTCTGCCAACAACAACAAAACCCACAGTGAGTGTGTGTGTCAAGCTGCTATTAGATGGGCGTGTGTGTGTTGTATGTGTTTGTAAGGGAAAGTAGTCCA
Source organism: Nephrocerus scutellatus (assembly GCA_947095585.1). Lineage (NCBI taxonomy): Eukaryota > Metazoa > Arthropoda > Insecta > Diptera > Pipunculidae > Nephrocerus > Nephrocerus scutellatus. The sequence goes on from OX352766.1 coordinate 2,153,612, forward strand.
TAATATTTGCTTCTAGTTCTGCCAACAACAACAAAACCCACAGTGAGTGTGTGTGTCAAGTTGATATGAGATGGGCGTGTGTGTGTTGTATGTGTTTGTAAGGGGAAGTAGTCCATAATATTTGCTTCTAGTTCTGCCAACAACAACAAAACCCACAGTGAGTGTGTGTGTCAAGCTGCTATTAGATGGGCGTGTGTGTGTTGTATGTGTTTGTAAGGGGAAGTAGTCCATAATATTTGCTTCTAGTTTTGCCAACAACAACAAAACCCACAGTGAGTGTGTGTGTCAAGTTGATATTAGATGGGCGTGTGTGTGTTGTATGTGTTTGTAAGGGGAAATAGTCCATAATATTTGCTTCTAGTTTTGCCAACAACAACAAAACCCACAGTGAGTGTGTGTGTCAAGCTGCTATTAGATGGGCGTGTGTGTGTTGTATGTGTTTGTAAGGGGAAGTAGTCCATAATATTTGCTTCTAGTTTTGCCAACAACAACAAAACCCACAGTGAGTGTGTGTGTCAAGTTGATATTAGATGGGCGTGTGTGTGTTGTATGTGTTTGTAAGGGGAAATAGTCCATAATATTTGCTTCTAGTTTTGCCAACAACAACAAAACCCACAGTGAGTGTGTGTGTCAAGTTGATATTAGATGGGCGTGTGTGTGTTGTATGTGTTTGTAAGGGGAAGTAGTCCATAATATTTGCTTCTAGTTCTGCCAACAACAACAAAACCCACAGTGAGTGTGTGTGTCAAGTTGATATGAGATGGGCGTGTGTGTGTTGTATGTGTTTGTAAGGGGAAGTAGTCCATAATATTTGCTTCTAGTTCTGCCAACAACAACAAAACCCACAGTGAGTGTGTGTGTCAAGCTGCTATTAGATGGGCGTGTGTGTGTTGTATGTGTTTGTAAGGGGAAGTAGTCCATAATATTTGCTTCTAGTTCTGCCAACAACAACAAAACCCACAGTGAGTGTGTGTGTCAAGTTGATATTAGATGGGCGTGTGTGTGTTGTATGTGTTTGTAAGGGGAAGTAGTCCATAATATTTGCTTCTAGTTCTGCCAACAACAACAAAACCCACAGTGAGTGTGTGTGTCAAGCTGCTATTAGATGGGCGTGTGTGTGTTGTATGTGTTTGTAAGGGGACGTGGCGAGCATTACACATACAATGCAATTTAAAGCAAAATTGCAACAAAGCGACACGATCTGTCTATGCGAAGATTATGGGTACCTGGTGATTAGACTAAAAAATAGTCACAATATTTGCTTCTAGTTCTGCCAACAACAACAAAACCCACAGTGAGTGTGTGTGTCAAGTTGATATGAGATGGGCGTGTGTGTGTTGTATGTGTTTGTAAGGGGAAGTAGTCCATAATATTTGCTTCTAGTTCTGCCAACAACAACAAAACCCACAGTGAGTGTGTGTGTCAAGTTGATATGAGATGGGCGTGTGTGTGTTGTATGTGTTTGTAAGGGGAAGTAGTCCATAATATTTGCTTCTAGTTCTGCCAACAACAACAAAATCCACACTGAGTGTGTGAATTGAATTTGGTTATTTAGCAGGGATGCAGACCTGCACATTTTTTTGTGATCTTCCAAAATTTTGCTACTTACTGTACAGGTCTGCGTCCCTGGTAAATCTACGCCTATTTGCAAGAAATGGTGTTTTGGATTTTTTGGGTGTTTGGGTTTCTATTGGGTTATTAGGTATTTGGTCTTTTGAGTTATTGGGTTTTTAAGCTTTCTGGTTACGGGTTTTTGGGTTTTGAATTTTTAAATTTTCTGAAAAAGGTAAGTTATAAGATCCATGTGGTAGCACAAAGGACCGCTAATGATCAACGTGAGCGATTGCTGCTCCGTCGTATCATAACGTTACCTACCTAAAAGCATTAGAGAAAACTTTGATAAAAGAAAAACACAGAGAGATAAATGCTTAGTGGCAGTTAAAAATTTTCCATTTTTTTTTAAATCTCCCATTGAAACGTTTATATAAGTATGTATTTGTATTCCTTTTATGTGTACATTTTGATTTCTTCCTAATGAATAATTTCCTAACTTATTTTTTTATTATTTTTCGTTTTTTTTTTTCCATTTATTTTCTCTTTTAGTTTTTGTTCTCTTGTATTATAATCATGCCATATAGTAAACAATTTTTTGTTAGTTATTTTTTGTTCATTCGTTTATCCGGGATATTCGATATTTTCCGTGATGAGCTCGGTCCGTCCTCCGGCTATTCCGGTCTATCGGTACTCCACTGTAACAAAAGGAAGTGACAGCGACTTGTTGTTGTTGTGTTGTGTGATGACGTGTGGTGTTGTGCGTAGCATCATCATAATCATCGTAATCATCTCGTAATCAAAATTATCGTCAGCACACATCTCATCTTTGTTTTTAATTCAAAAAATTACGCTTTTCTATATTATTATCAGAGTGATTTTGTTTTTTGGTTTTTAGTCGAATTCGAAAAAGAATTTTTAATTTACAATTTTTCCTATCAATAATTTTTATTATTATTATAACATGCAATAATAATTATTTTGTTATATAAATCCAATTATTTATTTAGAGAGAGAGAGAGAGAGTGTGTGTGTGTGTGTGTGTGTGTGTGTTTGTGTGTGTGTAGGAGAATTGTGACAAAAAATTACAACACATTACCTAAGTAGGATACATATACAATTTATGTTACAAACAACTTGAGAGCGAATTTTGTGTTTATCTCTCTTTTTTTTCATGATATTTATTGATTGGCCTAAAAAATACATAAATACAGAACAGCACTTAGTTCACAGTTTATGTGATTAACTTGGATGTGTGTATGTGTGTGTGTGTGTGTTTGTGATTGAGAGTGTATACATTTATGGGTTACGCTAAAAACTAAATCACTAAATTACTAGAAACTTTTTTTTTTTTAAGTTAGTGTGCAAAGAATAAAACGAACGGAAAGCGAGGAAATCGATTTCGCATTAACCCCCGCCGTACCGTTTTTTTATTGACAAATTTTTAACCAATTAGATTAGAAAAACAATAAACAACAAACAACAAAAAAAAAGGGAGTTTTTTAAAACCCAACAAACTACACGTCGCATCTTGACAAAAAAAATCTTGGAATTTAATTTTTTAGTTAACCCTTACCCATCTCCCCCACCACATGAAAAGGAAAAGGAAAGATGAGGTTAAGAAATCGATAGCACCGCCCGCCATTAAAAGGAAACCTTTCTACGATGATTTCGCGCACCGAAAGGACTTCAGTGTTTCACACACAGGACCACCAAGAATCGTCAACTCAGCAATTGGTATAACAGGCCTGGAGTTGCTACGACAACAAAAACATTAAAAGGAAAGCAAAAGTAATGCATGCAACTGGAGTTTTCTAATGTGGGGCAAAAGTAATATCGTAATGTGACTTGGTTGCCATTTTGTTTTAGAAATTTGAAAAAAAAAAAGTAGCAACAGTAATTCGCCGTTTCTCGTTCTTCAGGTGTGTAGATATCGCTCCTATCAGTATGTGTCTACAAAACATAAAACAATGATATTTGCCGCCAATTTCAAAAATTATGGCCAACTCACATTATGACATTACTTTTGCCCATCCTTGTACGCAACCCCACACACTGCAAGAAAAGGAAACCAAAATTGATAGATAGCCTGTGAACCCCCGAGGCAAATTTAAACGAAATTATAATCGATTTCGCCAGTTAACCCCCAGAGGTAAATTTTAAATAAATTAGAAACGATCTTGCGTTAACCACGGAGGCAAATTTAAAAGAAATTATAAACGATCTTGTGTTAACCCCCGACGGCAAGTTTAAACAAAATATCTCTCGCCAGTTATCCCCCCAAAGCAAATTTTAAACAAAATAGTATCGATCTCGCGCGTTAACCACCAAGACAAATTATAAAGAATTATAATCGATCACGCCTATTAACCCAAGACAAATTTCAAACAAATTACATTAAATTAATTAATAAGGAAGGTTTTTGAAACCAAATAAAGACAGCCAGTCATTATTTACAATTCTTAACAATAATTTATATCTGCTCTTAGAAAAAATTTATAAAAAAAATGTATAAATGTTTAGAACGGTTACATGCTAGTACGGTACGGTACGTACATCACCAACCAACACTGAGGTTGAAGTGTTTCGAATTCAAATATGGCGTCTCGTTATCGTGTGAGACTTACACACACACACACATACACACACACAGCCAGTGAGAACAAATCACATACACCAATCTGACTCTTCGCAGGGTGCCACTAAATCAAAAACATAACAAACCCAAAGAACAACAACAAAACCCGGTCGCTGTTCCTCGAATGTAATGGAAAACGTTTCCATTTTTTTCGTTTTCTTTTTCGTTTCTTTTCTTTTTCATAATTTCTCATTAATTTATTTAGTTATATATCATAATAATCATCATAGCTATGTATGTATTGTTATAATTATCACCTGTGTGTATTATTTGTTGTAATTTAAATAACAATTGAATTGAGGACGTAATTTGCAATTCATAATAACTTAGCTGTGAGGGTGTGTGTGTGTGTGTGTGTCTGTTATTAAAATGTCAAGTTTCCCTCTAAAACATGCATGACAGGGAAGGCGACTGCGACGCCAGCGATGACGCTTGTTTGTGTTTCGTGTCATTTCATTATACGTTAATTTTTTGTTCGCTTTTTGTTCTTTTTCATTTTCTGTTTGTTTGTTTCTTGGGATCAATTATAATTATAATAATAGGCTAATATATTTTTGATAAAATACAATAATCAATAATCAATAAAATGTAATATTTAAAATAATAAAATTCTAATAATAATTATAGAGTACAGATTTAAAACAAATTTTAAAAAATTAAAACAAAATATTAACAACAAATTTTGTCAATTTTTTCCCTACTGATTCAACCCTCAGTAGTGTATTTTGGTCGTTTTATTGTGTCACATTCGTCGCCAGAGTCTGCTGCGCTATAGTCGGGCATTTCGTCGTAAATGTCGGGATGATGCTGGAGTTGCTGCTGCTGTGTCTGATGCTGTTGCTGATGGTGTTGAAGATGATGTTGTTGGTGCTGCCCCCCAATTAGCGAAGCTGCTGAAGAGGCGGAAGTGTTATTGTTGTTTGTCGATTGTGTTATTGTTGTTGTGGTTGTTAGTCCCACTGCTGCTGCTGCTGTTAATCCAGCTGACGAATGATGCCGCTTAATAGCTATTATAGTTCCAGTACCAGGAATTGGACCATTGCTGGTGATGCTACTACTATTGTTAGACATTGACGTTTGTCCACCACCAGCAGATAGCATCAGGCCAGTTGTATTTCCACTACTAGTAGTAGTAGCAGTAGTAGCGACGGCTCCTCCAGCTCCAGCACTACTGCTATTGACGGCACTTCCAGCTCCTGAATTATGCTGATTGGTTGATGATGCAAGGTATGGACTGCTACTGCTGCTGAAATGATAAACATTTTGTGTTACTTCTAATTAGCAAGGCATAGTTTATATTTCTTGTAATATATATGTCGCGGCTCCTCAACCCCGATCACCGTTAGGAGATATGATCGATACCCCCTAAACCCACCACACCCTAGACAGTTGGAATAAGTGCCAACGCATTCACATACACATTTAAGGTACGCACGGCCACGTTGTCGAATTCCTCGCCTCGCCGAACTAATCAAAACACTTTGGACGTGCTGGAGAAACTAGCAGCATAAATTTGCAAAATATCAGGCCCGTCAAGTATTTGTGTTCCATCGAACACAACGATATTTTGCAGGCCAGACGACCAATCTTATCCCTTCAAAGTAACGCCCGTAAAAAAATTTAATTAGAAACCCCAAATCAGCCTCGGATTCACAGATGAACGACGACGACCACGGCAACGAAATAGCTAACCAATTTAGGAAGTTCCTAATGGAACATACGCTCACTGTATAGAGCTCGCCGATAACCTCTCCAAATATAATGCTGACATAACAGCAATACAGGAGATGCGGTGGACGGGGAAGGGTGTCAAAAATCAAAATATGATAAATATTGCAGCTGTTATGCAAGACATCATGAGCTCGGGTGGTAGAAACCCCACAAGCATGAAACTCACCGTTATAGGCTTTAAAGAGATAAATGAACGACTATGCACCCTTCGCGTGCGGGGCACGCACCTACAGAGGATTCCCCAGATGATGAAAAAGAAGAATTCTTTGAATCAATCGAAGGGGAACTCCATTCCTGTACTCAGTATGACGTCAAAATCATTCTGGGGAATATGAATGCGAGAATAGGTAGCGAGCCTGTTTTCAGGCAGTACATTGGCACCCATAGCCGGAGAACACAAGAACACTAATGACAAGGGACAACGAGTCATAGAGATGGCAGCCAGCAATAATTTGGTCGTTGCGAGTACAAGGTTTGCGTGTAAAAATATCCACAAAGCCACCTGGGTAACTTCTGATGGCGCAACTCGCAACCAGATAGCGCGACACAATCAAGTTATTGCAGGAAACATTATATGAGGGCAATGATCCCGTCAACTGGCCGCCACGGTCATGTGATCTACTCACCCCACTGGATTATTTTCTATTAGGATATGTGTGAATTCGCTGATCATCTCTGCTGAACCAGGAGATATTGGACTACTTGGAAGCCGAAAAACGCGGAGTTTTTGCCGACATACGGGGACTCAGAGGCTCGAAAATTCGACTTCCAGATTGCGTTTCATTCGAACGAGCACGAAATCATATTTAAACATTGATGGCATCCAAGTATCTTTTTAATAAAATTATTTTTATGAACACTACAATAATTTTAAGGTGGTTGACTTAATTTCTATCTATCTAGTCTATCCTTTAAAAAAAAAACACACCCTTTAATTGGCTATGTCCCTCACATACAACGGAGTGGTTCTGAATTTCATCACAATTCAGTAGTTCAGCTGAGACACTTTAACAGAACATCATTCCAAACAAAGACACAAACCATTATACTTTGACAGCAGCAGGAATTTTTTTTGGCATGTGAGCGCGAATCGTAAATGAAGTTATGTCAAACGACATGTGCTTATTTCGTGTCAAAACGCCAATTAACAACAATCGAAGTGTCATCACAAACAAAGACACAAACCATTATATTCAGACAATACGTTGCGACGAGTTTCATTTATCAGAGAAAACTCGACTAGGGTCCAATACTTGGAAGCAATAAATACTTCCGTTAATACAAACAAAAAATTCAAAAAAACTACAACTTACTTGTACTGTGTTTGTGAAGAATTGTACGATGACGTTTGCTGGATAATATTTTGCGAGCCATACATTAAGTCTGTCAAGGGAGAGAGATAGAGAATGGCAATTCAATATTTGTTTGGAAAATGAATGAATGCAAGTAAGGCTTACCTTCTGATGAGTGATTATCCAAATGGTTTTGGTAGGAAATGCCTGGTGAGCCAGGCGCAGACTGCAATACAATATCGTGGAGTGGTGAGCTTTCGCGCGAGTTATCTGTAGGAGAATGGAATTTTAGTTTACAATCGCCACCACTTTGTCGCCTTGTCACCGCCCTTTCCATACCTATATGACTTGGCGATACCGGAGCCGACCGTGGCATTCCATACGATGGACGAAAACACTGACTACCACGCTGGCGACGCTTTTTGTAGCTTTGGTCAATTAGTTTTGCCTCGCTATTTGGATCGATGCGCCAAAAACTGCCCTTACCTGGCTCATCCTGAGATCGGGCGACTTTTATAAAATACCTGCCACGAAAAAAAAAAAAAAGGATTGCATGAAAAGGATATGAGGAGGAGGATTAATTCACTTTACTGTTACTAACCTGTTTAGACTGAGATTATGACGAATCGAATTTTGCCAACCTTTGTTGGCCTCCTTGCGATAATACGGATAGTGCTTTGATATAAAGGAATAGATGCCGGACAACGTCAGCTGCTTATCCGGTGCTGCCGATATCGATTGGACAATCAACTGTGCATAGCTGTACGGTGGCTTCTCATGATCATTGTAGCTGGAAGTCGATGGGGTTTGAAATAGCTCTTGCTATTAATGCATATGTATAGATACATATATGCAGGCCACAACGAAATGAAAAAAAAATTACAATTATTAGTTATTGCATAATGTTTGGACATAAATTTGTTGTATTTGCTCGCGCTGTTTTTGTGAAAGTGAAACTTCTAAGGCTGCGTTTGGTAGGGGCGAACGTTCGAGATCACGCTGTGGAATGTAAAGCATGTGAAATGGAAGTTGGGACGAGTTAATTATTTGCTAGTGGCAGGAGCATGACGCTATGTCGTTTTCATAACAAGTCCTTTTTATGCTCGCTCGAATGGGTTAGCGGAAAAGGGTGTTCATATTACAGAGCAGATTATAGATTATATATAGATTAGAATATAGAACTATTGCAATGGAAGCATAAAGTGAAGAGTGGGTGAAGAGTGAAAAGAGGATTTATAAGAAAGAAGAGAGAAGAGATGAAAGAGCAAAAATGAGAAAGGAAAGAGAAGAATTAAGAGTTCAGAGTTAAGAGTTAAGTGTCAAAGTTAAGAGTTAGGAGTTAAGTGTCAAGAGTTAAGAGTTACGAGTTAAGAATTAAGAGTTACGATCTACGAGTGAACAATTAAGAGTAACGAGTTAAGAGCTAGGAGTTAAATGTCAAGAATTAGGCTTAGCGCATATTGAGCGCAGCACGCCCGGCACAGCGTAGCCTAATGCTCTGTGTCGCACAATGTTAGACTGAACACCGCACAATGCACACAGGAGAGGTAAAACACAGACGCAAACCTCTATCACCTCTGCGACACATGTAAAGCCTCTGTGCGTTTTGGCATTTCTTGAACAGCTGTTTTTGGATCAAGTGAGTTGGTTATTTTTTAAGACGATCCAGTGAGTTGGTTGTATTTCTTCGCAAAAATGAGCGAATCGATCTAACTCATAGATGCGTATCAACTACGCTTAATGTGCGGTGACTCGCATGGGCAGAGTTTTCCTCTGATTCACCGTACTATGCTGTCCTGGGCTGTGCTGTGCTGTGCTCAATATGCGCTAAGCCTTAAAAGTTAAGAGTTGAGAGTAATGAGTAACGAGTTACGAGCTAAGAGTTGAGTTAAGAGTGATTAGTAAAGAGTGAGTGAGATTGTGCTTAAAAGGCTTAGCAGAGAATTCCACATACATGTTGTACGGCTGAAGAACGAATATCTGAACTTAACCCGAAGTTAAACGGATGGGCATTTAGAGCGACACGAGTATTCAATTCAAGAAGAGGTTTTCTTTTCCAATCCACAAACCTTCAAGGATTTAATGCTTATAATGCTTAGCACAGCCTGGTAATTAGTTATATAGAAACTAAAAACAGTGGTCTTTTGTGTCTTTATTTTTTGCGAGTAATTTTGAAGATCTCTACATGTATGGGACACAATTTGGTTGTTCTTTATTTTGTGTCAAGGAAGTTTCACTTCTATCACGGGATGTGCACGCACCGTAATTAGTGTGCGTATTGGTGTGTGTACTTACACTTTGTAGGCTATTATTGTTGTTGCTGTTGTTGTTGTTATTGTTGTTGTTGTTATTATTATTGTTGTTGGTGTTATTGTTGTTGTTGTTGTTGTTGTTGTTGTTGTTATTGTTGTTGTAGCTGCTGTAGCCTTGATATTCCTGGAAACCCTGGCGCGGACTTGTTGGACAACTGTTTGCTGCGCTAATAGTACCTAAAAAAAAGAACAAAATGTTAAACAACCACAACAAAACACATACGACACGACACTATCATTACCTGTTGGCGAAGGATAGGGACTCTTCTGTTCAGTTTTCGGTATGGAAATCTTCAGCGGGGAGAATATAACATTTGAGCTCTCTATCGATGAATTGGTGTTCGCTTTTCTTTGATTATGGTGATGATGATGTTGATGATTATGGTTGCTATGCTGATGAGGTGGTTGTTGCTGAGACTGCGACTGCGACTGCGATTGTGATTGCGATTGCTGATGTATAGCAGATGTTTGATGGTGGTGGTGCTGCTGCTGCTGTTGCTGATGTGCTAAAGATTGCCCACCTACACTACCAGATCCATGCTGTTGCCCACTAGCCGCTGCCGGCGAATGCTCGGAAAAGTATTGGAGTTTTGTCGCTGCACCATTACTACTGCTGCCGCCACCAGCTGTAGCAGAAACACTGCCACTTCCAACAACATTATTACTGTTGCTAAGCATACCACTAAGGCTGAGTGTAGAGCTGTTCAGTGAGTTACTGCTAGTGTTGTTGTTGTTGTTGTTGTTGTTGCTGCTGTTGACGCCAACACCAGCAACACTGTTGGAGATTGTCGCTGCTATAGACGTCAGTTCACGCTCATTTCCAGTATATGACGACAGTATCGGTGATATTGGCTCTTCAAAACTTTCGAAAAGTATTCGAATTTCTGTGCTCGGAAATCGAAAGGAACAACTGCAAAATAAAAACAAAATGAGACAGTATTATTATTACGGGAACGAAGCCATAGGCAAATCAGCCTCGGAAACACTGAACCACCTCGGCTAAATTGTCGCTTGGAAAAAATGGTACGAAAAAAAGGTCTGATTGAGAAACAGCGATTAGAGGTTCTCATATCTTTTAAAGACGTGCTGGAAAATGTCCAATTGCTTCCAAATAGTTATGTATAGTGCCCAAAATCTTCGTAGGGGAGAAAAGATGTTTGATCGAAACAGTAGTACTATCACTGATTTGGATGATCAGGCCTGAACTGGTCATACAGACAGGACAGAAAAGTAAAAGTCGGCAACTACTTCTACTTCTAAACCAGTGTCCATGGGCGACGGATGAGCCTGTAACTCAGAATATCTCTGAGGTACTGGTTATGGTAAAAAAACGATTTACCGACATTCTAGGGAATGTGCTTGGATCAAGGCACCATCAAGGTGCAATTTTCCAATGAATGGCTCGTTCGAATGCCATCTTTACTAGCCTTTGAAGGCAGTACCTTCGTCGTCTTGTTTTCAGGATTGTAACGAGCAAGATGGACGAAGTCTTCAGCATAATAGTGTTAATTGATATTGAGGGAGGTTTTGACAACGCTACCTTTGACTACCTTTGTGCAACTCTGCTGACAGACTTGGGGTGAAACCAATCTTAACCAGATGGATTAACTACCAACCAGGGTCTATGGACGATAGAGTTACAGTCGAAGTGACTAAAGGATACCCACAAGGCGGAGTCCTTTCACCGCTACTGTGCGGTGCATTGTTGTCGATTCTTTGCTAGAAGTTGGTCAGTTAGACATACATATACAAGCCTATGAAGATGATGTACACGTCTTATATCATCTAAAAAATCCCTGAAGACCGCCTTTATAGAACCACAGATTGCTCTGGATCGGTTTATCCAAGAAAAACTACTTATTCCTCCCGTACAAACTGTACCAACTATTTTGGCCACCACTGTGATCACTAATGAAATAGAGGGAAGAGCCTACAAAAACCGTCAGATGCATTCTCACCCATGCGGCAGTTGTTTGGTGGCCAATAATGGCTAAGAGGACACTAAACAAATTGTAAAAGAACGTCTGCTTGGGAATAAGGGGCGCAATGTGCTCTACCTCGACAGATGCTCTCAATCTAAATCTGCCACCTATGGGTCTAGTTATTCAGATGGAAGCAGCTATATGTCGACTTCGAAAGAAAAAAGTCTCTGGCATGATGGGCATAAGAGCGTGCATGGAAGGTTTCGGAAAAAATTCCTATGCTCTTGATGCCCGTGGACAGACAGTACTGTGTCCTTTGTTTCTGGTCAATAAAAGATATAAAGTCCAATACCCTAGCAGGGAAAGTTAGAAGAATTCAACTAAGTTCCTAAGGGAAATCGAGCCAATATTCTTCACTGACTGTAAAGTGAAACTGTAGCAGTATGATTCTTAGATGAGAATTCCAAGGTGGCATTCGCACTTGGAAAATGGCCAACAAACAGAAATATTTGCTATTTTACAAGTTGCCCACTGCGTATTGTTTAGTGCATTGTGACAATAGAGTACATATTAGTAGTAGTTGTATTAACAAAATACTCACCTTTTTGGTAACTTCATTGGCTCCGCATTTCGCCGCTGAAATAAGTCATCGACGAAGACGCCATTCTTGCTCATGCATGCCACAAAGAAGTCGCATGTGTCCGCATCGTACATCACCTGGAAATGCTTGCGCGACACAAAACTATTGCGGGCGACATGGAAATGGACGTGCGATGTCGACGAGTTGCGTCCAATTTCGATGCAACTCTCAGTAATGTAGAGGATCTCATTTTCATGCCTTAGCATACCATGTGCGTTTGCGGGTGGGGTCGCCATTGGCGATTGTATGTAATGCTGACCGAGAAGATCGCCGCCTCCCCTAGTAGTAGCATCGCCTGCTGCCTCCTTTCCGGCTTGGCCAGCCTGTGCATGACCATGATGCATTTCAACCATTTCGGTGGCGATCGCCACTGTATCAGCATCGGCGGAACTTGATGCAATATCGGCGGTGGTGTTGGCGGTGGTGTTGGTGGTGAGAATAGCATCGTCTTGCCGTGGCTGTTGTTGTTGTTGTTGCTGTTGTTGTTGCTGTTGTTGCTGCTGTTGTTGTTGCTGTTGTTGTTGCTGTTGTTGTTGCTGTTGTTGTTGCTGTTGTTGTTGCTGTTGTTGCTGTTTCTGTTGCTGTTGTTGCTGTTTCTGTTGCTGCTGTTGGTGAATATAGTCCATCTGATTTTGTGGCTGATGCCAATTTGTCGGCGATGCAGATCCAACACTGCTATTGTCGTAATCAGAACTCCTACCATTAATAATACCAAGAATAACTGCAGCACGTTGTTTACTTCTCGCATACATCCGAGAATACGAATGTATCGGCGGCGGGGGTGGCAATGGTGATGTTGAAATGCGACTGGCATTAGTGGTGGCACCACCACCACCACCACCATTCTTATAGTCATGCGGGTGTTGTTGTTGTTGTTGTTGTTGTCTCGATGAACCATTTGTCACTAGCATCATTTCTGTGTCAGCACTGGCGGGCGGGCGGTGGTCCTGATCTGTCATCAGGCAATCTTCAGGATCGTGATTGGCATCTGAGTTAGCGCCACCACCACCACGATCACCAACTTGATGATAATCAATTCCGTCATCGGTGGCACTACTACCACCCCCCTTAAGAACAGTACCAACTCTACCACCATGTAGCATGTGGTCACCGCTGCCGGCGGCGGTCTCATCACATCGACTATTACTATCTTCGTCCATCTCTTGTTTCACCAAAATCCTCGCGCCACCGCCATCCGGTGACGACATTGAATTCACAAGTTCCGTTTGGTACAAATTGTTCGTGGCGTGATTTGTTGGTGGTGCTGGTGAGTGATCCTCAAGAAATTCCTCCTGTTGATGATATTGTTGATACTGTTGCTGAGGATGATGATGACTGGGCTTTTGTTGTTGGTGTTGTTGTTGCAGGTGTTTGTCAGCAAGCAGCAAAGGCGACGACAATGTCGACTCATGCAATGGTGGAATGATAATATTGCTGCGAGTACTGTTGTTGGTATTGTTGTTGGTGTTGTTGTTGGTGTTGTTGTTGGTGTTGTTGTTGGTGTTGTTGTTGCTGTATTGATGCTGTTGCAGCTGATGATGATGATGTCCTGATTGGGAATGAAGAGGAGACGGCGGAGTTTGACTCTCTTCAATGTATTCGTGTAGTGACTCCTGCTTAATTACCGCCGAATTGGGTGACTGTAATAAATAAATGGAATCGGATTAGTTTTTCTTACAAAAAAAAAAACACAACAATTAAAAAGAAAGCCTATCAATGCCCAAAGGAACAAACTCGGATAGCGGTAAGCTACTTAGTATAAGAACTGAATAAGAAAATAACATCTTCTATATATAGGGTGTCCCAACAAGAGCGCCGGATTTAGATTTGCCGCCATTTTGTTAATACTATAGCTGTATAGCGGTGATTTTATTTTGACATTTGTCACGTAGTGACCACGTGATTTAAGAATATGAAGAATGTTTGCTTAATTCAAAAATAAATGTTTTTTTCTTTAAAACAGACATCTGAGCAACCAATCACCAAAAAGTCACCGTGTAAACAGCGACCGACCGCGACACAGTAGACCTTATATCTGTGAAGTTGAAAATATTTTACAAATAGAAAGTGTTGTCATCGGAGATATGCATGTATGCAAAGTTTCAATGAAATCTGACTTTGGGAAGTGGGTTAAAAATTTATCGCAAGATTCCACGACAAACAGACAAACACACGGGCAGGCGAAGTTAGTATATGCCTCTTTCGATTACGTAAAACCATATCCGAAACCTTACCCACTGGTAAGCTACCAAAATGACAGGGTTTTCGTGGCGAATGCTTTGCAAATAGAACGCCAAACCGAAACCAAATTTGACAAGAACAACAGAACAAACTGAAAAATTAGTCTGCTTGCTCTCTCTTTGCCATCTTGCTGAGGGTTCGGGGAAAAACACTCAACCATAGAATAACCGACATCATTGAGAAAGCTCTAGAAGATAAAATGGTATATTCAACTGTATTTTTAGACGTGGCTCAAGCTTTTGATAAGGTTTGGCATAAAGGATTACTATATAAACTTAAGCTACTCTCCCCCAAAGAATATACGGCAATACTGGAGTCAGAAAGATACTTTCGTATCAAGCAAGAAGATGCTTATTCCCACCTTAAAGAAATTAAAGCTGGAGTGCCACAAGGAAGTATATTAGGGCCAATCCTATATTTGCTTTTTACAAATGACATATCAGTCCCTCTAAACAAAACTGTAGCTACATTTGCCGATGACACCGTGATACTTGTAGTCGAAAAAGTGAAGTAGTATCAACTAGAATCCTTCAAAGTTCCGAAGACGATCTAGTAATTTGAACTGTGAAATGGCGAACACATTTCAACAAGTACTAAATCTGTTCACGGCGATTTCATCAACAAAAAGATTCAACAGATCCCGATTACTGCGACCGTTCCGTTCAAAAGTTGAATCAGTGCTGTTTTATGGGTGCAGCACTTGGAAGGTGACCGCTACTATCACAAAAAGAATACAAACGTTCGTAAATAAGTGCCTACGGAACATCTTAAGGGTTTTCTAGCCTAACCGTATCTCTAACGAACATATTTACCAGTAGGAACAACCATCCAACGACGAAAGTGGCAGGGGACACTCCGAAAGGGCGACAGTTCCATAGCAAACTACGCAATCCAATGGAATCCGTTATCTCAGGATGGTAGAAGAATGGGTCGTCCGAGAAATACATGGCGCAGAACAGTTGAGGAGGAGTCACGGCAATTGGGAAAGAGTTGGAAAGAGCTGAAGCTCATTGGCAGGAAACGCACGCGATGGCGCGTAATCGTAGTAGAGGCCGTAGGACCCACAAGGGGATATAGGACATAAGTAAGGGGTGGGGCGTTTATTCATATAACTACACACTAGTCATCATATTTTGCCATAGTGGTTCTCTTGAAGACCGGCAGGGATCAGGAACATATCCCGCCGCCAATTGTAAGGCCAAATATGATGAACTTAAACGAATAAGAGAACAAGTACTAGCTTTTTTTTTGTGTTGATTACCTTAAACCCACACCTAAGCCCATTATAGTAGGACCAACTTCACTCACCAACGATTGATGATGATGATGATGATGAATGGATCTAGCTCTTCCGCTGCTGCAAATAATTCCTCCTCCTCCTTCAATTGATGAATGTTCCGGTGAATTGCTCTCCTGATGAATTTGATGTTGCTGCTGCTGTTGATGATGATGCTGTTGCTGCTGCTGTTGATGCTGTTGATGATGATGATGATGATGACGATGAAAAGAGGTGGCGGCGACTGACACTTCAGTATTATTATCTGTCATCATTTAGTGAACCGTTGTGGTATGGGGGTGGTGGCAGGTCGAAAAGCACCAAAGTTACTCTTATTCTTTATGTTTACTGCTATTGGTTTGTGTGGCTGTATTTGTTGTTGTTGCTGTTGTTGTGGTGGTAGTATACTCAAATTAGCTTCTCCACACAATCCACAATTGCTATTTCTATTTGTTATTTGAGAATTTGGTAGCGCACGGTAGCGACGTGCTCCTTGTTGATTTTCTCTTTCTCCTAAGAAATCTTCCTCCCTGGCAACACTCAATGGCATCAACAGCATTGAGTGGAGCAATGCATTGTGATTGGTGCACTTTTTATTTACATCATTACGAGAGAGGTGTAAACAAGTGCCGGTGGCAGTGACAGCAGAATACCGATGAGTGAGAGAGCGCACCACATGTGGTGCTTATTTAAGAGAGTAAAAAGCTGAGATAATAAAATATTGGCGACCACGCACACACCCAAAGCGCCAATTAAAATGAATAGAGAATGAAAATTTTAATAAAATAACTGGTTTCTTGTCCTTGGAAGAGGTAGTAGTTTGCTCTGTTGTTGTTGGTGTTGTTCTTGTTGCTGTTGGTGTTATTATCGTTGGTGTTGTTGTTTCAATTGTTCCCTTCCTTTGGTTTAGTTGTTGTTTTGTGTGTGTGTTTTTTTTTTTGCGGTGTGAGTTCAGCAGTGGTCGTCGTCGCTATCACAAATGCAAAATTTCTTGTTGCCGCTTGTTGTCAAGTGGGGTTTCCAGCTCAAAAAACTGCGGAAGGAGAAAAAACAGAAGTTAATTGATTGGTTTTTTTTTCTTTGTTTGTGTTGCTATGTTGTTATCAATAAATAAAAGCAAATGAAAATATTATTGTGCCTTTAGATACAAAGCGGGGGAGCGAAGAACTTAGTAAACTCAGTAGTATGACTGGGTCGATCTTCAATATCTGCTATGCTATACCAACAAATACTGGCAGCCTTATAAAGACTGCCCAGGAAGGTACAAGAAGGCCATCAAAGAAGCCAAGCGGCGCTCTGTCAATCAGTCGAACCAGGACCCTCTTCGGATCTGAAAGATCCTGTCCACAGAGACTACCTGTCCGACTTTCATTAAGAAAAAAGACGGTGACTGGACGGCATCTGCGGCAAAAACCCTGGATCTTCTCACCAATACACACTTACCCACCAGCAGTGATAATTTGGAGGGTTGCATGCTGTGCATTCAGTCCCTCGTCATGCAGTGGATCGGGAAAAGGTTTCCTTGATTCTTAAATTGATTTTCGACCTACAAGTCTCCCGGCCTGAATGGCATATAGTCGATTATGCTACACAAGTCACTGGAGCTGTCAACTCCCTGACAGCTGTTGTATCGCTAATTCTTACCTATGGATCGGTAGTCTAGTGGCCAGCTACGAGGACGAAATACAATGCCACCAAACGCAGCATATTACAGCGACCAGCAGCTGTTGGCATAACGGTAATGACCGACTGGGGCCCTTAACACCATCTTACACCAACTACCTCTTGACATATTTGTCAAGTACGACAACTCAGAGATTCAGGGTGGTTTGCTACAAGACCATACGGCAATATACTGCAGACAGTACTCGAAGGTATGATTACCATCAACTACTGACTACTGCATCCCAAGACTTAGCCTCAACTCCTCGCAAGGGTTGGCATATGTATTGATAGTCAATCTGCCATAAGAGCGATACATGCGACCACCATTAACTCGAAACTCGTGTCAAGAAGACATCACCATAGTATGGGGAACAAAGAGGGAAATGAGGGGGCGGACGAATTTGCTAAAAAGAGCGTCGCTATTACCACTGGCTCTATGGAGAGGGTTAACTGTCCAACGAGCTCAGTCAAGGAACAAATTCACTCCTTTTTCAATACTAAGTCATAGCTCTAGTGGAGCAGTCTATCGAACTGCACCACATCACGATTGATCCTATTAGCTTTCCTACAGCAAAAAGAAAATCATTGAGTTATCTAGAACCCGGAAGGATATTGCCAGCCAGAGTTGTGGTTATCAGCACGGGCCACTGCCAGTGGGCAGCCATACTGCTAAGTTGGGTATGCCGCACTACAGCGTTGCCCACCACTCTACCTACCTGCCACCTACCCGACACAAAACCCCCGAAAGTTCCTCAAAAGACTACCAAACCATCACCAAAAGACCCACCAGAAAACCTTTAAGAGACCCTTAAAAGACGCCCAAGATACCCCCAAAAAATTCTTAAAAACGACCATTGAAAGACCCCCAAAACACCCCAAGAGACCCTTAAAAGATCCCTAAAAGTCCCTCAGAAGATAATCAAAAGACCCTAAAAGACCACCCAGCTGAAACCCAAAAAGATCCTTAAAAGACCCCCTAAAAGAACACGAATGACCCCCAAAATATACTTAAAAGCGGGGTCCACACTCAAAAGATACAAAAAAAAACCCTCAAAAGCTCCTTAAAGTACCCCCGAAAAATACCCCAAAAGACTCTCAAAAGACCCTAACAAGACTTCAAAAAGATCCTCAGAGGACTCCCAAACTGCACAACCCACCAAAAGACCCCTCCCTACAAGCCCAAAAACGAATTTCGTTCTTTAGGTTCAAAATCGTTTCGCATTATGACCTCATAAAACGCTGGCATCAGGCGCAAAGAAATTCCACTTAAAAAAAAGTGCGTGAAACCTTTACGTGCCGGTGAAGTGAAACTTATTTGATGTTGTGGGACAAAAAACCCCCAAAAGACCAATCAGAGACTCCAAAAGACCCCCAAAAAGCCAACAACCGAACCTCAAAAGAATCATAAAAGAACCTCCAGACGAATTCTTAAAGACCCCCCAAAAGACCCTCAAAATACTCCCCAGAAGACCTCAAAAGACCCCCAAAATACCACAAAAAAACCTCCAAAACACCCTCAAAAGACCATACCGAATTTCACACAAATCGGTTGAGAAATGGCATAATTCCAAAAAATTCCAGACCCTTTTGGCCAGATCCCAGAATTTCCATAGGAACAAATCTTATAGTCGCATATTAGTCCTACATTCCGAGTTTCATACGAATCGCTTGAGAAATGGCCTGGTTCCCAAAACTCCAGACCCTATTGGCCAGATCCCAGAATTTCCATAGGAGCTGTGGCCGTAGTAATATATGTATTTATATATATATATAGCTATATTTGTAGTTATATACATATTTAGTTACAAACATATAAAATATAACTATAGAAAACGAGGCATAAAATAAACAAAAGTGAACAACACAGCAATGTGTACAACAGAGTAATGTGGCTAACAGAGTAATAACAGTGTAACGCTTGAAAATTGTTGCCCACTCCGTAAAAAAGTTTCACTTCAATAATGCATTTAATAAAAGTTTAATAAAAACGATATATTAAATATTTTTCCATAAAATACAACTTTTTTTTATATAAATATTTATTAAAAGTAAAAATACATAATTTGAGAACTTTTACAGAGAAATTATTATATTATGTTGTGGCTGTTGACGAGAAACGTCAAAGTTGTGATGCTTATGACCAACTTTTTGGTTTGACCTCAATGCTAAGAGGTTGTCTAAGAGAATCTCTTAACTAAGAGGACTCACAGAATTGCAAAATAGTAATCAATAAGAGATATATCTGTTAACTTTGAGAAATCTCTAAGCTAAGAGTGCTCAGTATATGTACATAGTAGATTCGACAAATAAGCAAAGACACAAACCATGCGGCGGCGGTCGAATGAAAAGTCATTACACTGGGTTCCCGATTTGCGTCCTAGAATGGTTCTAAAAATGGTGGACCCAAAACGAAACAATTATTCTCGTATAATCCCATACATTTGGTTGTATGTAGATGAAAAAATGTTTATTTTGATTTCATTAAAAAAAAACTAATTTAATTTGACATAAATATTTTATTTCAATATATGTATGCATATACATAGTCTCAAGTAAGGGATTAAAAATAAAATAAAATTATAAGGAACTTATTGTGGGTACTGAGCAGGAGGTTCGTGGTTCGAATCCCGGTAACACCACCTCTCGCGAATGGGTGACAAACGTTCCGAGAGTAATAACTTTTCACGGATAGCTCTTCTCAATTCGCCGTTCGGATCCGGCCTTAAATTTGTGTCCAAAAATATTCATGCGCAACACAATTGATCGTGGGAATAAAAAGGACCGCAATGGTTTGTCGCGCCTAATATTATTATTATAAGGAATATAAATTTACTTTCTTTTTGGCTATCATTTCATTTTGTTTCAATTCAATTCAATTTTTCCATCCATTTGTAGCGACGCAAATCGAGGAAACAACGCAAACCGAATTTTTTGTTTGAGGACGCAAATCGAAACAACGCAAAACAAGTAGTGTACGATTAATGAATGTACTTTTTATGTGAACTCAATCGATAAATATACGCGTTATTCTTTAGTTTGATACAAGGTAGATATAAATGAACAGAAAACTGTAGTTTTTTTTTTAATTTTTGTGACGAAAACCCAACTAACTGCATTGCACAACTATACCAACCAGTAACTGCAGGTGAACAGAAGCAGGGAGCAGGTTCCTTAATATTTGCTATACATACAACCTACGTTCGTTATTTACTTTTGCACGGAACAAGAATTGATAATTATTTCAATAAAACGAAAAACGAAAATAACAACAATACCACCATCGGTAGATAAAAAAAAACAGAACACCGCCAGACCGGCCGACGAGCCGGAAAGAAATTGTTGGTTGGTTTCGGTTTTGCCCCACTCCGGCCACCACCAACAGCCATTCGTTTTTCGACGCACCACTACTTAAGCCGGCCACCAGCACACAGGGCTGTTGCTGCCGCTGTTGCTGTTCTTGTGACCGACAACGCTGACGACGATGACAGAAGTAGTTGTTGTTATTGTTGTTGTTCTTGTTTATCCATTTTTTAACATTTCAACCTCTAAACAGACCGAAGGGCGACTGCGACGACACGTAGTACTAATACTAGTGATGGCACGATTAATCGGAAAAATTTATATTAATCGATTATTTTCTTTCGGTTAACGATATTTAATTGTATCGTATATTCCCTTTCGATTAACCGATTAGTTCTTAAATAATCGAAAGAAAACTGTGTAAAATAATATGTCAACGTAGGTGTGGCTTTATATAAGAATGATAGCAATAAAAAAATGTTCAGTTCGCATTCGTTTTCTGAAGAGTTCGCCTGTTGTTCGCTGAGTCAAAGTTTCCCTACTATTGTGCTTGAATTTAAATTAAGGAATACGACAAAAGTACACGTGAAAAAAATGTACGACAAGGAAGCAGACAGTTTCAAAAAAAGTTGTCGCAAGTGTCCAATCTGTGTCGCACCACTGACATATGGACCGATATTAATATGAACAGCTTGCCGGGTGTGTCGCACCACTGACATATGGACCGACATTAATATGAACAGCTTGCCGGGTGTATCTCAACACTGACATATAGACCGATATTAATATGAACAGCTTGCTGGGTGTGTCTCACCACTAACATATGGACCGATATTAATATGAACAGCTTGCTTGGCTGTGATAGTTCATGGTATGTTCAAAAGCAGACAAATTTATGGAATCATTGGCGGTTTTAGGTTGACTCAAGCCCATACAGCTGCGCACTTAACCGAAGTGCTAATAAGCAATACAAGGTACTTTGGAGGGGAAAACGTCATATTCCATGTTTTGCGCACATGTGCAAGACTCACATCTTAACCGCAAGTTCGTTGTATTAGTTGATGTTGTGTCTAGTAGTATGATTTTTGACCCATGCGCATAATTTGATTTTGCTTCAACAGCAGTGATATTCGTTGTTTCCACCTCAAATAACAATAACATATGTTCTCAATTTTCTCTGCCTCCGTGTCGGTGTTTGCAGTGCGACTTTTCTCTTCAATTTCAAATTCCGCCATTTTGATTTGAGCTGACCTTGAAAATCGCTTAAAATAATCCTACAACAGTTTCCCTTCAATTCCATGCTCACGGCTCACATTTATTGTAGCATTATTTGAAGTACATGCATTATTGTAGCATTATTATTATTTGAGGTGGAAACAACGAGTAACACTTTGGTGAGATTTTCTCACATCTCACCTAATTTTGAGTACGCAAGTTGTCGTCTACATGAGACAAAAGCGAACTGATTCAGAATTTGTACTAAAATCTTATACTAAAATCTGTCTGTATTTATTTTATTTATTTTATTTATTTTATATATTTTATATATTTTATTTATTTTATTTATTTTATTTATTTTATTTATTTTATTTATTTTATTTATTTTATTTATTTTATTTATTTTATTTATTTTATTTATTTTATTTATTTTATTTATTTTATTTATTTTATTTATTTTATTTATTTTATTTATTTTATTTATTTTATTTATTTTATTTATTTTATTTATTTTATTTATTTTATTTATTTTATTTATTTTATTTATTTTATTTATTTTATTTATTTTATTATTTTATTTATTTTATTTATTTTATTTATTTTATTTATTTTATTTATTTTATTTATTTTATTTATTTTATTTATTTTATTTATTTTATTTATTTTATTTATTTTATTTATTTTATTTATTTTATTTATTTTATTTATTTTATTTATTTTATTTATTTTATTTATTTATTTTATTTATTTATTTTATTTTATTTACACACTGGCAGCACTGGCACTTTACTAGACCCACGATTCAAGAAAATCCATTTTCATGATCCCATAACTTTATCTACAGTGAGTGAGATACAAAAGAAGCGAAATGGCTGAAATTGTACATGCAGACGACAGCATTGGGGGAGTGGAAGTGAAACTTCTTCCACTGGTGATAATGAGTTTGATTTATGGGCTCACCATACTTTACGCCAGAAGGAGCAACATGTGATGACCAGGTTTTCCGTTGGAACATCTTGGAATACAGACGCTCCCTTCGATTAATCATATGATCAATCAATCGATTTATAATTTTTTTTTTTCATCACTAACTACTAACTCCTCGCCAATAGGAAACTATAACCTTCTCGTTAGTTAAATGCCAAAAGTATAAAAAAGGAGCATATTTACCGAGTTGTGGAAAAAACAACACACGTTGTTCTGGAATTTGCAGGGTGATGCGAATGATGATCACACGTGTGTGTGTGTGTATATGTATGTACGAGGGTTGGAAAAAATTTGTTGTTGTTGACATAAAAAAAAAACAGACGGCCGCCGCGAACAAGGCAACGTAATGAAAAAATGCCGCACAAGTATTTTTCTTAAAAAATAAAAACAAAAATATTCTTTACTAAAAAAGACACTCACACGCTTATTTTAAATGAGAAACCTTACTAAGCAAATAAAGGAAAACAGCAAAACAGATTTACTTTTATAAAACTTTCAGCTTTTTCGTTGTTTTTGTCACACAAACCACAAAATTTTTTCCACTACTATTTTCACTATTAAAGAATTAGTGTTGATTTATAAATTTTCTTGATTATTATTTATTAATATTCTCTGTATAACACACAAATACACAGAAATTCCTCCAATCGAAGCAAACAAACAACAGACACGGGCAGAGCGAAATGCGAAACTGCTGGAGGACACGAACGAGACTGTTTGAAAGCAACGAGACAATGATAGACAAGAAGCGAGCGACGACGCCGACATTAACGACGCAAACGGTGGTGACCAAGAAAACGAATCAATCAACACGACGAGCCAATGGACTACCAGCAGTGTTAGCAAGCCGTGGGATTTCTTCTATTGCAAAAATGCCAGGAAGAGAGAAATGTTTTCTGCGAGCAAACTTGTGGGAATTTTATTGAATGCCAAAATATTGTAAGCGGCGAGACTACGGCATAGCGATTAAGGGGTTAGGGCTTTGAGATTCACCTCTTCTGTAAGCCCTTATTGAGCAGACCTCGAAAACCGCCATCTTGTTTCGGGGGGACGTCTCCATTATGTGGAGTAGGAGGTTTAAAAATTTTGAGTTTTTTTTTTTTTTTTTTTTGGAAAAATTAATTTTTTTTAGTGGTTTGAAGGAGGTTTGGGGGATAATTGGTATCATATGAAGAATAATAACAATACCGTCCATATAATGATATACCGCCAATCAAACCTACCTCAGAATATTTAGAGCCAAAAAGCTCAAGTTTGAATGTAGGCGGGCCCATGTTGATGTCAAATGAAAGCTGAAGGTCTCATACAGCCTCAATTTTCTTGAAAGGTGGATCAATTTATACTCAACAAATGATTGAGTTTTTTCATAAAAACAGGTAAATGTAAAAAACCCCTGGTTTTTCGGGTACAAACTTTTATTTATACATCGATACACGCCCAACAGTCGTTTATTATTTGGTAATAATAGGTAAAATATCTATTTTTAAGGTTTCAAGGAATTTTCTTTTCACCACGCTTGAGATGCGCCACATGCGACTGTGTGACACGCGTCAAAATTATGATATTAAAATGCACCCCTTACATTAAGGTCGAAAGGTGGTTAAAAAAGACCAAAAAACGAGAAAAAAAACCCATCACACGCGCCACACACGACACACGTCAAATTTCCGTTCTCTAGGTCATATGGAAGTTGCTTAAAAAGTATGGATAAGAGCATGGCTTTTGAACAGGAGATTCTTGGTTCGAGTCCCAGTCCCACCTCTCGCGAAAGTCTGACAAACGTCCGAGGGCAATAACTTGTCACGGAAAGCTTATCAATTCGCCGTTCGGATACGGCATTAAATTGTAGGTTCCATCTGTTTGTGTGCAAAAATATACATTCACAACACAAAGAGAAGCTAGCCCTTGGGCCGCAATGGTCTGTCGCGCCGAATATTATTATTATTATTATTATAATTATATAGCAAACTACGGTAACTCAACCAGATGATATACCGCTTAATTGTATAAACTAAATACAAATTGATCCACCTTCCGTTAAAATTTTACTACGTTTATAGAAATAGTAAGTCTGCGTAGAAATAATTTCACCTTTAATTTAATACCAATACTTAGGCCGGCTCAGTTTTAAACACGCCCACTGTTTAACAATTACGGAAAAGTCCGTTTTTGTTTTACTTTTACTCTGTCGGGGGTGGTTCGATTGGCCCCGTTTTTTTTTAAATGGGAGCTAATTTTTATTAGAAATTAACCCCCAAACCTACACCAAAGCACTGAGAATTATGCATTTTTGCAAAAAATTGTGGGAATTTCAGTTTTTCAAAATTGAGGAAAACAACCAGAAGTTACTAACACTGACGATTAGTACCTACCAGCAACAAGAAAAGAAAGTGCACAGTGCGAAGTAAACCAACGAGCAACGACCACGGCGGGAAAACAAAAACAACTTTACCGACAACCCCGACCGACAGACCAGCACCAGTCACACAATGAAGACGGGGCATGACAGCGATGCTGACAAGTTCGGCATCGGCACATTTTGGCTTATTTTGAATTTTAATCAGCAGTGTTGTGTTCATTCCCATCCTACTGCCGCCGCCAAACATAATTTTTATTCTTTTTGCTCTTTTCACGTGTAACTATGTTGCCATGGGCATTCATAAAAATACGATTGGAGCAAAACAACGAACAAGAGATGTCGTCAAACTGGACGAAAAGAGCAAAGAGTGAACAGACAAATCATAAAAAAGAAAAATCAATGAGCGGAAAACCCACCACCACCACACATGATGCGGAAACATGAGTTTGCAATTCGCACTGTGGTACAACACACTAGCAACGCACGACGATATTTACTTGCGCATTGTGAGGCAATACAAACAATAGGCGGTGTTTTTTTTTTTTGAATAAAAAAAGCCTTATATATATTATTTTTGTCAAATAGGCGCTAAACCAACTATAAATTAAACTTCTTATTTTATTATCTAAACATTATATTTCATGATCCAAACATCATACGAGTACAATGTTGTCACATGTGCTCATGTTACAAATACGCTATCGCTGATACAATTTGCAAGATAACAACTTATCTTTGTTCGCAACTTCAAATGTAAATAAAATATAATCTTATCTCCTTCGTTATGGCATTTGGTCACTATATAACAAGAAGCTAGTAACGCTTACTAGTTCAGTTTTATCTCAATATCTGTACAAACAATAAGTAGTGCAAAAAAAATCACCCCTCCAATTGTTGTATATGGAAATAATGCCCATTTTAAAGAATAAATAATATCTTTCAAAGTATCTCCAAAAGACGCACCACCAGAAGACCCTCGAAAGATCGCCAAAAGACTCTCAAAAACCCCCCACTAAAAGACCATCGAAAGACTACGCAAAAGCTCCAAAGAGACCCTCAAATGACCCCCAAAAGACCAATGAAGGAGTACCCAGAAGACCCTCCAAAGCCCAAAAGATACCGTTAAAAGACCCCCCCCCCAAAAAAAACACCATCGAAAGACCACCCCAAAAGATCCTAAAAAAAACAAGATACTCTCAAAAACCCACAAGAGACCCTCAAAAGACCCCCAAAAGCCCCTATAAAGACACCCAAAAGACTAAAAAGACCCCCCCCCGCCAAAAAGAACATTGAAATACCACCAAAAGACCCTCAAAAGCTCCAAAGAGACCCTTAAAAGACCTCCAAAAGCCCAGCAAAAGATCCTCAAAAGGCCCTCGAAAGACCGTTAAAATACACTCAAAAGACACTCAAAAGACCTCCTCAAAAAACCGCCCAAGAGACCCTCAAAAGACCACTAAAGAACCACGAAAAGCCAGCATAGAATTGGTCGTGTCGCATAAATCCTACTGCAAATGGTTTTTTTCCGAGCAGAGTCTTCTACGCTGGTTGTATAATAGAGACAACAACCTAACTGCGGGATGCCAGAACCATACTAAACTGTAGGCATCCTCGTTTACGCCATCCTTCCAGCGTAGGCTTGACCGGGCACGTTATCGTGTCCTACAAATCCGAGCAGTTTTGCGAGCAGAATCCTCCTTTTCACTCATGCGAGCTACCTATCCTACCAACAGACCTCGGGAGACCCTATGATGTGATAGGTATCTGGAATGGGTTATAACCAACCTGTAGAATTCAGGTACGAGATCAGATCATGATTTTGTGGGACTTATGTGCCGATGGGGTGGGACATTCGTCCCCAAATTCGATTTGGGACCACTTAAGTAGGACAAAGTTCCAAATTTGGAAATATCTTTCCGTAATCTGGAGATCAGCTCGGTAGATACATATATTTTTCCATGCTGTTATCAGTTGCTACAATTGACTTACGATTGCTAAAGGATTGCACTACCATTACAGTTCGACTACAGTATCTAATTTTAGGGTCCAATATTGGATCTTCTGCTCGCCTTCTACCTACATACTCCTGTACCCATTGACATATCGACACTTCTGCAGCACACTTGGAAACGCAAGACAGTTCAACGACGGACGCATATTTATAGCCAACAAACAATAGACGGGAAGAGTATTTTTGTTATTTGAGCTATCTGCCTACTGTAGTGCTTGCATGCATTTAAATGTTGCCGTGCTGTCGCATTTTAATCGTTTTGCTTTTGCTTGCTGTTGTTCTACATTGTAGTGGTGAGTGAGTGAGCGAGTGTTTGTCTGTAGTGGTGTGTGGTTGCTGCTTGCTTTGCTTTGTTAGCCGCCGGTGTGTTGGGAATGGAAGAAAAGCCTGTTGTGCGCTGTGCTCTGTGGTGTGGTGTGGTGTGGTGTGGTGACTGCAAGTTACTGTTGCTATGCAAAATTTTCTACCACCAGTGGGGTTTTTTTGGTGTAAATACTGCGCTGCGTGTGCGTTTCTGTTGTATGTGTTGTTTTGCTTGTTTTCCTTTATTATTTATTAATTCTTTCTCCTTGGGTCGTGTTGTTGGTTTTTTTCCTGTTTGTTATTGTTTCACTTTTCGACTCACTCACTCACTGACTGTGTGCTTATGTCGACGACACTGCCAATCCTTACGCATTATGTAAATACATACGCATAGTTACGAGATAAAAAAGTTTTTTATCAGATTTCGGCTGTAGCGGAATATGTAGATGCGGTTTAGGTTACCTTACTTACTTGAAGGACAAAAATATAACTTCTGATTAGAATTTGCGCAAAATCAATATCTTGAGATGGGATGGTGTGTGTATAAAAAAGGACTTTCCTAAAATATAAAGCAATTAATTGCTCGAAGAAGTACAAGTTTGTGGCATTTGCTTACTTTTGTATTATAAAACAAGTTAATAAAATACAAACCAACTTTTATGTATACATCGGCACACGCCACACAGTGTCCTTTATTATTTGGTAATAATCGCCAAAATATCTGTTATTGACGTCGAGCCTATTTCAAAGTATTATCTTTGAAGCACTCCGAAAGCTCCTTCAGGTCGACAAAGAAAGGTTCTTCCAATTTGTGTATATTTGGAAATGTGCAGAGATAGTGAACATCCCTGATAAACTTCTGCAAAAGGTATTGTGAATGTTATTGAGATGGAGCCTATTTCACGATACTCGCGACACGCGGGATATTAAAATTGGCCCCTGACATTAAGCTGCTCACTTAATTGTAGCTCTCTAGGTCGTGTGAAAGGTGGTTAAAAAGGAGCTCATGTTTCACACGCGAAACATGACATGCCGCACACGTCTGATATCAAAATTGGCCTCTGACATTGAGCTGCTTAGAAAATTTTAGACTTCTAGGTCGTGCGAAAGGTGGTCAAAAAAGGACCTCAAAAAGTCGAAAATACAGACAAAAAGGGTTAAGTGAAGTTAAATAAAAGTTTTTAAAGCTAAGTTTATGTATAACTTCTTTAAAGAAACACTTGTTTGTCATGCTCTCTCTATATCAATATGATTTGCCCCTTCTCACTAAAAAAAAACCCTACGTTTCTCCCACTTCTCATTACAAAGAAACACTTTTAAACAAAATTGAGAAGTGCCCAGTTGGCGGTGATGCAGTTCCTCTTTTTTACCTATTTTTAAAGCTGTTCCACAAGGTGCCATCCTAAGGCCCGTATTGTTCAGGCTTCCTTCCGCTAGCAATAATAAATTTTCTAACCCATCTCTTTAGTGACGACATCCAACTATAGATTTCTCTCGTTTGCCAGATTAATGAGGACTTAACCTCTGTCTCAAATTTAGGCTACGACTAACCAACTTGTCATTAATCCCTCAAAAGACGGGCAATCGCCTTTTCTCGTACTCCAGGTAGTCTCCACCTCGACCTTGTCATACCTTACTTCCCTACGGGTGTTAGCCATGGCTCTTTTCTTTGGATGAACTGCTTAGAATGCTCTTATGCTCAGTGCTGTCATTGGTCATACGGAATTGTCTTGTCCAAGATTAGGCTTAGGGTCTGGTTAGTAAATCCTCTATTTACTAATTGGCTATGTCCTTTTGACTTGAAATGCTCCGCTGAGATTTGAAACGTGCTACTCTTAAAATGTATGAAACGACAGCACTGCTGCATGCCCTACGATGTTTAATTCAAAAAAGCATTCTGCTGATTCGCCGGCAAAGGTGTACTAAAAGTTTTGTGTGTATACCCGTACCTACCTCTATACATAGCCACAATATTTGATTCAAATTCAAAACAATAATGCCGATGGCCGACATCGACAGTCAACACCGACAGCAGATAGGGGACCGGACCAGGCAGCACAGCAAGGAAAAAATAAAAACAAAAACAAAAACATGCAAAACAAACAAAAAACACACCACACCACACCACCACACTGCGAGAAAAGCAGCTGTTGAGAAAGGGCAACGGGTAACGAGCGGCGAACGAAAACTAGAAACGAGAAACGAGCACTGATAATTGCCAACGAGTTTGTTGTTGTTTTTGTTTTCTTTATTTTTATTTTTATTTTTATTTTTATTATTATTATTATTTATTCGTCGGCATTTGCTTGGCTGGCATTGCATAGCTACTCGTGTAGCAGCAGCTAAACTTAGCTGCTTGGCTTTGTATGTGAAAAAGAATTAAGGTCGACTCACACGCACACGCACACACGCGCGCACGCATGCACGTACACTTAACACAACATGAGTGATAAACGCCGCATGACGACGGACGACGTCAGTATAAATACCCCTACCCATACCCTTACCACTCCTGACATTTGTTTACAACCATGAGCGCGGTGACAAGTCAAAGCATGCATATGCGTATGCCGCCATGATGTGTACAAAGTACGAGAGTGGTAGATTCTTCCAATATATCGTCCACGCAACATTTGACAGACACTTTTATATTTTTTTTAGAGTAAAAGTAGACGAGTTTTTGTTTTTTAGTGAAATATCCATAATTTGGAGGAAAAAAGACATTGTCTTAATTGAAATAAATTGAATTGTTGATATATTTATTAAGTTTAATTTTATTGATTAAGTGTTGTCCGTCTGTTTATGCGGTTTGACTTTTTTTAAAATAATTGAAAATTCTATCGAACGAGCTTTAAAAATTATATTTAAAACAAATTGCAACAAAATAACCCATAAAAATTTCATGTAAATTCTCTAATAACCAAAATATGCGCCTAAAAGTAGTCCACTATTAATGCTGAAAAATAAAAACACATGCGAAGCACTCGGTGTTTTTGTGGTTCAAATCGTAATGTAGCGCACACAGTCATTATTGTATATCGTGATCTGATGCCACTATGTGGCATTGTTTTTAAAATAAAAATTTGTATGGAAGCACCCCGAACCTGCGGCCGGATCACTGCCAAATTTAAACAAAAAGTGTTGTCACCGAAAATACACATGTTTGCAAAGTTTCATTAAAATCGGGCTTTCGGAAATGAGTTAAAAATTGATCACAAGATTTCACCACCGAACGAAAGAACGAACGACAGACAGAACCATGCCGGCGCCTAGTTAATAGAGAATTTAAAAAAAATTCCTTTATTGAACCTAGG
Source organism: Nephrocerus scutellatus (assembly GCA_947095585.1). Lineage (NCBI taxonomy): Eukaryota > Metazoa > Arthropoda > Insecta > Diptera > Pipunculidae > Nephrocerus > Nephrocerus scutellatus. The sequence continues at coordinate 2,184,372 of OX352766.1, forward strand.
TAGATAGAGTGGTGGTCCGAGCTTTTTTAACGAGGACCTCAAATAGCGCTTGAGTGCACCGTTTTGCAACCACATATACATACCAAGAGATATCATGGAAGGAAGGAAGGAAAGATAACTGGTTTGATTATATCCAACCAAAGGCATTCCGAAAGCGCCCTGAGATCGTAAAAGAAGGGATTACTCAACTTATCGAGTCTCCCCTCAAACCCTCTCAAAACACCTTCAAGACCCCCTCAAGTGTCTCTTAAAGCCCTCTCAAGATCATCTCTAGACCCACCAAAGGACCCCCAAAAAACCTCCATTAAAACCCTCAAAAGACCCACTCAAAACCCTACTCAAGGCACCCTCAAGATCACCTTAAATCCCCCAGAAGATCACAGTAAATAACCTATCAAAACACTTGCAAATTTCATCAAGACGCCCTATCAAGATCCCCTAAAGACTCATTTAAGACTCTTTTAAGAATTCCCCTAAAGACGTTTCCCAAGACCACCACAATACTCCCTAAAGGCCCTTTAAGACATACCAAAGACCACCTCAAGCCCACCGCAATATTCCCGTCAAGACGTCCTCAAGATGACCTCAAGACCTCTCTAAAAACCTCTTAAGAACCCTTCACTACCCCTGAATACCATCTCCAGACCTACAAAAAACCTCCCTAAAACCCCTCAAAACCCTCTTAAAGCCCCCTGAATATCATCTCGAAACCCCCTCAAGACCCACTCAAGAACAAGACCATCTTAAAACCCCCTAAAGATCCCCTCAAAGCTCCCACAAGAACACCTTAAGACTCCCTCAAGAGCATCTTAAGACCCTCTTCTTAACCTACCAAAGGACCCCAAAAGACCCCACTTAAAACCCTCTTAAGATCCTACTCAAGACCCTTTAAGACCATCTCAAGACATCCTCAATACCGCCTTAAATCCCCCCCCCAACCAAGATCCCACTTAAGACCCTGTTAAAAACAACACAAGATCCCCTCAAGACCCATCCCCAAAAATTCTTTCACAACAATATCTTCTGTCAACTCACAGTATTAGAATGAAAAAACAGAATGACATATAAGCCGACATAAAGACAGAAAGGCGAATTAATACAGGGGCCGGCGGTCGAAGTGTTACTAAATAACTTCGTGATTTACTCGTATGGATATTTTTATTAAAAATGTTTAGAGAACCTTAAAAATATTTCAAATTTTATGTAAGACACATTAGAGCGTCGAGTCTCTTAACGAATGTATTTTTGACAATTCTCTACGTCCACACTTTCTTTTTGTCAACACCTTGGCCTCCAAAATGGACCAAATGGAAAAGTCTATTGGATTCAAGACTAGTGAGTATGGAGGCGATTGTTGCAAAGAAACGAAATTTGGAACGTGAACGGAAGCGTTGTAAAAATTTTTGTGTCAAAGGAGCTTGAGTCCTGTTGGAATGTCCAGCGGTTGTTACCGAATCGAATATTCATTTCGAATACGACGTATATCGATATATGCTACCGCAGGCTTGTAAACAAAATAACAGACTCACGTTTGTCAAAATATGAGCGCGCTGTCATCAGCGTGTAGGGGCTAGCCGATAGAATCCGTTGCGTCCGTTGGGGCGACGTATGCAACTGACAGATCGACGAATATATATGGGAATCTTCTGGGAAAAGCATGTGACGCAAATAGTTGACCAACTTTCCACTTTTCTCTCCGGCAAATGCTTTGACAGTTCTCTCTCAAAGTAGTTTGACGTTTATTTTGGCATTTGTTTATGTTTGCCTGTACGACGAAAACGTATTCATTGTGTCACCTCTTTGCGTTACAGACGGCAACATCAACGAATACGTCGACGCTACTCTGATGTAACGGATTCTATGGGCTGGGCCCTTGAAGTTAGTAACACTTCGATTGCCGCAACCTGTATAAAAGCATTTATTAAAACAATAACACCATACGAGTATATGCGTTCGATTACCCCACAAAGCATTAACAATAAATATACTGCTTCCTCTTGTTACTTCTTACTGTGTGTTGTTATCAGATCTACCCTTCCCCCCTCCCAAACAACAAACCATTTTGCAAGTTTCTCTCTGTTTTATTTTTCGATAGGATTTGAAAACTGCCAACATTAAAGTTGGCAGTTTAAGTTTCAAGGAAAGGACAAAGCATCAACCAACCAACCAACCAACCAACCAACCAGTACAACCAGTTTGTTTGTTTGTTTTTGTTGTGTTTGTGTTGTGTTGTGTGTTGTTTTGGCAACAATTCAAAAACTGATTACCTACTACGAGTGCTACTCGTTATCAATTTTATGTCCGATGCGTTGTTAGGCGGCGTGTATTCGTTTTGTTGTTTTTCTTTGTTTACTCGGTAAAATATTTTGTCATTTGATGGAGAGGATTTTTGTTTTTTTTTTGCGCCATTGACGTGCACTCAACTCAATCTCGCTCCCACTGACTTTCCATTCACATATCAACAACAACTAGTACTACTACTACTACTATTTTTTTACTACAAAATCCCATCAGTTTCAATGCGCAAATGTGAAGCAAAATTTAGTTCATTTGTAGTTAGATTGTGCCGGTACGGTACTACACATGCATCAGCACATGTGCGCGGCAATTAGTGTTTCGCGATTGTGATTGGTTGGAATGGTTAGTCACTTTGCACCCACCCCATCCGAAATCCTACGAGAACAAGTTATCGCTTCATCACCCATCGTGGTGTGAGTGTTAGTAGCTCGTTCCAATTATTGCTTTCGTTCGTGGTTTCGGTTTCGCGTTGCGTTGCGTCGCATGCGATAGGGTTTTCATTAGGAGCGCCCCATTTTGTTTTTGTAATAAAACAGCTTGTGTTTGAGATATTCCAAAAAAATACGATTACAGGTTAAAGTACCATCGATGCCATTAAATATGGAATACAACATATTATTAAAATGTCCTCCACGGAAATGCACGCTAAACCCACCAAGTTTTAATGGCTTTTTCGGATAAATCGGGCGATATGCCAGTCGGTAGGTAATGCGCGGTCAGTTATAAGGTGGAACAAAAAAAACAACAATTTGAAGTCTGACTGAACACCAAACTAATATTAACGGAGCCATAAAGGGCTATACGCGGTTGGATCAAAGAAAGCAAAAGGCATTGCCGCGCGAATGTATGGGGAATTAACTTCACGTCAATGGCATTCAAATGGATTCAGGCTCGAATCCCAGCAACACCAAAATTATTTTTCTCGGTGTCCCACCTCTCGCGAATGGGTGACAAACGTTCCGAGAGTAATTAATACCTTGTCACGGAAAGCTTCTCAATTCGCCGTTCGGGTCCGGACTTAAATTGTAGGTCCCTTCCATTTGTGTCCAAAAATTAACATATGCAGCGCAAATGGTCGCGAGAAGTTAGGCCTTGGACCGCAATGGTCTGTCGCGCCAAATATTATTAACATACAGCTAAGAATGTTGTCCTACTAAATGCAAACGAGTCCTCACTGAACAGAATATACTTTTTTTACGCCCTCAATAACATGGGACACATTCTGTTGTGGTCTCATCAAAACAAGCAAGTGTTTAGTTTCCTACGCTATAAGCTACCCTCGAAAGTAGGCATTTTCCACACTAGTGTGTTAATATAGAAAATACTTTTGTTATTTGCTGCAGTTTCAGCGAACACACATTCCCACAGTAGTTTTACATTGCGCATGAGCAGTTAAGCAGAAACAGACTCCACACCTCTTCACTGTTGCCATTTTTTTCAAGTTCGGAAACAGAAAATAATCCGAGGGGGGCAAAACGCATCACGACCATTATAATTGTCATGCAAGGTGCGTTACTTCACGTCCTATAATGGTGCAACAGAGAAGGGCTTTCCATTAATCCTTTCAAAATCGTTCTAGTGTCTTTCACGAAACGAAGACTGTCCGAGTTGGGACCTATAATCATAATAGACACTACATTAGAGTATTCCAGTGAGGTTAAATATATGGACGTCATCCTTGATAAACGGCTAAACTGGAATTCTCATATCCGACAAGTCCGACATTGAACGTGCAACTAGGGCCCTGTGGGGCAGTTGACGCCTCTACGGCAGAAATTGGGGTCTTAATCCTAAAATGATGACCAAGTATTACGTACGCAAAAGTTTTGAAACGGATAATGGCCACTAAGCTTCAGAAGCTAGACAGATTTGCCTATCTAGGTATAACGGGTGTCATGGACACCTGCCCTACGACTGCATTAATAGCTGTTGTAGGGCTTTCACCCCTGCCAATCTTCATTAGGATGACGGCGGTTAGATGCGTTATTAAGTTGCAGGTGACTATGTGGGACATCGGAAAGTTCTTCTTGACTCAAATCCCGAAAGAGACATGTTTTGCACTTTCCTTGACACCACATCCAGTGAGTACCTACTGTGTTTCGGCAGGTTATTTGAGGTTAAAATATTGGACCGAGCAATCTGGTGTAATGGTGTTCCAACACTGAAGGACGATAAATGTCTGGTCTGGTACGCAGACGGATCGAAGATTGAATCTGGAGTGGGAGCTGGGGTATTCGGAACCAACATCAAAGTCTCGATATCAATGGGAACTCCATGCCGTTAAGGTCAGCGCTAGGATTTACCTTAGTAAAGGTATTAGAGGCGCTACGAGTTATATCTTTTCAGTTAGCCAAGCGCTATCGTCTAACATAATGGACTCTAAATCATTAAGATGGTGCTACGATGCACTGCAATCCATGTCAAGGCTAAACAGAGTGAAACTCGGTGGGTCCCTGGTCACCACCAGACGACGAACATGCAGATGAACTAGCTGGTTCAGAATCTGCGTTATTAGGACTGGAACCTTACTGTGGTGTCAACTAGACTGCCGCCACAGCAATGATTAATAAGTGGGAAAATAAACTTCGTCTAGCCCGTGAGGATAATTCCCCAGGGCTAAGACAATCCAAACGGTTAATAAGGTCCTTTTCCTATTTGGAAATCCTTGATCTAAACAAGGATAGCATCAGAAAGCTGGTGAGCATGCGATATCACCTTAGCAAAATTAGTCTTGGCTCAAAAAAATTAGATGGCCGACGACTAGAGGCGTTACCCTATGCATAATAAAATGTGACGAGTTGGCGTAACTACTACCACCTCTGGAAAACATTTCATTCGAACACGCTACTACTACCAATTGCTACGAAAGTAATAGCCCCGCAAAATTTATTTTAATGGAGCGTGCGATGGAGCACGTTTAGCACATCGGGTTCCATGTTAATTCTTTATGTGATATATGCACAGGTGACGTATCTTTTATTTTAATTTAATTGCCAAGCTCCAACGATTGACTCTCCGCACTCCGCCGCCAGAACAGAAAAAGATTATTTTTTGTGTTTGATTGCGTGCGTGTGTATGCGTGCGTTGCGTGCAATTGAGTTGGCCGACTAAAAATAAATTCTACACCAGAGAGACAACAGATTATAACTAACGCGTACGTATGTATATAAATACGAATAACTATTCCCCACTGGGATGATTTCAGTGCTCACTGCACACGCATACACAAAAACGTTTCTGATGGGAATAATCCAATCATAATAACTATCTCTGTGCCTGTGTATGATTTGTGTGTTAATTAAGTAAACAATATACATATGTTGGTAGATATGTTGCAATAGCTGTCATTCCAGGCGTGATTGAAAATGTACACTTGCGAGAAAAAGTGTGCGCTACCTGGCAAAAACATTTAGTTCTGCAAAATAAATGCAAAACTGTTTTCAGAGATAAGATTTTTAACTTTTTTAACCTCATCCCAGATCCATGAACAATTGGAATAATAGCACAGTTAAGGTTTTTTTTTTTTTTTTTTAAAAAAAACCTTTTTATTAGCTCGCTTTCTTGTATGTCTACAATACGAGGGGCGATCAATAAGTAGCCGTGTTTGAAAACTCAGGGAAGTTGGCATTACCATCGTGTACTGTCATCTGTCAAACGACACGACACCGTACCAAATTTCAGACTAGTGCATAGGTTAGTTTTTATTTGACAGCCATTTGTATCGCTTGTGTTTTGAATTTTTTCAATAAAATGGAAACAGAGCAGTTCGATCCGTACTTTGCTTTTTTATTTTTCTATGGAAAAACATGCGAAGGAATAAAAGCGCAGTTGGATGCTGTCTGTGAAGGGTCCCTCACCATCTATGACAACCGTGTGATATTTTGGTTTAACGAATTTAAACGTTGGTCGTTCATCCGTTTTTGATCAGTAGCGATCAGGTCTCCCGGCAGGTTACTTGTTATCGAGGAAATCATTGCAAAAGTCCACGACACGATCCTCGCTGATCGCCGAACTAAAGTGCGCGAAGTAGCAGACGATGTAGGCGTGTCTTACAAAATGACAATCAATATTTTAAATGATAATATAAGTGTAAGAAAAGTGTCGGTCGCGATTGCTCACAATGGATAACAAGTTGTCAATGTCCAACCAGTGTTTGAACATCGAATAAGCGAAATTCGAAGCAGTTTTTCCATAGAGTGGTCACCGCGGATGAAACCTGGATACATTATTATACGCCAGAGACCAAGCAACAATCAAAACAATGGATGAATCTGCTACGACGAAGGCAAAGACAGTTCCATCAGCCAGAAAGGTAATCGACATTATTTTTCTTGATTCGAAAGGAAGATTTCTCATGGACTTTTTGTAGAAAAGAAGAACGATCACGGTGAAGAAATTGAAGGATACACGATCCCATTTATTTATTAATCTAAAATAAAAGTTAATGCGAAAACATGGAATTTGTATGGGGCCAGAATAAATTATTTAGTTTGTTCTGAAAACGTTTTAAATGAAAAAGTTATTAATTAATTTTTTTCTTATTCTTCTTTTTCTTACTCTTCTGCGAAATTCATCGTTATATATTTTGCAGAGAGGGAAGAGATGAATCGAAATTACTGCGTAGACTATATTCTTCAGGGGGGAGAAACTCGAAATGCCCAAAAACAAAATCTACAAACACAGAATCTCTTAAACATAAAAAACTCCAAACACAAAATGTTGATAAACACATGTTTTTTGCCTCGACGCGACCTATCACCAAATGTATACCTAAATTTCTGACATTTACTTTCAAAAATAATGGCCGTGTTTTTTTGTTTTAGTAATTAGGTCTGTTCAGTTTTTGTTTTATTCCTGTGCTCAAAAATACATAACAATATTGTTACTAATTTTGGGAATTTTACTACAAAAGCGTTCCCCCGTACTCGATAAAATAGTAAAAGGGAGAGGAAAATAAAAGTTAGTTCATTTCCAAAGGACCCAGAAAAAAAAACTCTAAAAAGATCATAAAAAGACCCTCAAAAGACCCCAAAAAGACCCTCCAAAGACCTTCAAAATACCAACAAAGACCCTCAAAAGACCCCCAGAAGACCCAACTTCATACCGAATTTCATACAAATTGGTTGAGACATTACTTAGTTCCAAAAATTTAAAACACAAATATTGTGACTAAAAAGTAATTTTCATTCAATTTTCACCTAAAAAATATATAAACGAAAAAGTTATTAAATTTTTAAACCTCATGTATTTTTCGTTAAAGTCTAAAAAAGTACTAACTTAATTGTACTAAATTACGCATAATGGAAGGTAGCACATTTTTATGCCAACAGTGTAACACAACGCATGGCTGTAAGAAGTAATGTAATATTTTTGTTATACAAATTCTGGCTTTTTTGTCGTACTGCTGTGCGATGGTGTTTTGTTTTTTTTTTTGTTTTGAAGAAATCAACAAAAACAAAAAAAAGAAAAGAAACAACAAACGAAACATAAAAATAATTTAGCAACCACATACACATACACACACACAGCGACAGCGTACGGACGTACAAACTACGAACGACCGCGACAAGTTAATTGTTTGTGTTTCCGATGGCAGAACAAGTTGTTTACTCTTCTCTCACAGTTGTTCTCTTTGATGAACAGATCGCAGGTGCGTGCTGGTGGTAGTCAGTGTTGCCGAAGTGCCACAAAAGTGGCACGCAGCGTTGGTACGACAAAGGCGGGGGTTCATGTGTCAGGGTACTGCAGTTCGGTGTCTCCGCCGTCATAGTCCGAATATATTTTATATGGAAAGAAAAATTGGAAAAGTTGCGCAAAATATTAGAAAATTCGGGAAAAACTGAAAGTGATTTTTTCATGACATAACCATAACTCACGATTCGAACACGTATATATTTTAATTGGTGGAATGTCCGCGGGCGGGAAGTCAGAGGGCGGGTTGGCGGGAAACGCCGGGTATTTCCGCTATTTTATAATATTTGAGAGCCTTTTTTAGGTTTTTGACGGAAACTTTATTATTTATAAGAGAATATATAATAAAAAAAATATATGTATCTATTATACACATAATGTTTTTTTTTTGTATTAATGAAAGGTCTTATATTTTTCCTCTAAAAATGTAAAATAAAACCAGAGATGTTCTTCTTTATTTTAGTACACGCTAGTGGCACGCTAGAATCTGAGGTGGCAAAGTTTTTTTTTTTTTTTTTTTTTTCAAGTGTGACAGAATTTTGATTTCACACGGCAACGCTGGTGGTACACTTATGGCTGTATGTATACATATATGACAATTAGTTGTGGAAAATGGGAAACATTGGGAAAGTACTAGTAGTCAATTTTGAGCGCGTGCGAAACAAATGAGATAATTCCGCGGAACCAATTTCGGTTCAAGCGAAACCACTCGACAGTGCAAGGCTGTGACCAAATTGATTTTAGATGATAATGATAAGGGGTATGAGAATACGGCTGCCTGCCTAGTGGATCTCGAAAAAGCCTTCGCTACGGTTTTGGACGCTGACGCGCTTATTTAGCAAATTATTTGATATAAGTTCCCACATCATTTAATCAAAATTATTATATACATTGATGTACGGAAAGAAATTTGTAATAACAGATAAAGAAAATACGACTATCAATATTGCTAACGGTCTACCACAGGGCGCAGTAGCGGCGCCAATTCTGTTTAATATATTTATAACGCAAATATCACTGTGAAAAAAGGAAGAGCCGCTTTTATGGCTCTGAAATATCTTTTTTATTTATTCCATCTGAGATGGGAGGTGGTGAAGGTTCTTTGCTACCACGCGTAAGTAGGACGTATTCGTGTCCAATATGGTGACGCATCAATAGGTACATCGCGTCCTCGAGAGGAAATGCTTGTGATTCGACTGTGGTGTGGCTTACATTCAACCTTAAGGATAAGCGGGGCAGCAGCTCGGGTAGTCCGTACGATTGGTATCATCGAGATTTTTTATATTGGTAATTGGTAGCTCTATGATGCCGGTTGTTTCCGGAGGCTTAGGGCGTTGCCAACAAAATATTAGGGAATTGTTCTATTTTTGGTGTTTTTCAAGCAGATAGTTTTGGCAGTTGTAAGCAGATTTAAGTATTTTTAAACCAATATCCATTTATAGTTGACAAATTGAGCAGACTCGAGTTTAAACCTCGTAAGACGCACAACAATGTATGAATATGGAACAGAATCTGAAAATTTTAGAATGGAATGCAAATGGCCTTCCGCAAAAAAAATCAAAGATTACAGTGGCTATCACGTGCATCATCCTTCGGGAAACTCTCTTTACATCAAAGACTGCATTAAACAACCTAAGTAGAACTTGACTCCATGCAAAAAAGTGCAGTCTCCGTTCAAATAAACCATCTAGACCAGGGGTTCTTAAACTTTTTTCTCGCAAACCAATTTTTCAGTTGATGCATGTTGGCGACCCCACTAGTTCTATAAATGTTGCCTATAGTTATATAAAAATTGTAGACAATGTAAATTTATTATTATCTATGTTTCCTAAAATGGATTCTATATTGCTGTCCTGATATGAACTCTTTCAGTAGTCGATCTTTCGATTTTTCCAATACCAGAGGACAGATGAGTTCCTCTCCTAAGTTTTGAATGAACTGCCACCTTCCGGACTTATCGGCGGAACCGAGTGGGTTATTTCCCTTATTTTGGAGTATAATAAGCACAGCATAAAACATCGCCAAAGACATCGTGAAGTTGTCCGTTTTGTGCGGAGTACTGGAACAAAATTTTATCTGTCGTGTCTACGCAGCCCTTTTTTTTAATTCTCTATATTAAGTTCGCAAGAGGCAAAAGAAGAGGAAGCAAGATCCCAGGGGACCGAGTGGCGTCTTTTGAAAGCTCAGGCGTTAAATCGAGTATGTTGGCGGGCGTTTGTAGAAGCCCTATGCTCCCCTGCGGAGTAAACGAAAGAAAGAAGTTCGCGTGCCCGTGGCTGGCTGGATGGCTGGTGGGCAGAATCTTGTGATAAATTTTTAACAAACTTCCTAAAGTCCGATTTTATTCAAACTTTGCACACATGTGTATTTACCATGACAATGCTTTCTATTAAAATTTGGGGCACCTTCGGGCCTCGGAGTCGGGGGGGGGGGGGCTCCCATAAAAATTTTATAAAAAAAAGTACCTGATTTTCTTCAAATTTTTAACGCATGTGTATGTCCGATGGACAACACCTTTTGTAAAAATTTCGAAGTGAAATGGTCCCGGGGTCGGGGGGCTCTCTAACAAAAATTTTAAAAAATTTACCCGATTTTATTCAAACTGCACGTTGTGTATTCCCGATTAGAGATTTTTTTTATTATTATACATTATTATATCTGGCTTGTTCTTCCATCGTCCTGACAAAGCTGCATTCTTTATTTTCAGTTTTATCGCTCTCCTGAAAATCTATCAAAATAGAGAGACTAAGATAGTTTACCTTTTCATCAAAATTCAACTCAATTGATAAGCAGCTCAAAATGATTAGCTGTACTTTCAAAGAATCGATGGAATGCATCTCTAACCCCTCAGCTTCACAAGACGTCCTAAGCAAAGTTGGAATTGGTAACAGAAGCTACCAATAAATTGCTTAACACATTGTGATTACCTCTCAATGAGTACATATGTTAATTAAATTTCAACTCGATAGACTCTTACGTTTAGCATTAACTTTATCTTTTTTCAAAATTCTATTCTGCTGGATTTATTTAGTAGTACCATCAATGAAACGAAAATCATTAACATTTACCTTCGGAAGGAAAACAATTGTGGCCGGGGGGTATTCAGGGGACATTTACTTCATCACAATCCAAGTAAAAGATTACCACAATCACCAACCATTAGATATGGAAAGCGAACTTCACATAAACCACACTAACAAAAATGCAGTCACTATCCGTTGTATTGGAATACTATATACACAACTCTATGAACAAAATCATTATTCAGACTCCAGAAACGAAGCCATATTTTATCGCGCATTAACGAAAAAATTCCATGACCTGTCGTTCTTAAGCGGGGAAGGGGGATTATAAACAGAAATAAAAAACGAAACTGCTGACCATTGACCAAGCGACTGGGACATTCACACGAAAAATATTGTATTACATTTCAACGGAAATGCTGAGTAAGCGATCTACGGATATCTAAACATTGACCAAGTAGCTGCTGACGGCGACGTATTATAATAAAAGTATCGAGATATTATTTCGTTATCTGATATTTGAATTAAACAAAAATGGTCAGACGAACTGCCATTTTCTTAACTTATGCGTCTATGTGCATCAGCGAAATGGTCACATGCAAGTACCTATAACGAATGAACTGAAATTTTATTTATTGGACCCTTTTTTTGTGGAAGACGACAAACGAAAAGCTCCTTATATTTCAAAGGGAGATAATGAAAATATTTTATTAAAAAAGCAAATTTCAAATGCACTTTTGCTGTCTTTTCAAATTCTCTAGAAGTCATTTTCTGTCATCCATAGAAGCAGTGTATATCCATGGGTGGCCAACCAACCTTTTTGGAAGTATGGGCGTGGCCTCAGAAGCAGCGGGCAGTTGCGATAGCAGAACCGTTTACAAAATCACCAAAGAGCTGACAGGTGGTCACCGCTCTAGCCAACATCCGGTGAAAGGCCTAGATGGTACCGTACTCCTTTCAGATGAGGATCAGCTCAAGCAATGGAAGGAGCATTTCTCTATGATCCTTAACCGGGTGTATTCGCCAACGATATGCACCGAAATCAAACGGAGCTGCCAGAAGTAACAATTCCCCCGGATTCGCACCTCAACTCCCAGTAAAGATGAGCAACGCACTAAAGGCAAACAAGTCGGTATAGGACTAGATGGTATACCCGCAGAGCTTCTGCGTGCCGCTCATCAGCAGAGCTTTTATTACCTCTTGTAGAGAGAGAAAGTTTCCCCGACGAGTGGAAAAATGGAATGATTGTCAAGCTCCCTAAAAAAGGAAGTCTTATGGAGTGCGAAAACTGATGAGGTCATCTGCATTCTTCCTGCAGTTGCAAAGGTAATAGCCAAAGTAGTACTTGAGCGAATTAAGGAACAACTGAAAGATACACTCGATGCCGAACAAGCAGGTTTCCGCTGTCGACCACATCAAATTATTATTGAACAGTGCATTGAATTCCACTCCACTCCACTACACCTGCAATTCATCGGTTTTGAGAAGCCGTTTGCCGCATGTCAACAGACAGTTTATCTGGCTCGCCTTGCGCAGGAGTGGTATACCCGACAAACTAATAGCTATTATTAAATCAACCTATGACGGCTCTAAATGTCATGTGCTGCATAGAGGAAAGCTGTCGGAGGAATTCTAGATCTTAAGTGGAGTACGACAAGGTTGCATTCTATCACCGATACTTTTTTTGTTGGTGATTAGCGATGTGCTTCGCGCAGCTTTATCTACTGGAAACAGTGGAATTCGTTGGACTCTTACATCTCAACTCAAACATCTAGTCTACGTTAACGACGTTTGTTTACTCTCACACAGGATTATGGAGCTGCACCAAATGACAACAAATTTGGAAAGGGAGGCAAATGTTGTGGGTTTGAAGATTAACGCACTGCCAAAAGCAAAATCATCAACTCAGTAGCTCAAGTTATCATTGGTGGACAACCGGTAGAGAGAGAGAGTAGAGAGTTTCCAATATCTTGGGAGTATTGTCTCGACCGAAGATGGAACCGAACAGGACATTGTCAACCGAATCGGCCAAGCCAAATCAGTGTTTGGAATGATGTCCATGATATGGCGAAGCAATGCAATCAGCTTAAACATCAAGCTGCGACTGTTCCGTTCAAATGTTGAATCTGTGCTGTTGTATGGGTGCAGCACTTGGAAGGTGACTGCTACTATCACAAAGAGAAATAGGTGCCTACGGAACATCTTAAGGGTTTTCTGGCCCAACCGTATCTCTAACGAACATCTTTGCCGGAGAACGGGTCAGGAACCAATTGGTACAACCATCCAACGACGGAAGTGGCAGTGGATTGGTCATACACTCCGAAAAGGCGACAGTTCCATAGCAAACTAGGCAATGCAATGGAATCCGCTATCTCAGGATGGTAGAAGAACGGATGGTCCGAGAAATACATGGCGCAGAACAGTTGAAGAGGAGTCACGGCAATTGGGGAAGAGTTGTAGAGAGCTGAAGCTCATTGCCAGGAAATGTACGCGATGACGCGTAGGCGTAGTAGTGGCCCTAGCTACTACAGGGGGATATAGGATATAAGTAAGTAACATGGTACTCTCCGATTTATGTTAGTTTCTCTCAAGTACGTCAATAAATGGCAGTAGAAGACCAACCAATATTTTTCGATTTCATTGTGACGACGACGGATCTGGAAGCAATTGGTATTCCCATTGCTGCACTAACAAAAATAAAAGAACAACAAGTGGCAGCTTTGTGAAATGTCTCGAAACAAACTTTTTCATTTCAATAAATAGAGCGCATGTGAGTAGGTAGTTCCGACTAAAAACTATTATTAAATGACAGATGGAACGCCGTTGTCCGTAGATAATTCACATTAGACGGAGTACATTTATCAGGCGACGAGTGGACAGTGAGTCCAAGTTTATTTGCGGAATGAAAAGAACTCCCCCACCACCAACACTAAGCCGTCAACACCATCCATTAAGGACATTTTAAAAAACATCAATTCATGAACACGATTCTGTACTCAATAATCACACGTGACACGCAATACGAGATACGGCTGTCATTGCTTGAAATGACTGGCTGACCTTTACGAATTGATTGGAATGAAAAATTCCTTAATGATTCCTTGATAATCTACACACAAGCATATCCTAAATGCATATCAATTATCGCGGAAGCAGGAAGAGGATTCATAGTACAGGACAAATAAGCATGGCTCCATATAAAGTGCTGAGTTTTTCAATAACGACGTTACAATTTTGCAATTAAATAAAATTGCAAAATAATTGAGACATCAGACTGAAATTAATTCCAGGTGTAGCGCACATATCAGATGTAAGTATAAAATTATATTTCACATCATATGACCACCGCGAGTACGTTTGCAGCGATTTAGAGCCAATTTCCCAGCACTCTTCCACACGTATCGGCCGGAACAATTGGCAATTTTGCGTATTTTTAATAACTTCCAAACATTGCTTGTTCTTGAACTTTACCATGATAAAAACATAAACCTTGACTGACATTTTGACATTGACAGATTATAAAAAAAGTTTAAGAATGAGTTGGTATTAAAATTCAAAATTGTTATGTCCCTATGGAAAAACCCTTTTATTTAAAAAAAAGATCGCCAGCTTGCACACTGTGGGCCTGATTTGCATGGTAGGTACCTGTCATTTTAAGACTTTTTTCAATTCTCTTCTTGCATAGGTTAGTTTAGTCCTTCCTTTTCACATTACTGCTCGTTGGTTGGTGGTACAACTGTAATGGTGTACATTTAGTGAATTATTCTGTTGCTTACTCTCAACTGCATGCAACTCTTCTGCACTCTTCCATAGCAACAACAGGGAAGACGACGCAATCTGACCGACGACAATCACAATTCACTTTCACAAAATCACTATTAACTGGGAAATTCTGACTTGCACCTTCGGTAGGAAACTTCCGATTAATATCAAGTGCGTCCAAGACGGCGTTCTTATAGCCGAAAATGTCTTCCCACGCGGTATGCCGGTATACCGGCGCACACTCGTATAGAGTACCGCTGGTTAGAAGATACTTGTGATTGAAGACGTGTGTGGCCAAATAGTAGACGGCGCCCAATACCAATACAAAAATCTTAATTAATTCTTGAAATATTTTCATAATTAACAACACGTAGCCATCCAGACACCAAATATCCAAACAGGACGCAGGACACTCAAAAGGTCGAATGCTAATGTAATCTGCTGCGTCCGTCCGTCAGCCTTCCTTCCTTCGTAAATGGTAACCGGACGACAGGGGGGTTGTTTTTTTAGGCAACACTCCAGTATCTATCTAGCAGCACAATCTCCCCTACATACACACTCATACACACAAGATGTGAGCAACAGATTAGCTCATTACATTGGATACATAATTTGTGTTATCGATATGCCGATATTGTTGCCATTTGGAAGGTTGAGTGAGTTTGGGGGGGGGGGGGGGGGCGGTCGCAGACAACAAAAATCCCATCAAAAATTCAATCAAAAATCACGTAACATTGTCACGCGTCACACATCACAGAAAGACGACATTCGTTACCCGCCGTCATATCATGTTACGCGATCAACGAATGTCGATTCTTGATTTTACGATTTTTACGCATTTATTACTTCAGGCAATCGCTATATTATTTATACTTATGGCATATACTATAAGTTAAAGACATTATATGTCAAATCATTGTTTTTAAAGACAAGTTCTGGCAGTCAGTTTTTTTTTTCATTTTCGTCAGTAGCTAAAAATTGGTCCTTTGAGCCGGATATGAATCAGCGACCACACACCACACAATAACTTCAATTCATTACAATAATACATTATTAATCGAATGATAATTATTAATAACAATAACCACATGACGGTGTAGGCAACATCACCAACGCACTTGAACGTTGGCGCCTCTCCGGCCCCCATAAACTATTACCACGTGTTCATTGGTCAAAGGATGAGTAAATCATCCATTATCATGATCAACGTTATTATTATTGTCAACGACGCCAGTCCATTTGCCACAACTGTAGCTAAACAATTGCATACTATTAGGCTTATATTTTTTGAGCGTGAGTGCGTACCATGGATATTGGGATATTAGTTAGTTCTTACGAAAGTAGTTTCTAGTACTGCAAGGCAATTAAGACCTCAGAAAACTTAAGCATACAGTATAAACATTTTACGTTACCTGGAAATGGAAATATTATACCAAAGAATGTTCTCGTATTTGCTGTATGGCTCTATGGTTCTAATACTGCAAGGCTATTTCAAACTCAGAAACCCTTGGCATACATTTAGGCGCAATAAAAACATTGCATGTTACATAGAAATCAAAATGTTATATAATAGAATGGTCTCGTATTTGCTGTCTAACTCTATGGTTCTAGTACTGCAAGGCAATTTCCAACTCAGAAAATCTTGACATACATTTAGGCGCAATATAGATATTGTAGGTTACATAGAAATTAAAACTTTATATTATAGAATGTTCTCGTATTTGCTGTCTCTCATCTCTCTGACATCTTCGGACGTACAGTTAAGTTCAGAGATTCGTTCTTCAGCCGTTCAGTACGTGTGTGGAGAGCTCTGCTAAGCTCTGTCTTGCCACATCGCCTACGATCGACAGCTATTTAAACAACAGGTTCATAGACATTTCCTCTTGTCTCCTCCTTTTCCTTAACGCGCACGCCGTCCCGAGTATATAGCCAAACTTTACAAGGGTAAGGCTTAAAAAAATACGTCCACTGCTTTCTTCCTGCAGTTTAGTTTTGCTGTAACCTGTCACCCAAACTAAGGTTAAGTATAATTCGGGCTGGAGGCCCCATTCAGAAATCTATAGCATCATACAACGTGAAACATCCCATCATACTGCCAACAAACCATCATACAGTCAAAGGCATAGTTCGAGATATACACTTGTTCTAAAACCATCCAGAAGTTAGGTAACTCACCAGCATAGTACGACGCAGATTCTGGATATTCAGAGGTAAGGTATTGTCTAGAATGACAGTAAGAAAATGCATTACCTGTATAAGACAGAATCCGAAGACAGAAGGCCAGATCATGAAGAATTTACCAGCGTCAGGTGGAGCAGGCAGATTCCTACAAAGGTATATGTTTGTATATTTGTGTGTCTGAGCACCAAAGCGGTACACATAGAGATGGTGGGCCCTTTCGCTATTCACAGCACGAAGAGGGAACTGTCATACAACGGGAACGGGACAAATGTTGTGGCTACAAGCAACTATGTGGAAAGCTATATACAGCTGCATTGTTTTAAAGCTGATGCAGCAACATTTTTGGAGTCGTTGGCATCAAGATTACTTCGTACTCCTACAAAAAAGACAGAACTAGACCGTAGAGTGTAGCAATATTGCAGCTGGTGTTTATTGCTGAGAAGGATTTACCATCAATCTGGTTGGAGCATGGGCAAGGTAATTAAAACCAATGCAGGCCATGAAAGCAAGGTACGCTTCGTGGATACACGCATGGCAAACACAAATAGGATTATACAGCGCCCGAAAAATAAGTTATGTAAATTGGTAGTGCACTTAAATAAATCAGTCGATTCATGCCCAGGATTTCATTTATCATTGTACGAGATTCTTTGTTAAAAAGATACACAACGAACAGCCATCTTAGAAAGAGTGAAGCGTTTTGGTTAAAGCCGTTTTCTATTAGCTATTTCTGTTATATTCTGTTATATGTAATTAATTGATAGATATCTTATTCGCTTGTTCGTACCAGCGACTGCGAGAATGGTGATGTGGACACACGCAGGTCAGCAGAATGGTTCAGCTTGGCCTGCCTGAAGGCATGGAGGAAGAGATGGAACGATGGATGCCGCGATCAGATTCAACCAGTTATAAAGGCAATTTGCCTGTTAGCACGAGAGTCCAATTGTAACATTAAAAGAGGCAAGTCGCCTATCGAGAAGAGTTCTCGAAAATAAAACTCTACTATTTTCTTTAAATAAATAAAGGAATTTTATAAAATCTTACGGGGTCTTAGGGGGTTTTAAGAGGATTTTGGGTGTGGTCTTCAGAGGTCTTAAAGTGGTCTCGAGAGAGTTTTTAGGTGGTCTTGGGCGGTGTTCTGAGGAAATTTTGAGAGGGGTCTTCAGCGGGTTTTGGGAGATTTTTTGATGGAGTTTTGAGGGGGTATTAAGAGACTTTTGGTGGGCGCCGTAGCTCAGTGGATAAGAGAATGGCTTTCTGAGGAGGAGGTTCGTGGTTCGAATCGCAGTAACACCAAAAGTATTTTTCACGGTGTCCAACCTCTCCCGAAAGTCTGACAAACGTCCGGGAGTAATAACTTGTCACGGAAAGCTTCTCACTCAATTTGCCGTTCGGATCAGGCATTAAATTGTAGGTCCCGTCTATTTGTGTGCAAAAATACATGCTCAACACAAATGGTTGCGAGAAGCTAGGCCTCGGACCGCAATGGTTTGTCGCGCCGAATATTATTATTATAATTATTAAGGGACTCTTGAGGGGGGTCTTAAGACGAGATATAGAGTGGGTCTCGAAGGGGCTTTAAGAAGGGTCTTGAAAAAGTTTTGAAGCGGTCGTCTTTAGTATGTTATTGGGGGCCTTTTTGAGGTTTTTATATTGCCATTCCATCTTCATATTATTCAAGTTATATATACATATTTCATTTAAAACTAAAAAGTATATAAAATATTAAAAAAAATGCTTTTATTAAACTATAACTAGCTTCCTTAAAGGTAGAAAATAAAATAGGTGGTAGATCTTGAGCAGCTATAACTGTTACAAAATAAATGAAAATTGCTGCAATGTTTATAATGGAAATCTGGAATATTTGAGGCTCAAAAAAAGCACCAAAATTAAAAACACCACGATAAGCATTTGAGTCTTTTTTAGCCTGCTTTTAAGCCTAAATGCGTGGTGCTTTGAGTTTTGCGCTTTTTTTTGAGCCTCAAATATTCCAGATTTCCATTTTAACAATTTTCATTTATTTTATAACAGTTCTGGCTGCTCCAGTTTTGCCAGCTATTTTATTTTCTTCCTCTTAGTTATAGTTTAATAAAAGCATTTTTTTTTTTAAATTTTATTTTCTTAATAATTTACCAAATTTGCAACTTATTTCGTGTTGGTTACTAAATGGCAACACTACGTACGACAAGCTAATTGTTTTTGTTTCTTATTCTGATGGCAGAGCAAGTTGTTTTATCTCCTCTCTCATCAATAGTTCTATTTAATGAAAAGACCGCCCACAGGTGCGTGTTGGTGGAGAATTAAACCAGTGCTCTCAACACACTACAATAACAAGAAATTTGCAAATATCGAATTTCCACCGACATTTTCGCTAATGAATGATATATGAATGTGTGTATGTATCAATTACGTTTACATTTTGTTTTTACTGCTATGCTATGCTAAACTGTATAGGAGTTTTTTATTATGTTTCTATAATTAGCATTCAAAAACTTTTTAGCACTTCCCCATTTAGTTTACTACATATACTCAAATTCCAATATCACTCACACTCGCAAGCACAATACACCATGTCGGCACACTCAACTACCACTGACTGAATTATTTGGTTGGCTGGCTCTCTCGCTCTTTCATACACACGTGCACAATAGAAAATGTCAACACTGACTGAATTTTTCACTAGTCTTGCTGCTCACTCTCTCTCTCTCTCTAGCTCATTCCACCTTTCTGTAAAGCAATGAACTCGAATGGTTGTGTAAATAAAAAGCACACGGTTTTCAGTCATGTCTAACCTCACATTTTTTGATGGCACCGAAGGCAACGGCAACAACAACGACAAAGACGACGACGCCAACGAGAATTTTCTGCTTCAGCTTCTTCTGTTGTTGTTGTTTAGATTGTTTTCTTTGGGAATATTTCTTTATATGCCCCGGCCGCCGCACAAACCATTCACCCAACAACAAAAGCAAATAATTTTGTAGGTTACGTACTCGTATGTGTATTTATTTTCATACGCGTGCAAGATGATAATTAATTTTGTGTTGTGTTTGTGTTGATTTTACTTTGCTTGACTGCTGATAGCTAAGAGATGGTGCAGGCAAGTGCAATATCATTGAAAAATGTGAAATTCTATAGTTTCCTTTGCGAATTTTTATTTTAATTTTGCTCGTATAAGGAGATTTTCACTTTATGTCAAAGAAGAAGAAAAAATCAAATGTGCAACAAATTTCCCCTCACGGTGCCATATACACCGCCATTACCTCCACCACCATCCATCAACCATACGACAAGCAAACAAAATGTAACCATAACCAACAATTAGAATACTTTTCTAAAAAAAACAAAATTAAAAAATTCCTAACCACCCAATATAAAAAATTAATTAATTGATTAACCCTCGACTTACCGCAGAAATTATGCACGAGGCAGCGATGTTCGATGATCCACCACAATTTTCTTCGCAACTTTTTTTGCACAACACAATAAAATTCTTTACTTTCTTTTAATGATGGGAAATTAATAATAATAATAATAATAAACACACATGCGACGACGTTCCTTCTTCAGTCACAACACAACCAACCGCCGTCAGTCAGTCAAGTCAAAGTCGTTTCTCAGTTGTTCTCCCCAAATGCCGTTGCGATTGCGATGTTGCCGAACCACTTCAATTTCGGTAACTGTGCGGTCGAACTCACAAGGTTTTTACTGTCGGTGTTGCTGCTTTGTGAGTGACGCTGGCGCTGACTCTGCCGCTGATGTTATCGCAAATAAAGGTGGGACTACACGATACGAGACTGTTGCGAACAGAAAGAGCAAAAGACACCATATATGTGATTTTACAATATTTCTCTTCAACTGTTTCACAATACAGTTTGGCACAAGTTTAGGCAATTATTTTTTTTTTATTTTAAAAACTTGTAACTTTTACATTCACACTGACATCTGTAATTAAAAGAAATATATATGTATCAATAATAATATATTGTATTAATACTTAAGACTTAAAAGATTATATAGATTACCAACATTAACAAGCAAAACTTTTTTTTTAAAACAAAATCAAAATTCATAAAATCTTGCAAAGGGTTGTTTATAATCAGTTGTTAAACTACGAGAAAAAAATTTACAAACTAAATTAACAACATTGACTACGTAGTGAATGTTGTTTATTGTTATTATGTTGTAAATGCATAGTCAAAAGATACATTCGTAAATAGATCCTGAGTAGCTTTAGGGTAACTTTCGAACATCAAAGTTACTTTGAGTGGTAACTTTATAACAACATAAAAAACATTGAAAGTTACTTTAATCCAGGATCTATTTACGAATGCACCTAATGTCTAGTCTATAAGCGTCGAACTATTTATTATGTTGTAAATACGTAGACAATGTAGTCTATAAACGTCGAATTATTTATTATGTTGTAAGTGCGTAGTCAATAGAAACATTCGTAAATAGATCCCGAGTAACTTCAGGGTTACTTTTACCAACATAAAATCAATTAAAAGTTACTTTAAACTTACCCAGGATCTATTTACGAATGCGTCTAATGTAGTCCATAAACGTCAAATTAATTATTTAGTATGTCGTAAATGCGTAGTCAATTTAGTCTATAAACGTCAAATTATTTAGTATGTCGTAAATGCGTAGTCAATGTAGTCTATAAACGTCAAATTATTTACTATGTTGTAAATGCGTAGTCAATGTAGTCTATAAGCGTCAAATTATTTTATTTAGTCTAGCCCTTTCATTCTCAAATATTAAATCCAAATTATTTATTATTTCGTAAATGCATAGTCAATGTAGTCTATAAACGTCAAATTATTTACTTTGTCGTAAATGCGTAGTCAATGTAGTCTATAAGCGTCAAATTATTTACTATGTTGTAAATGCGTAGTCAATGTAGTCTATAAGCGTCAAATTATTTTATTTAGTCTAGCCCTTTCATTCTCAAATATTAAATCCAAATTATTTATTATTTCGTAAATGCATAGTCAATGTAGTCTATAAACGTCAAATTATTTACTTTGTCGTAAATGCGTAGTCAATGTAGTCTATAAACGTCAAATTATTTACTATGTCGTAAATGCGTAGTCAATGTAGTCTATAAGCGTCAAATTATTTTATTTAGTCTAGCCCTTTCATTCTCAAATATTAAATGCAATTGAGCTCATTCTGAACGTTTTAAATTAGAAAACAATTTTTATTAATAACAATTCTGTATTTCGTTACGATAAACAGTAAATCTGTATATAAAAGTGAAGCTCTGTATGTACGGCTAGTAATTAATAATAATAAAAATATACTCCAGAAGGCGCTCAAAAGATTCAAAAAGACCCCAAAAGAGTCCTAATAGACTTTCCAAGAGACCTCTCAAAGACAACCAAAATACATTTTAAATGACTCCAAAAACACCCCCAAAAAATCCTCAGAAGACTTCCAAAAGACCCACAAAATATTTCCAAAAGGACCCCAATTCCCCCCAAAAGAATGGGAAAGAAGAATGAATCCCAAAATACCATAATACCTCGTAAAAACATCCAAAACACTCCAAAGAGTTCCCCAAAAGACCCTCCAAAATACACCAAAAGAGACCCTAAACACTCCAAAAATACCTACCAAACAAATACCCCCTAATACCCGCAAAAGACCACCGAAGGGCTCTCAAAACACTTCCAAAACCTTAAAAGATTCCCAAAGTATCACCAAAATAACCTCAAAAGACCCCCAGAATACCCTCTAAAGAACCCCAAAAATACCTCCCAGAAGACCACTAAAACACACCAACCCCCCAAAAAGAACACCAAAAGACCGTCAAAAGATTACCAAAACATTCCCAAAAGAACCCCAAATCACCACCAAAAACACTCACAAAAGACCTCAAAAAAATTCTCAAAATACTAATCCTCTAAACCACCGAAAGGCTCCCAAACTACAACCAAGATGTTAGTGGTTTGTGTACTGAATAATGAGTAGATCAGCAATGCGTAGCGGACAGGAAAAATTAAATCATGTCGCACTACCCCGATACCTTCTAAGTTTTAATAGAAAGTGTTGTCTCCGGAAATACACATGTGTGCAAAATTTCAATAAAATCGGGCTTTGGGAAGTGGGTTAAAAATGTATCGCAAGATTCCACGACAGACGACCGACGACCGAGTGTTCTCCATGGGAGATATAAAATTTGAAGAAAATCTAGTAAATTTTGTAAAATATTTGTATAGGAGCCGACCCCGAGGCCCGAGTGGCTCCAAATTTTAATAGAAAGTGTTGTCATCGAAGATATGCATGTGAGATAAACAGAACTTGAATCAAGTTGACACTTAGAATGACATAAAATTTTTATGAGAAGATATGCGACTCAAGTGAAAGTAGCTACCGTAGCGTCCGCAGCTCCATTGTGTTCCAGCAATGAAACGAAAATCGCTGGCCGACCAGCCATTGTATTCCATACATAAAACAATTAATAAATTTGGCAGGGTTTAGTGTTGCCAATTATCAGTTTGTTTGATGTGTTTTTGTTAACCACATATGTGTGTGTACTTATGAATGTAATTGACATTTTTTTTTCATTTGGATGATTGAAATTTTGGGCAATCGCTGGCAAACTGAACGTTCCTTAACTGGATCTTAATACTAGAACGGCCTGTTCACTAATCACAGAATTATAAAAATTACTCACTTTTGTTATTATATGAAACACTCCCCTGTACCGAAAATAACACTGCACTGTACATGAGCTCGTATAGCGTAGTGGGAGTGACAGACAAAGCAGAATACACTATTTGTTTGTTTATTTTCGTTCAAATTGAAACACCGTGTTGGCAAATTTTATAGTTATAGTTATATGGTAAAAGGCAACTATAACTCATGTTACATGTTACAGCTTTGTATTAATTAAATTTTTGCTAATAAATATAAATACGGACAACAATTTATGGTATACTAAATAGCAACAGCTACGATACGAGTTACGACTACAAATACGGACCACCTAAGTAAATGCTGTGCGTCCTGATTTCGATATTGCAATCATTATACGATTACACACTTAGGAAACTTTTATTTATGTTATTTTTATTTTTTATATTATCTTGAAAAAGTTCGATTGCTGTTGCTGCGAGGAAAAAACAAAGTTTACCTAATCAATGAATAATGACCTAAAGTACATACATAGAATAAATGTGTGAGCAGCTAAGCAACGAGTACGCGAGTGCGCGCTCTTTAACGAATTTTGCTCTTGTTGTTGTTGGCTGCCGCTTCTGTGGTGTCTCTTTCAATTTGCAGGATAGAGTTAAGATTTCTATCTCGTGGTTTTGGGCATTCTATTTGCAAAGTGTACCTGGGGTACGATTCGATTTTGCGTTTTAATTGCAAAGTTTTGTAACCGACCCTATAACTTTACTACCCGTCGGCAATCGGTTTAAGGTTTCGGCAATTCGGTAAAGGTAAGGTTTCGTTCTCTCAGCAAGATGAAGAAGAGAGAGCAAGTAGACTAATATCTCAGTTTGTTTTTGAAATATTGGTTGTTCTATTTGCAAAGCATTCACCACGAAAACCACTCTGTTACTTTGACAGCTCACCCGTGGATTTGGTTTCGGGTAGGGTTTGAGAAAATCGAAAGAGGCATTAGTTTATAACCCTTACCACAAACAGTCATATTTGCTGGCCACAAACAATGTCTATCTTATGAGTGGGGAGGGGGTAAGTGGCTTGAACTCCAGCGGCACCTGCCATACTCGAAAAAAGATAAACCTTAAGGGTTCCCAATCGAACATATGGTGTGAATATGGCTTTAATATGTTTAGTGGTTCCGACGTGATGCGATTACAAAGATATTCACCAAAAGATCAATCACTTTTTCGTAAATATCTTTATTACAACGCCACCTATCTGGTCAAAAAAAAAACATGAACTTATCGGAACACCAACGAACATATAGTGTGAAAACTCAAAATAATTTTTATATATAAAGATTAGCTGTTAACCCCGGCGTTACCCAGGACCCGGCGACCACCTCCTCCAAGACAACGTTTAGACCTAACAAAAGCTTAAATAACAGGCGTTCTCTGGCTGTCACTCACGCCAACCAAACTCCCCCACTGACCCAAAACTGTAGCCTATAACAATCGGTCGGGAGTTTATATATAAATGCCATCGAAAACGGCATTTTTCCAGTTTTTTCCGAATTTTCCAATATTCCAGGTTCCTAACACAAATCATTCCCGGACTATAAAAAATCTATAAAAAAAATCGAGCCAATTCAGTCCAGCTGTTTAGCCGTGAAAAAGTAACAGTCAGACAGAGTTACTTTGACATTTATAATATTAGTGAGGATAAGGACTAGCAAGGATGTACATATAAAATATAACTTTAGGAAACGAGATATAAAATTTTGATATTTAACATGGGACATAACAGTGTCTATTAACAGTGTGACATAGAATGGCAATAACAGTCCCTTATAACAGTGTAACTTATAACTTATAACAACTTAGCATTGGGCCTAGCAGTGTCGCATAACATATCATATGGCAATAACAGTGTTACATGGGACATAACAGTGTCTATTAACAGTGTGGCTTAAAATGGGACCTATGAGTGTTACATAACAGTATGACATAAATAATAATAATATTAATAATACAACTCCCGTGGTAACAAATCTTGGTGAGATCAGTATACCAATCAGTAGTATTAATTATCTCGGTTCCTTTAGAGATGAGTGCCTGTGCGGTTGCAAGGCAGACCCTGGCAGCACATTCGTCCGGAACCACGAAACATATCATTTACCACTAGGACTTTTAAGCAAGCACCACCAAGCAGTCCAAGGCTGTAAACAGTTCATACGGTGTTACAATTGCTGTTGTCATGCCTATTGTGGTATTTTGTGTGTGGCTAAATTAACCGTATAAATGCTTTTTAGTCATATCAACAAATTAGCAATATTTTCGGCCTTTCTGACATATGGATTTTTTCACTATTTAGTCACAGATACTGGTCACTTTGACCAAAAAAGTGACTATTAGAGCTAAAAAGAAATTTCATTTTTACTTGGGTATGGAATGAGGAATAATATTTGGATATTGTCCCGTCCCTGATTAATATAATCTGTGATTTTGACGGTGAAGAACTATTGTTCCGTATGGTGTGCCCCGTCAGGTCGACCACAACGTGTGAATGACACAGGCCAATCTATACTAATATTATAAAGAGGTAATGTTGGTCTGTATTTAGGAGGTAATCTTCAAAATGACTGGATCGATGTCAAAAATACTTGCACTAATATTTAGATTGGACATGGGCTATATATTATCCTTTGTGGCCTTTCGTGCCGACCAATATAGTTACTAAATAACTAAAGTCGACGAAACGACGGTCGGGCACCATAATGACTGTGTGCTGTGTATTGCGCTGCTTTGTACGTGCTATACAATCTATATATATAAACACGAATGTCTGTTGGTTTGTAACACTAGAGTAAATCTCAAAAACAAGACACCCGATTGAGCTGAAACTTTATTCCCTTTATGCTATTAGTTATATTAATTAAATATCAAATAAATAGAAAGGGGTTAGGGTACTTTGTAAATTAAGTCCACAATGTGGTTGTATATATTTTTTTCCATGTGAGGAGGATAGTACATGCGTACATACATCAATTTATAACTCATTGAAGAAATCCGACATTCCACTTTGAAATCGTAGTAGATTCGACAGTACACACACACACACAACACACATTAAAAGCCCAACAACAAAATTGCTAGTCGGTAATCGGTATTTAAGGCGCAAAAGCAAAAACAGAGGAGAAAAAAGTACAAAAAAGTACACAAACACAAAACTACACCGCGTGGAAAAGAAAACATTGCAATGTTTATTTTTTTAATGAATCATTTCACATTTGGCTGTGCCATTTACAATATAACTGAATTGTAGTACGAAACTATGAAAATCGTATTGGAAAATGGAAAACAAAAGAGTCACAGAGACACCGCACCGTGTTTCTGGAACCTGCATCACATTGCAGTCAAGTCGAGATCGAGTATAAATTAATATTTATTATTATTACTATTGTATTGTTATTATTTTAATATTGTGTTTATTTACTTGTATTTTATTGTATAATATTTACCGGATATTCAGTCCCTTTTTTGTTGATACGCACACACTATTCTGTTTTCTTCTATTGTTAATAAAAATCACTCACAGTCACATCACAAGCACAACAATGAAACAAACTCCAAGAGGCTTTCCACACCAGTGCTGTAGGAGTCAGAACGACTCACGACGGAGTACTGTACTACTTTCCATTAGCCCCTACTCCCAATTCACTTTTTACTCCTCTTTCTTTTTTTATTTTCAAAATTTCAATTCAATATTTTATTTATTCTTTTTATGCGTAAAAGTAATAAAATATTTTATAAATATTTGTTTTGTTAGCAGAAACTGTAGTCAGTATTCATCAATTCGCTTAATTGAACGTCACAATGACAATACGTTTTGGTTTAAATTATACTGGGTTTGGTTGGTAGCAATTGTTTACAGTTTTTGACAGTAGGTAGGTTTGATATTGTTGAATTCTTCTTCAAAAAGACTGCTTGTATTTTTATTTTTGCCATTGCGTATATAAATTTTAAAATACTCGTAAATAAAATAAAAAGTTTAAAAACCTGTAACCCGACTACGGATTGAAATAAACTAGAAAGTAAGAAACAAGTTAGGTGCTACGGTGTTATAATTCAATTCAAATACGATGGTCGGGCGTTGTCAACTACAAAAAGCAAACATTAAAAATTAATGGACAAATAAAAACAGAGGAGTGCCGTCAATAAAGGATAAAAAAAATACGCACGACATACGCGGTATTTGAATTAAATTATAACACTGCAACGCCTTACTTGTTTCTTAATTTTTAGACCCTAAGACCCTTAAAAACACCCAAGGAACCCTCAAAATATTTTTAAAAAATTGCCAACAGACTATTAAAATTCCCCTAAAACACTACTTAAAGACTCCCCAAAAGACCCTCAAAAGACTTACAAAAGATCACCAAAAGATTCCCCAAGAGACCTTCAAAATGGCCCCAAAATACCCCATTAAAGACTCTCAGAAGACCCCTAGAAGATCCTAAAGAGACCACCAAAAACTCTTTAAAAGATTCCCGAAAGACAAAAGACCCTCAAAATACCACCAAAAGATTACCAAAAGATTACCAAAAGATCACCAAAAGACCTTCAAAATGTCCCCAAAATACCCCACCCAAGTTAACACCCGCCCACTAACGCCATGTCCACTGACCTCCCGCCGTATGACCTTTCGCCAACTGACCACCCACCCACTGAGCTCCAGTCAACTGACCCGTCCACGCATTGACCACCTCACCAGGATGGACTTGTACCATAGCCTAAAACCTTACACCACTTGCCAATAATATACACTGACAATTTCGTAAAAATCGGGTTATTAATTTTAATAATAACATGCTGATGCTATATTTGCAAGCCAAAGCTGTGCCTAGGCGTTATAAAGGTAAAAATCCCTTGAAGCATGCACTTATTCAATTATATATATATATATATATATATATATAAAAGTAATTTACATTGAAAATTTAATAAAAATCGATTGGTAAATGTTAATTTCCATAAATATCAAGCATTTCATTTTCATTTATATAGATGTACTCCCTTTTGACTTGAAGTACTACTTTTAAAATTTTAAGACGACAGCACTGCTTGCCACCTCTCTTCAACCAAAGAGTATAGAGATATCTCTATCTCTAGAGATATCTCTATACTCTTTGCTTCAACGCAACTCGTTCGTCGTCGGCTGTCAAAGTTACGAACTTCGTACTGCGCATTCTCCATTCTCCAATGTCCATCAGAGAGCAAAACCGAGCTTGAAAATTCGTAGAATTTCCATTTGTTTGCTTCGTTGTCATGACGATTGAAGAAGGACAAGCCAACCAAAAAGTGTTACCTCCTCCAAGCTCCAGGAAATGGTCATTTCCAGAGTATTCAGATCTCTTCTTATTTACTATCAACCACACATACACGCACACACATTTCGCATCAAATTTACTTACATAGGAGCAACTGTTTATGCAAATCTATAAAAAAAAGTGGCGACTTCTTATACAGGGTGTCCCCTAATTCGTGCACAATAATTTGGGGAATGATTTTTGGGTATATTCTAAGAAAAAAATCATTCTACAGTATTTTCTCTAATGTTGACATCATTTATCGTGGATTTTTTTAAAAAGCTTACTTTAGTGTACCCTGATCCATTACTTACTTTACTTATGTCCTATATCCCCTTGTGGTTCCTAGGGCCTCTACTACGCTTACGCGCCATCGCGTGCGGTTTCTGGCAATGAGCTTCCGCTCTCTCCAACTCTTCCCCAATTGCCGTGACTCCTCCTCAACGGTTCTGTGCCCTGTATTCCTCGGACGACCCGTTCTTCTACCATCCTGAGATAACGGATTCCATTGCACTGCGTAGTTTGCTATGTAACTCTGTCGCCTTTTCGGAGTGTATGACCAATCCACTGCCATTTCCGTCGTTGGATGGTTGTGCTTATTTGTTCCTGGCCCGTTTTCTGGTAAAGATGTTCTCGTTGAATGGTTGTGCCTATTGGTTCCTGGCCCGTTCTCTGGTAAAGATATTCTCGTTGGATGGTAATAGAAGAAGAGTCTTGACATATTTTAGTAGGCTTCTTTGGTTTTAAAAAGAGTCATAACAGACTAAAGTAGGCTTAAAGGGCTTTAGGAAGAGTCTTGACAGACTAAAGTAGGCTTTGATGGCTTAAGAAAGAGTCTTGACATATTTTAGTATGCTTTTTTAAAACAAGTTCCATCAAATTTTGACTGGTAAAAGCCGCGATATATGATACGACAAACAAACGTACATCCGTATAAATGTATATACGTTCGCTGAAAAATTTTAATGTCCTCTGAATATAAGCTTACCATAATGATTCCGTCCCCTTTGAACCACCCATTACGACGATTACCACCTATCACCCCTATCTATACGCGTAGCTCTCAAGAATTAACTCCATATCGCACATTTCATTAACAAACTTATTTATATTTAAGAAATTTATTTTGTGGATTTGAGCTAAATCGTTCCATTAATACGAAAAATTACAATATCACGACTACCGTCCCACCTATCGGTATTAAACTTAAGAGAAACTATTCTGCACACTAAGCTAACATATTGTTCAAGTTTGGTGTCAACCGGTCCAGCGGTTCTCGAGTTTTAGACTGACGTACCCGGAACAAAAAAAAATGGTCGCGCGTTCATACATAAATCACATGACAAAGTTTATCCCAAATTTTCCAATTTTCCAGGTTCACATAATCATTCACGGACTATTACAGACAGACAGAGATACTTTCACATTAATAATATTAGTGAGGATTATAATGTATTTATTATATGTATTTATAATTATAATGTTGAAATAAATAAATAAAAAAAATTCACTCATCCGGTTAATGTGATTAGTTCTTTTTCAAATTGCATTATATCATATTATTATATTATAAAGTATTTATTATTATAATGTATTTTTATAGTATCAAAATAAATAAATAAAATTATGATACCAAATAATAGACAAAAAGTGTCACACATTGAACGTTCAACACAACGTTCAATAAACAGCGCTAATGGTATCCCGTCTGGACGCGTCTTTAGAAGAACACCGATGTAACGAATGACACAACACAAGCAACAAACTAGCCAACACACTCTGCTACTGCTATTCGTTTTTTTCTTCTTCACATTTCATTTCAGCCAACATCAGACCAGCGAGTTGAAGTTTGACGTTTGACAATTTGCCTTTCGTATATTTTTCCCATGGAAATGGTCGCGATCGGATATTTTTTATAAATAAAATAGTGTAGGAAATAGTACAATATTGAGTCGGTGTTTCATTGGTTCATCGTTTTTTTATTATAAGTGCAAAATAGCGAAATTCCATCAACTAGAATAGTCGTCGTCGTCCGTCGTCTAGACTCATCAGCACCACCACCACCACCACACCACTACCAGCAGGAGAAGGAATAAATTACATATACAGCGCCAGCAGCAGCAGCAAATAACGCACAGCTTTTCACACAATAAGAAAATATAGCTGTAGTCTACGATCGTAAGATCGAATAATAAAACAGCAAATTAATTAATCAAGATATTATAATAAAAGCAAATTAACTTGGAAGCCCCCTTCCGCAGTTGCAAACGCTGCATTGTTGTAAACAACCAATTTTCTGTGACAAAAGGTGAGTTGCTGCAATTGAAATAAACGAGTAATAAATTAATTAGAAAGATTACTGCTTCTCAGTCGGCTAGTTGGCTATTAGTTTCAAGTTTAGAGGATTTATTTTATAATTTGATGTACAATTTGTTTTCATTGAAAAAGACAAGCAGCAAACACTTGACGTTATTGACGTCAAAACATTTGTTACATTTTTCATATTTTAATGTTGTTAGCAGGCAGGGCAGTACAGTGTGACGTGTGCCTAGTTGTGTTGTGGTTTTGTGAATCATGGTAATTATTTTTGTCAACGTGACAATGATGGAGCAACACAACACAACTTTATGTCAATACTTTCGATTATTTCTAGAGACTTGAGAAGAAGCAAAATGTTCCAACACAAGGTAATGAATGATTCGTTGAACTGTGAACTCACGTTTCGATGGGCTGCACAATATCACAAAAAGGTCAAGGTAATGACTCTGATTCGAAGCATTGGAGCGCAACATACCTCATACTATGAGGTGTGCTCACGCTTCGGCACAAAAGGACAATGACTCTGATGCGAAGCATTGGAGCGCCAACATACCAATACAACATAGAATACAAAACCGCGCAATAAAACTTATCGGTGACGAAAATATAGCGAAATCGATAGATTCGCTTGAACACCGCAGGAACGTTTCTTGCTTGTTACTGTTTTATCGCTTCTTCTACCAGCGGTGCTCAAGAGAAATAGCCAGCTGCATGCCACCTCTCCTTGAATTCAACCGCAATACTCGTGGCACTCTAAATGCTCATCAGTTTACCCTTAAGCCCATCTTCGGACGTACAGTTAAATTCAGGGATTCGTTCTTCAGCCGTACAACACGTAGGTATGTGGAATGCTCTGCCAAGCTCTGTCTTTCCACATCACTATGATCCACAGGCATTCAAAACACAAGCTCATAGACATCTCCTCATTTCTCCTCCTCTTCACCTCATACTATGAGGTGTGCTCACGTTTCTGCACAAATGGACAAAGACTCTAATGTGGAACATTGGAGCGCAACACTCCTCATAATATAGATGCGCTCATGTTTCGGCACAAAAGAGGTCCAAATGCTTTTTGCTAAGAGGTCAGGGTGCTTTTTGCTTAGAGATCAGAATGCTTCTTGCTAAGGGGTCAGAATAATTTTTGCTAATAGGTTGGAATGCTTTTTGCTAAGAGGTCAGAATGCTTATTGCTAAGAGGTCAGAATGCTTATTGCTAAGACGTCAGAATGCTTTTTTCTAAGAGGTCAGAATGCTTATTGCTAAGAGGTCAGAATGCTTATTGCTAAGAGGTCAGAATGCTTTTTGCTAAGAGGTCAGAATGCTTATTGCTAAGAGGCAGAATGCTTTTTTCTAAGAGGTCAGAATGCTTTTTTCTAAGAGGTCCGAATACTTTTTGCTAATAGGTCAGAATGCTTATTGCTAAGAAGTCAGAATGATTTTTGCTAAGAGGTCAGAATGTTTCTTTCTAAGAGGTCAGAATGCTTTTTTCTAAGAGGTCCGAATACTTTTTGCTAATGGGTCAGAATGCTTATTGCTAAGAAGTCAGAATGATTTTTGCTAAGAGGTCAGAATGCTTTTTTCTAAGAGGTCAGAATAATTTTTGCTAAGAGGTCGGAATGCTTTTTGCTAAGCACTCAAGTCTCTGATCGATATGTGAGTACTGTGGTATGCCCATTGCCTTATACACCAGCAGCTTGGTTGTTTTGTATGTTTTTTTTTTTTTTTAAAGGCTGTTCTTTGAAGTAACTTAAATAATTTAATAATAAATTATCGTCGTCTTTTTCTTTCTTTTAGATTTGTGTGACAGCTCCCGCTACCAATAATCAACAACAACTTTCAGCTGTTTGCTCCTCCTCGACTGGTGTAGCAAAAGAAGAAAAATTGCCGATCAAAAGAGGATGACAAATCGCAAACAACCCACAGCTATATCGCGCATGAAACAAGACTATCTACGTTTAAAGCGGGATCCTGTTCCATATATCACCGCCGAGCCGCTACCAGCCAATCTGCTGGAATGGCATTACGTTGTCAAGGGTCCCGAGGATTCACCATATCAGGGTGGCTACTATCATGGCACGTTATTATTTCCCCGTGAATTCCCATTCAAGCCACCGTCTATATATATGCTGACGCCTAATGGAAGATTCAAGACAAATACAAGATTATGTCTTAGTATGTCAGGTAGGTGTGGCAACAACTTATTACACCAACAACAACAACTATTAAAAATTTTTGTGTGTGTGTGTAGATTTTCATCCTGACACCTGGAATCCAACATGGTCCGTTGGTACAATATTGACAGGATTGTTGAGTTTTATGGTAAGTAATATACATCCTCTATATACTAATTGACTATCTCCCTGACACACAGTTGTCTATGTGCCTAACAAAGTGGTTCTAAAATTGTGAATTTCAACAGAGACACAAACCATAAAATTGACATTAAATTGAATAATAGAAACTAGAGGCTCGTTTATTCGTATAACGGGCTGCAGTGATGAGAATTGGGGTTGTGTACAAGCCACTTGCACTGCGACCTAGATGGATCTACTGTACCCCCTTTTCTTTGGGCCTAGAAATCAAATGATAAACTGTATTATTCCCATGGCTGGGATTTGCTTGTAATCTTCCACCCCTTATAGGGATTTTGCCCATAGAGTTTATCCTTAATTTTATTAGGGCTTTGAAATCTGCAATGGAAGTGCTCCATTATCTCCCCTTCTTCATTGCAGTATCTGCAGGTCTCATTATTGCTGATTCCTATTTTGTGTAAACGATACTTACAAGTATAGTGTCCTGTTAATGATCCACATAAGATTCTTAGTTCTTGTTTTTTTAGTTTCATTACCTCTTTCGCCTTTTTGTGGTTAAAGTTTGGGAATTTCTTTGAGTGTTTTAGACCCTCTATATTTTTCCAGTAGTTATTGGTGCATTTTGTTGCCCAGCTTTTATTTCACTGTTTATATCTGCATGATCCTTAAAAGACGCCACAAATCACTTCCAAAACACCCCCCAATTATTGCCAAAAGTCCACCAAAATACCCCCAAGAGTCCCTCCAAATTACTCTCAAAAGACTCCAAAAGTACCATTAGTAGATCCTCAAAAGACTTCCCAAAAACTACCTACTCTATAACGTTCACAGTCTGAGCTTTCTACGTCATAACATAGTATCTCTCATGTCAGTTTATTTGGTATAACGAAGCATTTTGATTCGCGCTTTACTCTTGCGGTTTTAAAGTCTGTAAATAAAAGATGCCTTTTAAAATAAACTCACTTTAGAAATTAGACACCCCTATTTACATTTAGTGTTGCCATATTTGTTTTTTAAATAGGTAACTAATTATAGGCGTCAACAATTATATATACAATTTTTACTTTCCCCTCAAATAAATTGACAATTTTGCAATCTTTATCTATTTTTTGTGCAATAATGCACAACACAGATGGAAACCACACCTACGCTTGGCTCAACGGAATCGACGCTGTACGAAAAGCAACAATACGCCAAAAAGTCCTTAGCATTCAATTTGAAGAATTCGAATTTTCGTGAACTCTTTCCAGAGATATGCGAAGAAATCAATGGACGATTGCAAAAGCAACAACAGCAAATGCTGCAGGCCGCCGCTGGTGCCGCAATGATGGCGGCTCTTTCCAACTGCAACAATACATGCGTTAGTAGCAGTAGTAGTAGCGCTAATAGCAATAATTGCACAACTGCCATTGGCGAATTGGCTAATTCCGAAGGCTTCGATCCATCATTGCTGGCAGAAGTGATGAACGCTGCCGACCTAACAGATGCTGCTGCTGCAAGTAACAGATTTGGAAAAAACGGTATTGGAGGCAACAACAACACCTACTTCAATTGGCATTCGATATATTCTAATTTAGTGATGTTCATTAGTTTCGTTATATTTGCATTAATTGTTAACTATGTTATTAAAAATTTAAATCAAGAATAAACCAACGGAACGGAATGACTAGTGACTTGAAAAAGCGATAACGAGAACAACACTGGTGGGATGGTACTGGATGGATGGTATTCTGCAGAGCGGACAACTTATGGGTGTGGCGCCATAGACAGCAGGACACTCTCAGCTCAGCTAAAAAAATTGTGAAAATCTTCATTCTTATATCATTTAACTTTATATTTAACATTACAGAACACCACTGTCATCATCGTCATCATCATTGTCATCATCATCATCATCAACAACACGCCTGATTATTCTTTCTGTTCAAGAAACTTCTATATTTTAATTTTAAAAAAAAAATACTAATTGTAAATAATGTAAAATGAATGCACATTTTGGTAAAAAGCGCTCATTCACGTCAAGCGAAGCATCAAATTATTGGAGAAAGCTGTTTAATAAAAAAAAAATCACTTACTTATTATGCCTGTAAATTATTGTTACATTTTTAAAAGAACTTAGTCATCCAATCCACTCCAGAGAAGGTGATTCGTCAAAAAATGCACCATCTTTGACAGTTGTGGCGAAAGCTCCAAATTGGGGGAAACTGAAGACATTTTTAATTTGTCAAAAATCTGAAAAAGTAACAAATAAATAGCGTTTTTATTTTAGCGATATAATAAACAATTTAATGGTTCATCATTTTGTAATTTAATTAAGAAAGTATGTAAGATAGAATGTATTTTTTGACGTTTTTCTAAAATTATCCAAAATTACCAACTGTCTCATATTGAGGAAAACTTGATCCTCCGGGTACAAAATAACCAAGTGCCTCATATTCAGGAGACTTGATATAGAGAACACCTGATTATGGGGGGAACAATTGTATCCTATCAAAAAAAAAAAAAACTGGTAGGCTGTATCGCCTGTGTTTTGAGCGTGACAACATTTACAAACGTGAACTCATAAATAGTGCACTATTTATTTTTATTATGTTTATTAAATTTTATATATGTGTCGTTCGTTAAATATATTTCGATTCTTATTTTGTCGTATAATTCAAAAACACTTCTAATTACGTCTTCTTTCTCGTTCGTCTTTTTTCTTCTTTTATTCACACTAATGCTTTCTCTTCTCTCAACAATATTAATCTTAAAAACGCCATCTATATACGAATTGACATAACAACAATCAAAATATAGAATACTACATATAATTCCTTTTCATTTAAATTAAAGTGTAGACATTTAAATATCTAATTTTTAAAGCTGCAATTTATGTTTTTATCAAAATTATTTCAAATCTTTTAATTCAATTCAATTATTCACTACTAC
Source organism: Nephrocerus scutellatus (assembly GCA_947095585.1). Taxonomy (NCBI): domain Eukaryota; kingdom Metazoa; phylum Arthropoda; class Insecta; order Diptera; family Pipunculidae; genus Nephrocerus; species Nephrocerus scutellatus. The sequence continues at coordinate 2,220,872 of OX352766.1, forward strand.
TCTGTTGATGTTTGTTTGGTTGTCTCCATGCTATGGAATTTAATCGTAATGTTATCAACACTTAGTAATGTAGCAATAATTGAAGAAAAGTCAATTCAAAGGCAAGGGCAAAAGTAGCGGTAACCAGTGCCAATCTGTTTGCTGCGAATTTTGCAGCTAGCTTTACGCTTCCAGATTGTGCATTCTTACTGGCTGCACCACCGAGTATTGAACACTTTATGGGACAGATCATCATTCGTAATCGTGCAGTTGCTAGAGTTTTAAATGATCTCAACACTTACAAATCCGCTGGGCCAGATGGTATTTCCCCATTATATCTGAAGAGGTGTTCTTCTAAGCTGGCATTACCGTTGCGTAAGTTTTTCCATCCATCCTATTCCTCTGGACTCTTCGCGAGAAGTTGGAAAACAGCCTTTGTCCGGACCATACCCAAAAAAGGCGAGCCGTCGTCTCCTTCCTCGTAAAAATAGTTGCATAGAACGTTGTATATTGCAAGATCCATATTGCATGTAGTATGTTTCATAATGCATGTTGTATATAACGTGTTTCATGTTGCACTTTGCATTTTGCAAGTTACGTATTGCAACTTGCATGTAGCATGTAAAATGTAACACGTTGCATGTTGCAAGTTAGGTATTGCATTTCGCACGTTGCATGTTGAATGTTGTTTGTACCATGTGGCATGCTGGATGTTACATGTTGCATGTAGCCTATAGAACTTTGCATGTTGCAAGTTAGGCGTTGCATTTTGCACGTTGTTGCATGCTCATACAACATGCATCATGTTTCATGATTCACCCCATGTCACACACATTTCTAGGGTACTAGCGGTGTCTTAATTTTACTATTCATTTCAGCTACCTTGAAAATAATGGATTCGACTCAAATATCGGTCATATGTCGTCATATGTCACCCCCTTCTTACCATCACCACCATTCAATTCCAGACTTAAGACAGGAAATTGGCACATAACAGTGTCTCATAACAGTGTGACTTAACATGGGCCATACCAGCGTCTCATAACAGTGTGACTTAGCATGGGAAATAAAAGTGTCTATTAACTGTATGACTTAACATAGGACATAATAATAATATTCGGCGCGGCAGACCATTGCGGCCCAAGGCATAGCAGCTTCTCGCAACCATTTGTGTTGAGCATGTATATTTTTGCACACAAATGCCGCATCCGAGCGGCGGATTGAGAAGCTTTCCGTGGCGTGTTATTACTCTCGGACACTTGTCAAACTTTCGCGAGAGGTGAGACACCGTGAAAAATACGTTTGGTGTTACTGGGATTCGAACCACAAACCTCCTGCTCAGAAGCCATGCTCTTATCCACTGAGCCACGGCGCCCTGGCATGGGACATAACAGTGTAACTTTACGTGGGCATAACAGTGTAATTTAACACGCAACATAACATTGTCTCATAACATGGGACACAACAGTGTCTCATAACATGGGACATAACAGTGTGACTGATCATAGGACATTGGCATGGGACATAACAGTGTCTCATAACTTGGGACACAACAGTGGGACTTAACATAGGATATCAGCATAGGAAATAACAATGTCTCATAATAGTGTGACTTAACATGGGACACAACAGTGTCTCATAACAGTGTGACTTAACGTATGACATTGGCTTGAGACACAACAGTGTGACTTAACATAGGACATAACAGTGTCTCATAAGAGTGTGACATAACAGTGTCTCATAGCAGTGTTATATTTAAAATTTATTTTGAACTTGTGCTCCTTATTCTAAATAGAGTAACACAGTGTTAGGTAAAAAAAAAACAACAAAAATGTTAGCACAATTTGTGATAAACGGACATTCTTAACCAAAAGTAAACGATTCCATACCATTCCTTGAGTCCTCTTTGTTCCCGTGGCAATTGATACGCATTGCTTGTGTGTAGATTATTAAGGAATCATTAAAGAATTTTTTATTCCAATCGTAAACGTCAGCCATTCCAAGCAATGACAGCCGTATCGCGTATCGCGTGTCACGTATAATTATTGAGTACAGAATCGTGTTTATGAATTGATGTTTTAAAATTTCCTTAATGGATGGAGTTGACGGTTTTGTGTCGGTGGAGAGGAGAGTTTTTATTTTATCTCCGGAAACAAACATGGAGTCCACTCGCCTGATAAATGTACTCCGACTTATATGAATTATCTATTGACAACGTTGTTGTTTTTAGCCGGAATTGTTTAGCAAGCATTTACTCACACGCTCCACATATTGAAATAAAAATTTAAATGTTTCATTCACTTCGTGACATGAGATCCATCGTCGTCACATGACTATCTATGGCCAATTAAAGCACAAAACAAATTGGTTCTTTTTCCGTTCAACAGACTCTAACATCACTTAGCACGTACCATATTATTAACGTGTCGACGCGGAGCACGCGACTACAGGGTAGCTATCCTCGAGCTTCAACCTCAGCAAATACAGTGGTTGAGGCACTACAGGAGGGAGATGACAGGGGGTTTCGGTGAATACCCAAAAATACATTAGTGACAGACAGCCAATCAAAGCCATTATTGGGACAGGAGGCAACAATTAGAACCTTGTTAGACAGTGCCGACAAGCTGAGCTGGCTTTGTGTAATCCAAAGTATGGAGGACATAACCCTATAGTATGGGTGGCAGGTTACAGCAAAATAGACGGCAATGAGAGAGCAGTAGACGTAATTAATTTCTTTATTAAGTTATACTTCACTTGGTGCGTTGCGTTAAGGGTACAATTATGAGCGTTACGAAAGTGTGACATGATGATTTAATTTTTCTACTGTCCGCAACGAAGTGCTGATCAACCCAATATCAAGTACACAAATATCCAGTATTGGGTACTGATCAACCCAATATCCAGTACACAAACCCACCTAACCCTAAATTCAACATAAATTACACTCGGTTGAAGTGGAACGCGAACAAGAAGAAGAAGAAGAAGGCATACTTTTAGACATCGTGTAGAAGTGATTTTGTGTTATTGAATGCAGTGGATCTCAAACTGTAAGTAAGATTACTCGTAGAAGGCTTAGACTGTGAACGTGAAGTCTTTGGGAAATCTTTTGGTGGACGTTTGTGGATATTTGGAGGTGTGTTTGGGGTCTTTTGGGTCATTTGAGGGTCTTTTCGGAGTCATTTAGTGGTCTTTGGTCTTTTGAGGGTATTTTGGGAATTTTTTTTGGATCTTTGGGTCCTAGCCAAAAACAAAACGGGGTTTTTTGAGGGTTCTTTTTAGAGTCTTTTAATGGGTCTTTTGGCAGTCGTTCTAGGGTCGTTTTTGAGCCTTTTCAGAGTCTTTTGTGGGTCTTTGGTGGGTCTTTTGGTGGGTTTTCGGAGTTTTGGCGTCTTTTTGGGGTCTTTTAGGAGGTATTTTGGGAGTCTTTTGAGAAGCCTATTCGTAGCCCTTTTGGAATTCTTTTGGCGGTCTTTTGGTGGTCTTTTAGGGGGTATTTTTATATATTTTCAAAATAATATAATATATGTATGTCAATCCAATAGTCGAATACATGTTTCTATATTTTATATAACAGATCATCCAGTTGGGACCTTTTGTTGCGCATTGCACTCAACCATTGTTTAATTTATGTTTATATAGCATCGTGCCAAAAAATTGAATCGATCTCTCTGTACTTTATATATACATTACTTTACTATCTCCCCTTACTCCTCTTATCATACTACTCGCATGGTTTTTTGGCAGGCAAATTACCCTTTATTCTTCCAATCACGCCAAAGAAGTATAACTTCTAACGCGCGTACACAAATTAACGCATCCACTTTTTTTAACAAACAAGAACTTTAAGAACTATTAGTTAGTAATCAACAAATAACCTACTGACTATAGTCGCGTTCTATTGGCCTAAAGAGTACAATTCTACACTTCAGTTAATTGAGCGAATCTTCGCTTAAATTGAGCTTCTAAACTGAAGAGACTGTTCGATTGGTATTGGATTCAGGTAAATGTCAATGTTACTCATCTGAAGTAACTTTATCTTCTTCAGTTGCCCAATTTTTAACTGAAGTGAAGAGTTGTCAATCGAACAGTCTCTTCATTTCTTTTGCCTCAGATATAGCAACAAATTCAGTCCAATCGAACGCGGCTTATATTAGATAGCAGATATGAGTCAGCTAATTTAGCAAAAACATAAACCATAAGTACTAAAAAGTGTACATTTACCAACTTACTTTTACATTCTGTTATCGTTCTGTTATGTTTTTCTTTTTGCAAATGTTAAAATTATGTTTGTAAGGGGTGTGCGCTTACCAACAAACATGTTCAGCCTATTCGCTCGTTTTGGTTAAAAGTAAAATGTGACAACTATAATCTTACGTTTCGATTATCATCTAAGTGCACTTAATCGTACTTGAAAACGTATAATGTCGTCGGTTTTTGAAACTAGCTTATGCTTGAGCCCTGAGGACGGAGGGGTCTTAATTATAGAAAATGTATAAAAAATTCAAATCTGATAGAATCCTAGCGGAACTGATAAAATTAGGAGGCCCCACAGTACACCAAGCAGTTCATGAAATAATAGTGCAAGTATGGGAGGAAGAAGCTATGCTAGAAGACTGGCGAAGAGGCATCCTGTGCCCCATACATAAGAAGGGAGATATCACAAAATGCAGCAATTACCGTGGTATAACGTTGTCGAGTACCGCGTATAAGATTTTCTCCTCTATCCCTCAAGACAGGAGAGCCCCATACGCTTAAGTCATCATTGGTCCATACCAGCGTGGCTTAATCCCAGGTAAATCAACAAGTGATCAGATTTACACCCTTAGGCAGGTGGTGGAAAATGTCTAGAGTTTCGAATCTCACTACATCATCTTTTTATAGATTTTAAAGCCACCAATGGAAGCATAGCCTTTATGCCATGAGAGAATTCGACATCCCAAATAAACTGACACGACTATGTAGGTTGACCATCATGACTAATGTTATAAGCCAAGTAAAAATATCCGGATAACTATCAAGCCCATTCAACATCTATAACGGGCTCCGACAGGGGGATGGACTGGCCTGCGTTCTATTCAACCTGGCGTTGAAGAAAATGGTCCGAGACTCTGACGTAATGGCTATCGCAGACGATATTGACATTGTTGGTGGAAACCAAAGAGCAGCATGAAAACTGGGGCTGCACATAAACAAGAGCAAAACAAAGTACATGGTGGCCATGTCTGCGATTAGAAGATCCAACATTGGTCCCTCAATTCAAATAGTGGAGAGAGAATTTGAAGCGTAATGCAATCGATTAACTATCTCGGGTCAACTGTACCAACCGATAACAGCGTGGAACCAGAAATACGAGCACGGTTGTTTAAAGCCAACAAAGTCTACTCTTCAAATCCAGGAATCTAACCATAACATCCAAGCTGCTGGTGTATATAAGACAATGGTCATAGCAGTACTTACATATGACTCCGAGACATTCTGACCTCTTAGCCGCGCTCGAGAGAAAAGTCTTACGGATATGTGTTGGCCCCGTATGTGAGGAAGGACTATTACGGAGACTATATAATGATGATACGAGGAGTTACCGCGATGTAGACATCATGAAAAAAATTAAGCTCGGTAGGCTCCGATGGGCAGGACACCTAGCTCGCATGAGCGAAGAGGATCCTGCTCGGAAAGCCCTTTGCGGTAGGATTTATGGAATACGAGAGCGAGGAAGGCTGGAAGGAAGGCCTAGACCAGGACGGCCACAGTTTAGGGATGCCAAATTGGTTGACATCGACTCCAAATCAGGACCGGACCGGACCGGACCCCGGTTGTACAGCCAAATATGATGATGATGATGTAGCGGAGCTATTCATACGATGAGTAGCTTCGTTACACCCATTTTATCAGTTTCATTTATTGGATCATAAAATTTCCCTTCTTTCCAATATACAGGCAATTTTCTTCCGGTCTTCCGGTATTTCTAAGTTAATATCATTAATTACTAGCTGTATATACAGAGATTTAATTTTGTATATAGATTTACAGTAAATCGTACCGAAATACACAACGGTTATTAATAAAAAAAAATGGAGGTGTGGGCCCAACACGACTTTCTCTTACGGTTATATATATATATATATATATTGTGATGCAAATCGAAACAAAAGTGAACAACAGAGTGATAACAGTGTAACAAAACTGTACAACAGAGCATTGACAATTGTAGCCCCCTCCTTAAAAAAGTTTCACTTCAATAATTTGACGTTTATAGACTACAATGTAGTACTACGTATTTACAACATGGCAACAACAAACATTATTTATTATTGTTAATGTAGTTTGTAATTTTTTTGTGGAAGTTCAACAACTCTGACTCTCAGTGAAAGAAAAATAAAATCTGGCAACCGTGTAAAAAAGCTTTTTTTGAGAGCAGCACCATCTTACGAACGACTCAACCACAGCCACCAGCACAGGTTGACAGCACCCGATGTCGTTGCTTGGTTAGTGAAGGGGATGTGGCGATGGGAGTGTGGAACAACGGATAAGCATGAACAGTCTCGACTCTCGACGTAGAACACAAAACACACTACTCATAGTCGCACACAGTCTCCCAGTGACAGCACACAGCTCTCGCGCTCGTCGATTAAGCAAAATATTCAAACAGTGGGAGATGCAGGCAAAAATAATATTCGTGTAATAGTTGTTATTGTTTTTCTGTGTTTTTTTCTTTTTCCTTTGATAGAGAGGGAGGGAGAGAGCGCGATTGCGAAGGTGTATTTTTAATTTTGTTCCGTTGGTCGGTCGGTTAAATTATTTTCAGTTTTTCTGTTTTGGTGGAGCAGCAGCAGCAGCTTTTGTGTAAACTAAAAAAATCGAACGTAGCAGAAGCAGCAGCAGCCAGCGGCAAACAAAATACAGCAGCCGTGCTGCTCAGCTCGAAAGAGAGCAGTACAGTGAACAGTGGTGAACACTAAGGCACACCACCCGCCCCCGTGCACAACGCAACGCAACGCACCGCAACCGAAACGACGAGTACGACTTTTACCCAAAAACCAACAACAATACTGCATCATATCTCGCGCGGGTTCCCAGTGGTTTTCATCTTTCGCTGTCTGTCATCCTCATCATCATCATCATCGTCCGTCTGTCCGTTCGTTATTCTTGGCTCTTCATTTTGGTTAAAATCGCATTCCGTTCTCGTTCTAGCTTCGCGCAATAAATAAAATCGCGTTAAGTGAAATGGCCATTAGCCAGAAATTCGTCCCAGAGTAGGAGTGTATAGTGGCAGAGCTCAATCAAGAGAGCGAGCCCGAATAGCAGGGAGGGTGGCGGAACTGATTGCGCGGTCACACAGAAAATCGCTTGTCAGTCGGTCGGTCGGTCGAATGGTCAGTCGGCCGGATACGGAAACGGATACGTGTACGTTACGGGTACCCCCACTGCAGCCTACAGGGTTTTGAAAAACGAAAATGGGATAAAGAGATAGTGAGAGACAGAAAGAGAGAGAGAGAGAAATGAAGAAGAGGTTGCTCCGTGAGCTACCACGGGGTGGGTTGTTGTGGTGGCGGCAGCGGTGGCATGGGTTGGATTCGGTGAAAAATAAAAACCAAAAATTCTGTGAAAATGGTGCCGTTGAATAAAATTTCTTTTTAAAATAAAACGCCATAATAATTATTGTGATAGTGGTGATGATGTAAATCGACGATAGTAGTTTCTGCAGCAGCGGCGACAGTGTATGAAAAAAAAAACTCACCGAAGCGTTGCAAATGCAACGAAGACGATGACGACGGCGACGTCGCGGTCTAGAAGCATCAGCCACACTGCTCTCACACATACATATGCACACACACATAAATCTAATCTGAACTTTTGTTTTGATTCGTGCATCATCGTCGTACCATCCGTCCGGCTGTCTGTTGGTCGCTTGGACGGGTCCCTGTCTGTTTGTCGGTCATTTTTATTTCTCAGCAAGTAATTCCAATAATTTTCCTTCTATTGATATCAGCTTTTATTTTAAAATCTCCCTCACTCTTGCTTGCCCACCTCATCAACCAAAATTGTGAATATAAATTTTTGGGTTTCTTGCTTCTTACCAGGTCTCACTTCACTCACGTCATGTCACGTCAGGTCAGTGCTAATCCTGATGTGTGGTGATGATTGCACTGCAAAATTGACTGCTTTTTCCCAGTCCCACAAAACCACAAAACTGGTCAATTTTGTGTGTGCTCCACTTATCTACGAGTACATGCCTCGACGTTCTGTGCCTCCAGGATTATTATTATTGGCCAAACCCAAAGCACTTTGCAGGAGCGGCACAGGTACACATTCACCATAGAGAGGAGAGTCCTGTCAAAATTCCATCAAAGACTTTCATGTGTTGAAATATTTTTTGTTTATTTTTATTTAACAAAAATTATATCAACTTTCTGGAATCTCTGTCTGTGATTGTTCTTTGCGCCTTTGGATAGAGCTGTAATATTATTTTTTCTATAAAACGAATTTTCGGTTTAAACTTTAAACAGCAAAGCAACAACAATAGAAAAAGAATAAAAGAGTGTGTTGTGTTGCGAAGGACTGTCAAAATAACTCGCCCACCACTGTATAACAACAATAGAGGAATAGAAGAGTGTTGTGTTGCGAAGGACTGTCAAAATAGCTCCTCCACCATGGCGCAACAACAACAAGAGAAGAATAGAAGAGTGTTGCATTTCGAAGGACTGCCAAAATTGCTTCAACCACAATAGAAGAATAGGTGTTGTGTTTAGTATTTTTACAACTACCGAAGTCGTTTCTTCCTTCCTACTACTACTTCCCTATTTTTGATCTACTACCTCACTTCGAAAAAAACAAAACAAAAAACAAAACCTGTCACTTTGTTAACACCGAATTATTAAATCATATAAAATAATTTTAGAAGGAGATAGGAGTCTTGTGGGGAAGGAATGGGTTTAAAAAATTTAGTATCGTCAGCGTAGAGAGAGATAGAGAGAGAGAGAGAGATAGAGAGAGAGCGCGCGCGGAGAGTTTGATGACCCTATCAAGATAATTTATAGTTAGGATGAAGAAAAGGGGGCCTTAATGGCTGCCTTGTGGGATACCACATGACGATTGGACAGACCTTAAGCGAACACTGTATTAAGACGATTTTCCAAATAAGAAGATATACATTTTAACAATATGGGTTAAAAGCCGAGGCCAGGCAATTTAAAGAGGATTAGTTGATTGATAAGATATCTTATCAAAAGCTGTACTGGAATCAGTTGCAACAACGTCAACTTTGTTGCCACTCTCTTAGGATGAAGGGACTGTAGTGGAGAGTTGTGGAAATGAGAAAGAATTTTCTTAGAGTCGATAGCAAGCTATGGGGAGTGTTATTTATATTGAAACGAAATCGAGTTTAGAGGACGAAGAAATATCGATGAGAGATGACTCGAGGTCGTTGTGGATGGCTAGCAAGACGCCTCGACAGGGAGTGTCTATCGTAGGGCGGGTACGATCGTCATCTCGAAAAACATTAAATGTAGGAGGGAATAACTGATGGTTATTTATGTCAGGGCATATATATATCCATCATGTCCATCATGGTGCAGCAACAACAAGCGAAGAATATAAGGGTGTTGCATTTCGAAGGACTGTCAAAATTGCTCCAACCACAATAGAATAATAGAAGAGTGTGTTGTATTCAGTGTTGTATTTTACAACTATCGAATTGGATTTACTTCCCTTTTAAGATCTACTACCTCACTTGGGTATTTTGGAGATACAAACATAGTATATTGCCAACTACAAATAGAGTTCATAGAGACTGATTCTAGGGATTTCATTTCAGCTTGGCTATCCGAGAAGATGCGGATATCCTTAGTGGATATGACATTCCTCCTCAGTCAATATAAAGCTTCTTTAATCGCCATAAGCTCTGTCTGAGGGACACTACAGTGATTAGGAAGACAGAAAGAGAGATTAAGATGTCGCCTTTTTGAGAAAAAAAAAAAAAAAAAAAAAAAACACCTCGGCCAACCAAATCATCAGTTTTTGACCCGTCTGTGTAAAAATGTATGTACTCATCTTCGAAGTAAGCGCATTCTTCCAATTGTAACCTGGAAGTTTTGTTGAATTTGAGTTGTAGTCTATGTTGCCTGGTGGAATCCTAACTAAATTCAGGATAGATGAATCACCGATTTCATTTCCGGTCCACTGGGAGACTGCATTGAGTGCGCTAGCGTCTACTTGTCTACTGAAGATGTCGAGAATGAGAAGTGCTTCGCTTCGTCATAAACAAGCTGATCTTTGAACTTTGCTTAGATTTACTGCTTTGTCTACGGCAGCCCACCATACTGTCTAGGTTTTACTACCCTTGTATATGACTAGTGAGTAATATGGAGTTGAAGATTCCATAGGTTTCCAATCGCTTTCCTGTATGAGAAGAGTGCCACTGTGGCTTTACGAACTCTTTCTTGGATATTTGGCTTTCCGCTTAGTTTTTTTTTTATCCAGAAAAAGGCCTTAGTCAGAGAAAGTTCAGCTAATGCCCATTATATAGGGAGGGTGTCTACATGTGGGATTTTGTATTTCATTGTGAAGAGCACAAATTCTGTTCTGCGGGTGTTTACTCCTTAGCCACAACGATCTGCTTATAACGTTAGTTTTTGTTGAGAGCATTTTGTAGGAATCCCCTTAATGTATAAGGGTACTTTCCTGAGACAGCAATAGCAATGTCATCCGTATAAGCGATCACTCCCTTTTCATGCATATGAGCAGCTCACTCACCACTAATTTCCATAGAATGGCCGATAGATAGGACTCCACCTTGCGGGATTCCTCTGCAGATAGATCTTCTCGCAGACGACACACCCAGTTTTGCGGTTATAATCCGGGGGTTGTGAGCAGAATATTAATCAATTTGTGTTTGTTGACGTTGTTAAAAGCGCTTTCAATGTCTAGGAATGATCCTTATAGTGTAGGGAATATTCGATAGTACGTACTAGATTATGCAGAGCTGTTTCTACACGCATGTTGATCAGTAGACAGAAGTCTCTTGTCAATTGTTATTGCGTACTTGAAATCCACGTATTCTTTCTAGTGTCTTAAGGAGGAATGATGAAAGACTCATTGGCGCTTTGGGTATGGAAATTACTTTCATTTCTCTCCATAGATCTGAAATGTGCACCAGATCAAGACATCTTTTTAGAATTGTTTCTGTTGGGGGGGGGGGCGTTAAGAAAACTAAAAGGTGTTTTGTGGGAGAAAATATAAGTAAGTTCTTTTCAGGGTTGTGTCTGAACCAAAAGCAAAACGGGAAATGACAGTTAAAATATACAGCCGTCTTATTGTGGGCTGTATTGTCAAACATATGTGGACTGTGGGTTGTGAATTGTGTGCAATGTTAAGTTAGATTCACAATAGTCTCTATTAGAGGAAGGATAATATCCGAAGTCCTTTGCAGTTCGGCTGCAATTATGCCGTCTGATCCTGTTTATGCTTTGAAGTTATGCAGAGCCCAAAGCGATTTGTCCTTATTTATAAGATCTTGCGAAATAGTTGTACTAGTGTTTTTGACCTGTTAAGGTTAAAATTACTTAAAACGTCTAGACGCAGATTAAGAGGAAGTCCAGGAGCCATTTGCTTTTTTCAAACAGCTAGGCATTGTAGGATTGGTTGAGAGAATTTTTCTTAGCATTGATACATCAATAGATTCTTTTATTTTTCCACAGTAAAGTCTTCAGGATAAACGCTTGGCTCCCCGAATTTTTTTTCTATATACTTTGAGGGATGACGGATTTTTTTTTTGGCATTCCAGTCTTGTGAGCCTGGCTAAATTAAGCAGTTTTCTACAGACGTTTCTAATGTGTCCCATATCTGCATTTCCATCAGTGTGGTGAGGTATCTTCTTACCTCCAGGACGAACAAGAGGGCAGGAAAAGAATTAAATAAATATTCCTTAATTTCAAGAGTCACATCAATTTTTCACTTTTTCCGATTTTACTTCCTTTTTCAAATCGCTTCTTGAAAGACGAGTGGCAGTACTGGCCAATTGTTTTGTGCGAAGCTCCACCACCACCATGGTGTGCAACAACAAAAATAGAAGAATAGAAGAGTGTTGCTTTTCGAAAGGACTGTCAAAATTGCTCCTCCCTGGAGAAGAAGAGTGTGTTTTGTTGTGTTGTGTTGTGTTGTGTTGCGAAGGACTGTCATATTCGCTCCACCACAGTGCAACATCAAGAGAAGATAGTAGAAGAGTGCTGCGTTTCGAAGGACTGTCAAACCACCAGTCCACCACACGGTGTAGTGTAACACTCGTGTGCGTCGTCGTCGTCGTCGTCATCGTTTATGTCGTTGTATTGTGTGGTAGGCATCGTGCAGCATTCGTGCGTGGATCCCTCCGTACACAGAATGTGTTTTTTGTTAAAAAAAAAATGATGAGCAGAACGAAAAAAGAAAATAAAAAATAATAATTAGCAAAAGTTGTTAAGCGAGTAAAGTGACAAGCGGTTTAGCAAAAACAACAAAATCTCCAACAACAAACAAGAATAGCAGCAGCCTCCGCCGCCGCCGCCGCAGCAGCCAAAGCGCAAAACGCAATCGCAATCGCGCCTTAAGGATTTCAGTTTTATTCTCTTATTGTTACATATGCACACACATAGGAATATATAAATAATTAATTAATTAATCTATATATGTGTATGGTTGTATGTGTATATGTAATAATAACTAATGTATTTGTATATATATATATTGTGCAGATTAAGTGTAGATAAACGCAGATGAGATTCTTTCAACAACAACAACAACAACCACAACCGAAATGTTATCTTGTTACGTTCAGTTGAGTTGAAAGTCTATTTCGACAACAACGGCAACGGCAACGGCAACGACAAAACAAGAATCTAATGACAACAACAACGACAACAACAACAGGGTGACCCAGTGAAGCACGCACGACACAATAGCCCCATGCACACATATATAACAGAGGGATCTGGAATCTCCTACTCCTCCTCCTCCTCCTCCGACTACTACTAAGAATACAAAATAATGATCGGGTGCCGCGCGTGCGTAAAGTGCCCCTCTCTAGTGTTTGTTAGCAACCAGGACGACGAAGGAGCAGCAGCACCCACTGCTTGACATAAGGATATTGTGAACTTAACAGCCGTCTACCATACACAAGCGAAGGTGAGTGTGAGTCTTCTTTTTATCACATCTACATATATATGGTGTAGCACTATAAGCAGGCATCAAAGCATATACAGGGTGACTGACACGAAGTGTTACCACAACAAAACGCCACAGAATTTGTATTTTCTAATGAATTTTATTGCATCAAAGTAACAAATGTTCACAAATAGTTATATCTACATATTGAATATTTAAAATACACCAGCGTCTACACATTTTTTTGGGTCGATGAGTTGAGACGTCTGATTTCTGTCTGATTTCTGATCCAGTTTTAATGACAAACAAAACTACACTCTTGATTTTAAGAGAATAAATTTGCCGCTTTCCATATGCGTGCTTCGGTGAATAACTATCTTCTTTGAACGACGAAATAAGACTGTGGATAGATTGTGTGCAGAAGAAGATCTAAAAACAAAAACACCCCAGACCCACGCATCCCAGGGACATCAAATAAATTCGAGGATTTAGTAAAATTGCAATATGCATATCTCACATGTCATGGCATGTGCGTGAAGCATCTTTCGGTGAGCCTTGTATGTAATAAAAGAAACAAAACAATGTATGGGGTGGTTTTTATTTATAGTGCGATTCATTTGTAGCCTAAATAACCGAAACCGAATCCCTGGTTAGGCCGTCATAGATAATGTAAGACAAAACTACTTTAAACCACGGTTACGGATTGCATATGGGAACATGAAATCTAACCACGAAGGAGATATTTTATTTCTACCGTATTCTACCTACCTACCTTACACCATCTTTTTATTTTATTTTTTTAAATTCTCTATATTAACTTCACTTGCCCGTGGCACGGATGTCGGTCGTCGGTTGTCGGTCGTCGGTCGTCGTGGAATCTTGCGATCAATATTTAACCCACTTCCCAAGGTCCGATTTTATTGAAATTTTGCACACATGCGTATTTCCGGAGACAACACTTTCTATTAAAATTTGAGGCCCCTCGGGCCCCGGGTTCGGGGGGCTCCCATACAAATATTTTACAAAATTTTACTCGATTTTTTTCAAATTTTATACACATGTGTATCTCTGATAGACAACAATTTTTCGTAAAAATTTTGGGGACCCCGGGCCCCGGGTTCGTGGGACCCCATAAATTTTTTTTAAAAAAATTAACCCGATGTTCTTCAGATTTAATATACGCGTATATCTCCGATAGGCAACACTTTTTGTAAAAATTTTGGTGACCCCGGGTTCGTGGGACCCAAAATTAAAAAAAAAAAAAAACTAACCCGATTTTCTTCAAATTTTATATACATATGTATCTCCGATGAAAAACTCTTTTTGTAAAATTCTTGGAGACCCCGGGCCCCAGGGTCATTGGGCTCCAATTTTTTTTTTAAAAAAAATTAACCCGATTTATTTTAAATTTTATATACGTTTGTATCTCCGATGGACAACACTTTTTGCAAAAATTTTTGTGGCCGGGGTCGTGGGCCCCATAAATATTTTTCCAAAAAATTAACCCGATTTTCTTCAAATTTTATACACCTCTGTATCTCCGATGGACAAAATTTTTTGTAAAGTTTTTGGAGTGAACGGGCCCTGAGGCCCAAGGGGTGCTCATATAAATTTTTTAAAAATTAGCTCGATTTTCTTCAAACTGATGGACATAACTTTTTGTGAATTTGTTGGAGACCATGTTGGAGCCATGAGACCCGTGTGGTGTCCATGTAAATTTTTTAAAAATTAGCCCGATTTTCTTCAAATTTTAACACATACCCATCTCCTATTAGAGAATTTACATGAAAAATTTGAATTTTTATGGGTTGTTTTTTTTTATACAGAGACTAATTGCCAAGGGAGGAGAACTCCCTGAATGACTTGCGTCACAGCAATAAGTTGGGTCTAAGTCCTTTATTAAAACTCAAAATAAAATAAAAATCGAAGGACAATGTGATTAACAATATATATCACATTCCTCACGTTTGTAGCCTGTTTCAGATTATTTTCTCAGAATTCTTCTCTGATTCATTGAAAAAGCAATTTGAAAAAACGAACACGAAAACTAAAACGGGACGCGAGTCCAAAAGCTTTCATCAATGGATTGGACCTTGACCAAGAAAATATTACAAAATTTGAGAAAATTATAGTGAAAATTATATTTAATCCAGCTTCCCAAAGTCCGATTTCATTGAAATTTTGCACACATGTCCGATGACAACACGGTTTGGACTCCTCGGGCCTCGGGTCTGGGGCATATATATTTTAAATATTTAGTAATGAGCTTATGAGCACTCATTCTTCGTCCTTCAGGAAGTTGTTGACGGCTATTTTGAAGGCCTGTAGATTATAAGATTCGGCAAACACGGAGTCGACCAATTGATTACACATCAAAGTCACTCTCGGATAAAAGGACGATTTGAAGTGTTGGGTTCTACATGAAAAAAGTTTTAAGAGCAAATCTATGCTGATTCGGCCTTAAACGAGTATTTACGTTGCTGACAAAATGACCTGGAACTACTAGAGAACGGGTTTCTAAAGCACATCTACCGTAGTAAAATTTGTAGGAAACATAGATAAAGCTCCAACATTACGTCTATGCTCCAAAGAATCAAGAGATGAAGTAATGGTTACATCGTTTATCAAACGGATAACTATCTATTCTGAACACCATCAAGATGAACCAAATGCGATCTAGGAGCCCCCACCCCCACACATATGAATTAAATTCTAAAATTGGTCTAACATAAGATTTATATAACCTTAATGCCTCAGAGGTTGGAGTGGAGAAGAAGTTACGTCAACGTCTTATGAAGCCCAAACATTGGCTAGCTCTTTTTGAAATTTCCAGGAAAGATCACTTGATACTTTTAAACCTAACAACTTAAGTGAATCTGATCTCGCAACAGGGGCACCATTAATAACAGGTGGAACGTAATGTTGAACTGTCTTCTGAGAAAAAAGACAAGGAATGAAATTTATTTGGGTTGGTTGGTTACTCCATTAGAAATGCCCCAATCGAGAACGACTTGAATATTCGACAGAATTGCATTCTTTTTGACTGACAAACTCAATGGGATCCGATAGTGCTGTATCATCAGCAAATGAATGGGGATATCACAGGTTGGAGAAGTCAAGATATATATCAAGAAGAGCGTGGGCGACAAGAATGACCCTTGAGGCACGCCAGCATTGATCCCATGTGAAGCTGAAGATATACCATTTCATACATTTTTTATTTTTAACGGTTCCAT
The DNA here is from genome assembly GCA_947095585.1 of Nephrocerus scutellatus. NCBI lineage: Eukaryota > Metazoa > Arthropoda > Insecta > Diptera > Pipunculidae > Nephrocerus > Nephrocerus scutellatus. The sequence goes on from OX352766.1 coordinate 2,237,221, forward strand.
AAATAATTCTTAATAAGCTCAGCGCACGAATCTTATTAATAAGACAATCAGGCCATACTCTATCGCAAGCTATAGAAATATCTATGGAAACAACGCTTGATTCACCTAGGTTTTCAATACTTCGCTCCAAACAATGAGTCATGATCGGGTCATGAGTTCACCTGAAGAGCGATTTTTACGAAATCCATACCGCACATCGGATAAAAGAACATTCGAATCCCAGATAGCTCATTAGTCTGAAATTAACGATAGATTCCATAACCTTCGATAGAACCGACAACAAAGCAATAGGACGGTAGTGTTCGTAGGTGCCGATTTATCCCCTTTTTTTTTTTTTGGAATCCAAATTGATGGAAAAACACCTGTGTTCATTGAGAGATGAAACAATTTGCTAAGCACAATTTTGCCAAGGTATGATGACATCTTTTCAATACTGATGGCGCAATACCGTCGCAGGCCAGTCCCTTTATTGGGGTCAAGTTCTTTCAGAATCTTAGAAAACAACCCGTGGCCGGAAATAGATTTTAGACATGCCTGGGCCTAGATTCGGGAGAATTGGGGAGCTTTGGTTAGTTAAAGGAAGGGTAGACGAAGCACGCACGAAATGAGAAGCTAAGAGATTAGCTTTCTCAATATCAGTTCTACAGGGTGACTGACACCAAGTGTTACCACAACAAAACGCCACAGAATTTGTATTTTCTGATGAATTTTATTGCATCAAAGTAAAAAATATTCACAAATGCTTCGACTTTCGAATTGCATTAGCAGTCGATTCGATTTGGCCACCGATTAGCCGCAATTGTGGCCTACAAACGGCCGACAAAGCTATTGCATGCAGCACGAAAGTGGCTCTGCGGTATTTTGGCCCATTCCCGGCGAAGCGCTTGCTTGAGATGATCCCGACACGTTGGTATTTTTTTTGTCCCAACATTGCTCTTCAAAATACCCCCTAGCGGATTTGCAATCCGGTGTATTTGATTGCCATTGGCCAGTGGAAATGAAGTGCGGATCGTTGTTTCCCAGCCAATCTTGATTGGCGCGCGCGCTTTATGACTCGGCGCCGAGTCTTGTTGAAATGTCCAGGCTCTGCGGCCGAAATGTTTTTGTGGCCAAGGCTTCAACGCTCCCTCCAACACATGATCCCGATAAATTTGAGCATGAGCATGCTGCATCCATTCGAGCGAAATGTTCGTCTCACGAGCTATTTTTCTGCCGCTACCGCGCGGATTCCGAGGCAATTTGGAGTAGAGTAGCACAGTGTTACACGTTAGGAATTGGTACTCTCCCGCGTCATCTAACCATCTTACTTCACTCACTCCCAGTATGTCCAAATTGTATCGAAGAAACTCACGTTCCAGTTGAAGAGATCCTTCACTCCTTGAATCAAGGAGCGTCCTCACATTCCAGAAACCAATCTTAGTCCGGGTACAATCGTCATTATTCGATCATTAGTTATACGAGGCGTTGTGTCGGTTTCATTAGCGGACATTTTTCGGTACCGCAGGGTGCCAACCCACGTTATCTAGACTAGAAACGCTAGACCGTTCGCATTTGCAATTTTAGCCCGGGGACCACCACTAGGAGGTTTCGCTACTGGCTCAAACCAAGTTTTGAGCAGTCACTAGTTTCCGGATCAATCGCAATGCAGATTCCCAATACTTAACTATCCTTGAAGTCGTTCTTCGTAGGGTTCTTTCACTGTTTTTGTTTTTCCGATCTTTGTTTGTGTTCTTCAGCACATTTCGAATCCCTTCACAATTCTACGTCTTCTTCTCTTTTCCCAAGGCAGGTAATTGTACCACTATTTTTCTATAAATTTTACAGTTACTTGTTTTATTTATCATTTATCAATGGAAGGTTTTCATTGATTTGTTGTTATTTCAAAAGTTCAGCAGCTTTATTGGTAGGAGAGCATTATAATTTTGCCAATGACAGTATGAAGGTCTTGATTGTACTCGTAACTTATCTGCATGTTTTGTTTCAATGTTAACATTTGATCAACAACTTTGTGTCAAAACATGTAGCGATATTTCTTAAACAGCAGCCAATCCAGAAGAGAACAACAGAAGAGGTCAGATAAAAACAACAACCACAACAAATACAATCAACGTCAAATATTGAACGCAATTTCCAATAAACAACAACATTATGGAACATTAACAAATAATTATTTAATTAAAAGGAAAATGTGCATTTAAATTTGGTCCAGTGCGTTTTGGTACCCACAGATACTGCAAGCTACCTGTACTGCACTGCACCGACTCTTACATCGCCCAGAGGGTCGTTAAAATCTTTGATGTAATGTCGATGCCTGGCTGCCCGTTTGCCTGCCTGCCTGCCTGGCTCCATCGCATGAGTAATCTCACCTATATCTTGCCAATTTCAAAAACAGATTCTCGGATTGTTTTCTTATCGGCAGGAAGTGTTTTTGATGTTTTCCCATCAAGAAACAGAAACAGAAAACCATTCGAGATATGTAGATACGTTTGTTGTGTTGACTGCAACTGGAACTGTAGCGCAGGTGCGGCGTTTTTATCGAGCATCAAGTATTTCAGTTAAAATATTATTTAATTATTTAATTAATATTATTATTTAAGTTTACTGCGCCGCAGCATTAGCAGTCGTTGATGCCATATGATGACGAATCAATTTTTATTCTGAAACAAGTGAATGTTAGTATGTATGTCCGACTACAACCTTCAATTGAGGTTTGAGAGTTAAAAAGGACCCCAAAAAGGTTGAAAATGCCCACGCTTCATATGCAGGCCGGCCCTCAGAAACGCTCCTTGATACTGAGCATCGCAAAAAAAATATCAGCTCTCTAGGACATGTCAAAGTTTCGGTTAAAAAGGAACTGAACCAAGATTCATGGCAAGTTAAATAAAAGTTTTTAAAGCTGAGAATTGTACCTAGAAATTAGTTTTTTTTTTTTAAAACTTAACTAAATCTTACAAAAAAAAAAACAATTTACTCCGAAAAAACAAATATCAATTCACTCAATGAAATTGAACTTACTCCGAAAAAATTTATTTACTCCGAAACAAATAAACAAACTCCGAAAAATAAAAAAAAAATTCCTCCGAAATAATGAAGTAACTTCGAGTAATGATGAAGTTAGAAGTTACTCCGAAATATATATATAAATTCCGAATTTACTACTCCGAAACAAAATTGATTTACTCTGAAATAACTCCGAAAAATCATTAATGTACTCCGACATAATGAACGGGAACTCCAGAGAAAATACGAATTGTATTCTAAAACATAGAATTTACTCCAAAGAAAATTTATGTACTCCGAAATAAATAAACTGAAAAAAAAACGAACTTACTACTCCTAAAAATCATTAACTTACTTCGAAATTTCAAATTTGTACAAAAAGTGTCACAAAATTTCAAGAAAATCGGGTTAATTTTTCAACATTTTGTATTGGAGCTCGAACTTCGACCCCGCTACCCGATCACTGCCAAATTTTATTAGAAACTGTTGTCACCGGAAATACGCATGTGTGCAAAGTTTCAATAAAATTTGGTTTTGGATTTGTTTCCCTTACAAATCTACACCACTGTTGGGTATCAATTCAATTTATGTTTAGGATACTTCACTGATGTGTGCAACGGACCGTAAGCATATTTTTGTCAAAAAAATTGCATTTCATTTATTATCTACACACAAGTACTTAATTGTATTTGCCAACGTATATTTAACTTTTTATATAAATTGGAAATTGTTTTTCATTTTTTCCGCTATAAGTATCAATCCTTTACTCTCGATTGGTGGTGGTGGGACCAATCGACCACGTCAGCCATTAAGGAAAGTAAAGAATTGATACTTATATCGGCATACTCAGTCAGTGGACGGGTGGTCAGTTGGGTGTGGGTTAGTGTGATAGGGAATACACACACAGTGTAGAGTTGGAGCGTGAGCCCTGCGCTTACCTAGCTTTCGCAATGAAGCATACTCATGAACTATGTACCATTCAGCAGTCCTCTTTTTCGAGAGTAAACCGCAGCCCCCGCGTTGTCGCATCCCCAGAACGAGCTGGGTCCTCAACCACAATTGTCCTCAGACTGGTCGAACCTTGCGGCACATTCCCGCGGTACCAACGCGACCTTGGTGAGGTCTGGCTTCAAGGGACTCAGCTCTTTCAGAATGAGTGCCTGGGCGATTGCAAAAGCAGACCCTGGCAGCACGTTCGTCCGGAACCTCGTATCCTATCATTTGACACTAGGATATCAGCTCTAATATCCTAGGCCGCCTGGGATAGAAACTATCCCAGGCACAACGCAACGCTATTGTATGGTAGGAGCGCTTCATGCTTAAAAACAGCGCCCATTCTGACATTTTTTAAAGAAGCCCCCTGCCACTATAATCTACTGAGTGTGACCAAGTATCAGACTTATAATAACGAGACAGCTAAGTAAGATACAGCGGCCCCCTCGGGGGATCTATACCGAACAGTGGAACCGATCTTTGCATCAATTTGGAGAAAGCAAATCTGTTGCACTCGATATTTCCAAGGCATTTGACAGAGTTTGGCATCGAGCTCTTTTGTCCATCGTGCGTGTTTATGGAGTCGATGAAAAACTGCCTCACTGGATTAGAAGCTATCTTTCAAGTTATCTTGGACGGTTTCAAGTCTAAAATACATCACATAAATACTGGCGTTCCCCAAGGCTCTGTTCTGTCCCCGACACTCTTTCTCATTTTTATCAATTCATTCTTTCGCCGATGACAGTACTCTTTACTTCTATTTTAAGTTTGAGGCACGTCCCTGCACTTCTCATATGGAACTTAAACAACAACATATGTTAAGCTCTTACAATTCTGGTCTCTGGAGAGGATATTAAAATGGTTTTATGGATTAAAATAATATGGCTCGCCATATGGATAGTTGTTATTCAGTCTACACACTGAATTATCTTAAAAGCTCAATAGTAACCATTTCATTAAAAAAAAAAAGCCGTTACAATATTGAATATCAGTTCATCTTCGTGGTAACTTTGCACAGCTTGACGAAGCTTACTGTTTACTGTATAACGTAGTTGTGAAAGTACAGACTGATATTCGTCATTACCTGTGTTGAGAGTCCTGTTGAAGATCCTCTGAAGGCGTTTCCTCAGCCGTTGCTTGTGAGCATTCTCGGTTAGGTTTTGAAAGCGATCCCTGCGAAGAGCGATCGGCAGAAAGATCGATTGCTAGGTTCACTTAAGTCTTGAAATTTCTGATAACATCATCGATTTCACTATTCACCAGTCGCCTGCATACTGATTCGCTGATTCGACCTCTATGGCGATATGATCCGAGTCACTATCACGCGCTAATCAGGAATAATTCCTTAATTCTGGCAGAAGGATGACGAAATTTGTCGTTGCCAAGAAGAACTCCAGCGTGGCCGGTGTCCGAGAATATGTCTTCCGGGGCTGTGAAACTACAGCCATGGTATGCTGATGAGGATTTGGATCCAGCGTGGATGTTATCCGAGAATATGTCTTCCGGGGCTGTGAAACTACAGCCATGGTATGCTGATGAGGTTTTGGATCCAGCGTGGATGTTATCTGAGGATATGTCTTCCGGGGCTATGAAACTACAGCCATGGTATGCTGATGAGCATTTGAATCCAGTCAATAGGCATTGCAATGGCCTTTCCTTGATTGTTGCACACTGCATCTTGCCATTGGTTGTGCCAAGCGTTAAAATCCCCTCCAACCACACAGTATTCAGTGTGCCCAGAGGAGATGCCGCAGACAGTTGGCAGATCCCAGTTCGATAGTCTGTCAGCAGCTAAAGAAGTTCCTATAGGAAAACATCCTGACTGGAAGGATTTTGGTCAGCTGGCTAATCATCAGCTGTGCTCATGTAGACAAAAACACAATTACGAGTACTTTGTTGTTAGAGTGAGCTTTTGGTGACATTTGCCGACAAAAATTTGTCGCTCTAGACGTCCCGCTATGAAAAAAGGACCCAAATTGGGGTTAACACCCGGTTGAGCCACAACTGAGAATCAGATTAGTATGCAGTTTGTATAGGAAACCAGAAATTTGTTAGTTAGTAACTTTTGTTACCGCAGACTGCGATTCGCGGTGCCAAGACGGTGATGGTGACGGTGACGGCGAGGGCGACGACAACAAGCAACAGCAACAACGACGACCCACCCGTTCTCAGGGAACGACATTGGGAGTCCATCGTTTTTTTTTTTTTTTGGTTTTTTGATTTCGTTCTTCCTTTTTTTTAATCTTTTTATTGGTTAGTTGCGGTTGGATGTGTGTTTTATTTTGGTTATTAGAGAGCGAGCGAACGTTTTGGTTGTGCGGCGTGCTGTGTCTCGTTGCCGTTGTGTCGTACCGCGCAGCTCATATCTCGTCGCCGTCGTCGTCGTTACTCGCTGGCTGGCACGTCGAGAAGTCGAAAGCATAAGTTGCGCTCGCTTTTTTAGCTGGCTACCTACCTACCAACGTACCTACCTACCTATCTACCTATGTGCGATTTCAATCCACACACATGTGTGTATCTATATAATCATTCAATATAAATACGTATCTATGTACAAAGGGCAATACATATGGAGCGGAATGTTTTGTTTTTAGACTTTTGGCTTGGGTGCGCTGTGTGTGTGTTGTTTTTGTTGCAATTTTTTTGTTGTTATTCTCTTGGATTACTTTTATTTTTCATTTGCGTTTTTGCTTTGCTTCTTAAGTTTCAAGCGGGAGCGCAGCGCATCGCTCGCAGTGACACAGTCACATAAGCACACTATCGGATCGGTTCGGCTTTGACTTCGCTGCTGCTGCGCTATTTTTAGCAAGAAGGCTATTATGTTATCGCTGGTGCGCTGGCTTGTTGTCCGTCTGGGATTTTTTTGTTTTTTTTTGTTGGTTTCTTTTGTTTTCCTTTAGTTTTTAATTCGAATTTGCTGGGTCAATTTCTTTTCAATTTCATATCAATTTCCATTCAATTATCGATTCGAATGCGAGTGTCACAGCCTGTTCTCAATTTCTGTTCAATTCGAACTCGAATTTCTTTGTTCAATATCAATGCAATGCCCATTCAAATAATGATTCGAAATGAAGTGTCAATTTCAACTCAATTCGAATTCAATTATCGATTCGAATTCGAGTGTCAGTCTCTTCTTCATTTCTGTTCAATGCGAATTCAATTATCGATTCGAATGCGAGTGTCACAACAGCAAGTTCTCAATGCATGTTCAGTTCGAATTCAAATTTCTTTTTAATTCCAATGCAATTTCCATTCAAATAATGATTTGAAATTAAGCGTCAATTTCTTCTTTTCAATTGCAATTCAATTCGAATTTAATTATCGATTCGAACGCGAGTGTCAATCTGTTCTAAATTTCTGTTCAATTCGAATTCAATTATCCAGTCGAATTTAAGTGTCAATTTCCTATCAATTTCCTTTAAATTTTAATGCAATTTCAATTCAAATAATGATTCGAAGTTAAGCGTCAATTTCTTCTTTTCAATTTCAACTCAATTCGAATTCTATTATCGATTTAAATTCAAGTGTCAATCTCTTCTAAATTTCTGTTCAATTCGAATTAAATTATCGATTCGAATGCGAGTGTCACAACAGCAAGTTCTCAATGCATGTTCAGTTCGAATTCAAATTTCTTTTTAATTCTAATGCAATTTCCATTCAAATAATGATTTGAAATTAAGCGTCAATTTCTTCTTTTCAATTGCAATTCAATTCGAATTTAATTATCGATTCGAACGCGAGTGTCAATCTGTTCTAAATTTCTGTTCAATTCGAATTCAATTATCCAGTCGAATTTAAGTGTCAATTTCCTATCAATTTCCTTTAAATTTTAATGCAATTTCAATTCAAATAATGATTCGAAGTTAAGCGTCAATTTCTTCTTTTCAATTTCAACTCAATTCGAATTCTATTATCGATTTAAATTCAAGTGTCAATCTCTTCTAAATTTCTGTTCAATTCGAATTCAATTATCGATTCGAATGCGAGTGTCACAACAGCAAGTTCTCAATGCATGTTCAGTTCGAATTCAAATTTCTTTTTAATTCTAATGCAATTTCCATTCAAATAATGATTTGAAATTAAGCGTCAATTTCTTCTTTTCAATTGCAATTCAATTCGAATTTAATTATCGATTCGAACGCGAGTGTCAATCTGTTCTAAATTTCTGTTCAATTCGAATTCAATTATCCAGTCGAATTTAAGTGTCAATTTCCTATCAATTTCCTTTAAATTTTAATGCAATTTCAATTCAAATAATGATTCGAAGTTAAGCGTCAATTTCTTCTTTTCAATTTCAACTCAATTCGAATTCTATTATCGATTTAAATTCAAGTGTCAATCTCTTCTAAATTTCTGTTCAATTCGAATTCAATTATCGATTCGAATTCGAAAGTGTCAATTTACTTTCGAATAATGATTCGAAATGAAGTGTCAATTTCTTTATTTCATTCGTTTATGGACAAAGATCGTGTTCTGGAACGCTACGACCATCCTTGACTGACTCAAAGAAATGCCACAAAACACCAGATTCCTCCAAATAGAGCGCGTGGAGTTCATGCAATTTAATACAGACATCTTGGGGCTGAGTGAAATAATATGGTACGATGCCGGGGAATATTACTCCGCGACAGAAATGTAATGTTCAACTATGGTAGACCCAGCGGACAGAGATCCGAAGATAGACTTATGCTAACTCCGGCAGCACGAAGCAGCCTTATTTCCTGGAAATAACCGGATATTGACAGTCGGATTCCAGAGTAAAATAAGAAAAATTACCATCGACGAGTAAGGACAATTTTTATAGTCATTTAGGCTCCATCTACAAGCAAACGCCTAGTGGCGCTCTAAATTCTCATCAGTTTACCCTTAATCCCAACTTCGGACGTACGTTCAGAGATTCGTTCTTGAGCCGTTCAACACGTATGTGGAATGGTTTGCTTTTAAAAAATACCAACAATGGCCTTGTAGCTAAAAGCGTTGACGATGTTACAGGGTGTGTAGTGATGTACGGCCAAAAGTACGTCCCTTCGCATTAAAACGCTGCGTACACGGCAGGGGGTAAATTTAATTTTTAAATATCATTTTTTTTCACGAAATTAACCAAGGAATCATCCCTTAAAGTATTTGCCACCTAAACGGATACACCCTGTATATAGCAGTGCCAAGTCATCTGCAAACGCTACTTTATCAGCATAGAAATTAAGTTCAAGTAGTGAGTTACTATAAGTGAGGAACAATAGAGGCCCTAGAACTGAACCATGAGGCACACCACATTGAATATGTTCAATGCTACTCAAGTTACCGTTTATGTTAATTAATTGACTATTAATTACTACCCGGAAATAAGGTTTTGAAAATACTGATAACAAAGATATAGGTCGACAATTAGAAAGCAAATTGGCATCGCCACCTTTTAGCAATGGGATTACTATCGCTTTTTTTAGGAGTTATGATGGATATTGCCCCCGAATAAAACCAAGGAACAAGCGGGTTTCACCGGGTAAACATACACCAAAGAAGGCCAAGATGGGTCTGTTGGCCAACAAGGTAATGACAACATGACAGCATGGACTTTTTCAGCTTTAAAAGAGGACTCGACAGACTAAATTAAGCTTTGTTAGCTTTAAGAAAAATCTTGACAGGCTCAAGTAGGCTATGTTGGCTTTAAGGAGGGTTTCGACAGACTTTTTTGGCTGTAAGAAGAATCTCGACAGACTGAATATGACTTTTTCGGTTTTAGAAAGGGTCTTGATAGACTTAAGTAGACTTTTTCAGCTTTAAAAGACTAAATTAAGCTTCTTTGGCTTTAAGAAGAATCTGGACAAGCTAAAGTTGGCTTAATCGGGTTTAAGAAGGGTCTTGACAAACTAAGGAAGGCTTTGTTGGCTTTAAGAAGAATCTTGACAGACTGAAGTAGGCTGTGTCAGCTTTAAGGAGGGTCTTGATAGACTTTTTTGGCTCTTAGAAGAATCTGGCGGAGCTACTTCAGTGATAGACAGGCATGCTGTGTTGGATTGGTTGCCAGTGTGAGCAGAAGTGTCACTCGCGGTTGCCCCCAGCGGTCAATATGTGATCCATTTATCTGGAGTCTCATGACGGATACTCTCTTGGATCAGCTATCGGTAGTGTGTAACTGTTGCGCGTATGCTGATGATTTGCTCCGTATGGTTGAAGGCGATTCTCGTCTTGCGTTGGAGCAGAGAAGCGCCGAGTTCATGTCGATTGTTCATCTGCATACGTGATTGCTGGCACGGAAAATTTCTGTTACCAATGGTGTCGGGGAGTCGATGGATTAATATCCGTCCCCGGCATTTGGAGCGGCTTTTCGGGGAGTTTCGTGGTGGCTGTGGTTATGCCCAAACGGGAAGACAATAGTTGCGTTTGAACCAACCGGTTGCCTTGACCCATAGATCGGCGGAGATTTAGATAGCTCTCGCTCCCTGGGACCTTACATCCAGTTACACCCTGATACATCTGCAATAGAATATATTGTGGTTGGGCGTTGATTGGCGTTTCAGAACCTTATCTGTGTCTGAAGAGGACCGTGGGATAATGCGTGGTAATTGCAGGTAACTATGCTCATCTCATAGACAGTTTATGTAACACCCACTTGCTGAGCTGGTCGGTCATGTTGACAACTTTTTCATTGATGTTTTTGTTGGGGTGGGGTAAAAATACTACCACTACCTCTACCTCCCGCTTAATAGGTTTGACCTACACTACGCTGTGCGAGTTCAATGCTGACATAGAAGCCGTCCGTGTCGTGCATGAATTTCTACTTTTATTTCTGTTTTACAACCCCTTCCGAGAGCCCTTCCCTTTTCCATAGCAGAAGCACCCCTTGTGGCTGGGGATTAAGGACTAACGTCCATTATAGGCAATCTCCCATCGAATGCATATTTACTGAGAGTTGCTGCTTCGGTTCGGCTGGTGCTTAGTACTCGTAGTTTGTGTTTGGCTGCCTGCATTTTGAATACGACTCTGCTGACATACATGCCCGCCCCACTATTCACGTCATACGCCCATTCTATACATGTCGATGCATAGATGCAGATACAGAACTACACAGATAACAAGTTGGTGCATTGCATTGCATTCCATCTGTGTGCGGGGCATTAGATACGTGGCGGTCGGTCGGTCCTTATGCGATACGTGCGTGTAACCAGCACCCAACCAAACCAACCGACTCACCTCACCTCACCCAATCCAAACCAACCCAACACGTACCCGTACCCGTCAAACCCAATGCGCTATGAAAACAAAATTCATTCAACCGAAAAGTTCTATGAGGCATGAATGCGAACGAGCACAGATACACACACACACACACAGGCAAAGAACCAAAGAACGAACGACTGATAGAACGAACGGACACACCAGCGACAACATCAACAGCAGCATCATCCCTCGACAACAACAACAACAACAACAACAACAACAACAACAACAACAACAACAACAACACCAACAATAACACTGCTGTTGCGATATGAGTGAACATTTGGACGACGCGCACTTGCATCAAAATAATCATCACACGGTGCACTTTGCCCGGCCAACGCTAGTACTTATCTGAAGGAAGGCGACGCCGACGTCCACCCGCCAGCACGCCGACGGACTGTCCTACTGACGCACCGATATCAGCCAGGTTGAGGTTCAAGTGGAGTGTGTGAGTGTGTGTGCTGTGTAGTACGAAAATAAAAATAAGAACTGATAATACCACACTGTTTCTACTCCTCCTCCTCCTTCTCCACCACCGCCAGCAGTAACTTCATCACCACCTCCCCACCACTACCACCCAATCAAACATTTAATGTTAGGTAAGGTGAAATGATTTTTGTTTTCTTTTTCGTTGGTCCGTTTGATGAGATTGGGTTCAAAGTGTCCACCCTAGGTCCTCTCACCCACCCCTACTCTAATCAACCACACTAACTCACCAAAGAGATGGCGACGAGGCGGTCACATTGTACCTAAAGTAAAGTAAAAGGGAAAACGTTTGCGGTATGGTGAGGGTGGGTTATAACAGAACAGATAAACACAGAGAGTGTGGTAAAGAGTCTGCCAGAGAGAGTGATAAAGAGAGAGTGTATGGGGGGAGGGGAAATGAGTGGTGGAATAGTAGAAGTATAGTTTCCGCTTCTGGCTGTCTGTTTCTACTGTAAGCCTATAATTTGTTGTGCTCTCAAAATCCGCCCGACCGAACTACAACCATACCACTAGCAACCAATGCACACATCCACACTCAAATACAAAAAGCCAACACGTACACACACTCACACTCCTTGGGGCACGAAATGAATGGATTGATTCTGCATTTGCCACACCATCCGAACATCCACCCGATCATTCAGATCCGTCCAAACTGACAGCACACATTCCAGGATTGAGTGGCTCCTCATCGTTGTCCTCACAACAACAACAACAACAACAACCACAACAAAACATAGAACAAGAGAACATACAAATCCCCAGCTCCAAAAATCTGTCTGTAGTTTCTGCTGACACTTCTGACACGCCGCAAAAGGCCAAAAATGTCCAGTTGATGAGAGGAGACGAAGACGTAGGAATGGATTAGGCTGTACTGTACTGTACTTCTTCGTTGGCATTCACCACCCACCACACAGTGGTGGGGCTAATTATTGCCCTCTCAATAGCATCCTAATCAGATTTGCTTTAATAGGCTTTGACAATGCGCTCGTTGTCTGCTTTTGATTGGCAGTTCGAATAATTGTTGTTTCTAAAAGGAATGGTATGGTGGGGGGGTTGGGTCGGTTGCCTTCAATATGGGAAGCTTAGATAATAAGAAATATTTTATAACAATTCAATATAATTCCATACAAGTGTGAATGAATGTTGCCTTGGTTTGTATATTTCTCACTCGTAGACTAAGGTTGCATACACAATATTGGAAGCATATCTATTAGGTGGTTTAATAAGTCAGTGACTTTTCGAATAGAAGATAGTTTGATATTTGAGGCAGAAAGGCGTCTCCTTTAAGCTCGATACACATTTCGTCCAGCCTTTTCCCCATTTGCTTATTCCTTCCAAATAATAGGTTTTCTCAAGGCCCTCAAAATTAGACCCGAAACTCTTACCGCCCAGCAATTTCTTCAGGTTTTGAAAACAGGAAAAAAAAACTGTGGCAATCATTACCTTGTTGGCCGACAGACCCACCTTGGCTTCTTTGGTGAATGTTCACCTGGACAAACCCACTGTCTTGATTGTTCCTTGGTCTCTGGTGTATTGTGATGGATCCATTTTTCGTCCACAGTTACAAAACGGCGACAAAACTCCTTCGGATTGCGGCTGAACATCGCCAAACGTCAGCACACGAAATTCACTTTTTTCCATTTTCGTTAAAATTCACAAGACTGTCTGCTTTCAATGGCTGTCAAACAAAAACTAAGTGACACAGGTTGCTCAAAAATTGACATTGATCTATTAATAGATGACAGTTGACGGCAGCAGTGTTGCATTTAAAGTTTATGGGCGGGAAACTAAAAAAGTCACTGACTTATCAAACCACCTATTATCAATACTATAATATTATAAAGAGGTTTATATGTTGGCGGTAATCTTTGAAACTACTAACACAATTTCAAAAATTCTTTCACCAATATTTAGAATGAACTTTCAGGATGAATATAGGCTATAATTCTTTCATTTTAAATAGAAGGGCGACCCATTTTGTAACTAAATAACTAAAGTTGACGATTAAACGGTCAAGCGAGAATGCGTTGACTGTGTGCTGCACTGTTCGCTGCGCTACTTTCTCTCCTTTGTTTTGTACGAACATCATGCCATATAGCAGCATCATAATGACTGTGCTGCTCTGTTTTGTACGTACTATGACTGCCCATAGGAAAGACTAGGACTATGTGCTAAGTGCTTATTTCTCTATGGTTATAAGCTTTAGTACACCCCCCACCACGCGATAGTAAGAGGATGGCGTGGGTTCATGTGCGCGGGTAGCAAAGCTTCCGGGAACATTATTGTTATTTATAAAGGATTTTTCAATAGGGACATAAAACTTTTGTATCTTTATACAAACGCACCCTTAAACTTTTCTTATGACCAATGGCCAATGCCGAAACGTCGGTCATGGCTTACATTTTTATTATTTATTGTCCAGTTAGTTATTTATTTGTTCTTTACCTAAAATAGTTTTTGGGATATAATGCTCTTTGTTTCAAGTTAGAGCGAGTCTACTGTAACGTTCACGAAAGAGCAACGTTTGGAAATTGACCCATTTTGACCTGTTCAGATCCGTTCTGTAAAGCTCTGAACCGGTTCAGATCTGTTATTAATTGTTTTATATTGCTCTGACCTGTTCCGAACTGTTCTGAATCGGTTCTGACCTCTTCCAAACTGTTCTGACTTATTGCGAACTGTTTTGAACCGGTTCTGACCTCTTCCAAACTGTTCTGTCACGTTCGGAACTGTTCTGAACTGGTTTTGACCTCTTCCAAACTGTTCTGGCCTGTAATGAGCCGGTTATGAGCTGTTCTGAGCTGCTATGAGCCGGTTCTGACCTCTTCCAAACTGTTCTGTCATGTTCGGAACTGTTCTGAACCGGTTTTGACCTCTTCCAAACTGTTCTGGCCTGTTCCAAACGGTTCTGAACCGGTTCGGACCTCTTCCAAACTGTTTTGGCCTGTTATGAGCTAGTTATGAGCTGTTCTGAGCTGCTATGAGCCGGTTCTGACCTGTTCTGATCTGTTATGAGCCGGTTCTGACCCGTTCTGACCTGTTGAGATCCGTTCAGATCCGGTTGAGACCTGTTCAGACCTGTTCCAAACTGTTCTGACCTGTTCTGAACTATTCTGAGCTTGTTATATGGTCCCAAATGTACCGGGGACCTATATCCCTGCGCTGATAGAGTCATCGTGGCAAGAGTAAGGTTCAAAGAAGTTCTTTGTGATATAATCCGAAACGGGTTAAAGACAACAATCAAATGTTACTGAAAGATGGTGGGGCACACTGGTTTCCTGCAGCAACAGACAAAGAAAGCTGGCGCATGCACCCAATTACCCTAGTTGGAGAAGAGATTGTTTGATTAGCAAAGAGTTCAAATATCTTGTACTGGTATTTGACAGTAGACTGACTGACTGCCACGGAACACAGAAGGGTTCCATGCAGTTTCAGTTGAGAGTAATCCCCAAAATATTGCACTTAATGTACACCATGACAGTTGAACCAACCAATGAACACCCACGGAACAGTGGCGTGAACAGGCCAAGCTAACCGCTGCAATAAGAGAATTGGAAAAAGTACAGAGGCTGGCCTGTGTCTTAAAATAACAGGGACCATGCAAATCGGGCCCACAGTCTGAAATCAGGCAATCCTTCTTGAACTAAATGGTTTTTCAATAGAGACATAACAATTTTGAATTTAAATGCAAACGCACGCTTAAACTTTTTTTATAATTTGTCAATGTCAAAACGTCGGCAAAGGTTTTTGTTTTTATTGTGGTGAAGTTCATGAACGAGCAATGTTTGGAAATAACTAAAAATACGCAAAATTGCCAACATTCCGGCCGATATGTGTGGAAGAGTGATGGAAAATTGGCTCTAAATCGCTGCAAACGTACTCGCGGTGGTCATATGATACGATACATAATTTTATACTTAAATCTGATATGTGTGCTACACCTGGAATTAATTTCATTCTGATGTCTCAATTATTCTGTAATTTTATTTAATTACAAAATTGTAACGTCGTTATTGAAAAACCCTTTTATTTCTGTGTGAATTAGTCAGCCCTTTATATGGAGCCATGCCTTTTTGTCCTGTACTATGAATCCTCTTCCTGCTTCCGCGATAATTGATATGCATTTAGGATATGCTTGTGTGTAGATTATCAAGGAATCATTAAGGAATTTTTCATTCCAATCAATTCGTAAAGGTCAGCCAGCCATTCCAAGCAATGACAGCCGTATCTCGTATTGCGTGTCACGTGTGATTATTGAGTAGAGAATCGTGTTCATGAATTGATGTTTTAAAATTTCCTTAATGGATGGTGTTGTCGGTTTAGTGTTGGTGGTGGGGGAGTTCTTTTAATTCCGCAAATAAACTTGGACTCCCTGTCCACTCGTCGCCTGATAAATGTACTCCGGCTTGTGTGAATTATCTACAACGACAACGGTGTTCCATCTGCCATTTAATTATTGTTTTTAGTCGGAAATGTCGGGATAAATACCAAAGTGTCACAGACTGTCATGACCAAAGCCACGCTATCTTGGATTGTGCTAAAATTAACTTCTATGGGTCGCGACCGGTCGGTCACGCCAAGTATTATTATTATAAGGATATCAAAGGCGCTGCAATTACTATTTATTCAGATAGTCAGACGTCCTGCAATCCCTAGAAAAACTAGGCTGCTTACTTGGTCAAAAAAGGGATTGCTGGCAATGACACTGCGGATGAACTGACTTTGCTTTTCAAAGAACGGAGCTCTTCAGTAGACTCACGGACTACTGGCTAAATGAAAAATCCGCTCCTGGGAAATACAATAGCTTTGCCAATTCCAATAATAAAGTAACGCAGAGTTTAGCCCATTTTATAGACTCCTACATTCATATAAGGACTTCCTTGAGTAAGGAATGTCTAAGAAAGATAGGTTTTCTTACGGTCCATTGGGGACCGTCTCAACAGCTACACACTGAAGATAGTATTGTGACTTAAAAAGATTAAACAACAGCATCTTAGAAGAGATCTATGTATAGTAAAAAAAAACCAACGACAAACATAATCAGAATGAGAACGATGCTAACTTAAATTTTGCAAGACGCATCCGATAACTATGTGAGTTGCATGGCTCAATGGTTAGAAAGAACACTGTGTGAAAGAAGGAAGAGCGTGTGTTGGGTTCAAATCTCAGGTTTGTGCACAAGTTCGAGTCTTTTTTTTATATTTTCCTAACACTATCTACAAATGTCTCGGTGTTGTGCAATTTCACTCACAAGAATTGCATTCGTTTCGACTGACAAACTCAATAAAAGCAGAAAGCGTTGTATCATCAGCAAATGAATGGGGATATCACAGGTTGTAGAAGACAACATGTCATTGATATATATCAAGAAGAGCGTAGGCGACAAGAATGACCCTTGTGGCACGCCAAAAAAGATTCCATTCAAAACATTTTTTATTGTATGGTTCCATAAATAATACTCAATGCATGCAACGAGAGAGGAGTGTAAATTGAACGACGAATCCTATTTAAAAGATGCAGTACATCACTCGTTTCGGAATAATTTCCCTATTTCGGAGTAAAGTAATGATTTTTCGGAGTTATTTCATTTATTTCGGAGTAAATACTATATTTTCGGATAAATTAATCAACTTTTCATTATTCCGGGTTAATACATTTATTTTCGGAGTAAACTATATATTATTTAATTAATACTTTTATAACATTACCTTTATCAATATATTTCTTTCGTTGTTACTACATTTATTTCGGAGTAATGATTTTCCGGAGTAAAAGATTTATTTTCGGAGTAACTGAATAATTTAATTCTATATTATCGGATAAATTAATATTTTATTCGGAGTAAGTTCATTTATTTCGGAGTAAATTAATGAGTTTTCAAGGCAAGTTCATTTATTTTTTGGAGTGAGTACATATTTTCGGAGTAAACTCTATATTATCGGCCTAATTCATGTTTTCTTCGGAGTAAACTAATGACTTTTCAAAGTTAGGTAATTCTTTTTGGAGCTTTCTTCGGAGTTAATTCGGAATTAATACATTTAATTCTGAGTAGTTTCTATTTTCTCGGTTGTGTTCATAATTTTTTCGGAGCGAATGAAATATATGTCGAAGTAAATTACTGATTTTTAGGAGCAAATATATTTCTTTCGGAGTTAGTTATTTATTTCGGAGTAAATTACTGATTTTTCGGAATTTATATATTTATTTTGGAGTAAATTTTATTTTCTCGATTAACTTCATAATTTTTCGAAGTAAATAAATTATTTTCTGAGTAAATTAGTGATTTTTCGGACTAATACATTTATTTTGTATTGAATAAATTGTTTTGAGAGTATATTCTACTTTCTTTAAGTTCTAGTTAGGTTTAAAAAAACATTAATTCTTGAGTTAATTCCTCAGTTTTAAAAACGTTTATTTAATCTTGGTTCAGTTCCTTTTTAACCGAAACTTTGACATGTCCTAGAGAGCTGATATTTTTTTTGCGATGCTCAGTATCAAGGAGCGTTTCTGAGGGCCGGCCTGCATATGAAGCGTGGGCATTTTCAACCTTTTTGGGGTCCTTTTTAACTCTCAAACGTTTACGCCTACAAATTGAAGGTTGTAGTCGCACATACATACTGACATTCACTTGTTTCAGAATAAAAATTGATTCGTCATCATATGGCATCAACGACTGCTAATGCTGCGGCGCAGTAAACTTTAATAATAATATTAATTAAATAATTAAATAATATTTTTATTGAAATACTTGACGCTCGATAAAAACGCCGCACCTGCGCTACAGTTCCAGTTGCAGTCAACACAACAAACGTATCTACATATCTCGAATGGTTTTCTGTTTCTGTTTCTTGATGGGAAAACATCAAAAACACTTCCTGCCGATAAGAAAACAATCCGCGAATCTGTTTTTGAAATTGGCAAGATATAGGTGAGATTACTCATGCGATGGAGCCAGGCAGGCAGGCAGGCAAACGGGCAGCCAGGCATCGACATTACATCAAAGATTTTAACGACCCTCCGGGCGATGTAAGAGTCGGTGCAGTGCAGTACAGGTAGCTTGCAGTATCTGTGGGTACCAAAACGCACTGGACCAAATTTAAATGCACATTTTCCATTTAATTAAATAATTATTTGTTAATGTTCCATAATGTTGTTGTTTATTGGAAATTGCGTTCAATATTTGACGTTGATTGTATTTGTTGTGGTTGTTGTTTTTATCTGACCTCTTCTGTTGTTCTCTTCTGGATTGGCTGCGTGTTAAGAAATGCTGTTTCGTATTTTGGCAAAAAAATTAATAAACATACCACCGATTCGAGATTCCGAGAAACGCTTAATATGATATTGCTATTGCCGTTAGTCATCAATACTTTGGCAATGCGTTTTGGACAGATTTTACGAAACATTGGCCGCAGTTTTCATTTTCAATTCTGCAACGAAGTGCACAATAGATGTTCGGTATCCAAAGAATTGTTACATTGGCAAGAATATCGCAACAGAGTTATAAAATACAGTGACTAAGCGCAGTGATAGTGGCTGATAGTGGCGATAACATTTACTGTTAAACTTCGGCATCTTCAAAAAATGGCGTGAGTTTGACATTTTTGGTTAGGATCAGTGTTCCCAGACAGTTAAAACATTTGTCTCCTTTGTTTATTTTTCTATCCCAATTCCAAAAAATCCCCTTTTTTCTTTCAAGAAATATTTTCATACATTTTTGTATGAAAAAAGTAAGAATCTTAGTCGCCTGATAACAGTTTTTTTTTATGAAAAAATTCGGTATGGACCTTTGGGGAGTCGTTTAAGGGAGTTTTAGGGGGTTTTTGAGGGTCTTTTGGGGGTCTATGGAAAGTCTTTTGGGTTGATGGTCTTTTCGGCCTTTTTAGGCGTTTTTTGAGGATCTTTTTGTGGTCTTTTCGGAGATTTTTAAAAGTCTTTTGAGAGTCTTCTTGGGGTCCTTTGGCGGTCTTCTTTAAAGTAAAAAAAGAACATATAAAGGTTTGCAATAATATCCCTAAATTCGTAAAGACTTTCATCAGTATTTTCATAATAACTCAGCTTATTGAATAATATACTATATACTCGTATATTATTGTTTATTTAAAAAAAAACAGTGCGTGTAACCTTTACGCGTGGTGTAAGTGAAACTTATTTGATGTTGTGGGGTAAAAAAACCTCAAGAGACCCATAAAAGAACCCAAAAGACCATCAAAAGCGTCTCAAAAATACCTCCTAAAATCCGTCAAAACACTCCAAATAATCCCCCAAAAGACCCTCTAAAGACCCCATAAAATAATCCAAAAAAAACCCCAAAACATTTGCAAAAGACCCCCAAATACCCCAACATCTTTGAGATCTTTTTAACTTTCACGCCTATAAATAAAAGGTTGCACCACCCGCACAAACAGCCGCACATCTCGACATGGGGGATTGCATTATTATTATTAAAGCCGCCCATTCAATTTCCAGCAAATCTATGGCACAATGTTTGTGTATTCGGTCAACAGGAGCAGGGTTAAAATAAAAAGATAATACATTTATTTCGGAGTAATCACAACGGACCTTTATGGCCTAAGTGCGTCGGTTTTGACGGAAGGCCACTTCAACCTATTTCGGAATAAATTCTATATTCTCGGTTAAATTAATCTTTTCTTCGGAGTTAATTAATGATTTTTCGTAGTTGAGTCCCTTATTTCGAAGTAAGTATCTTTTTTCAGATAAATTTCGGAGTTAATACATGAATTTCGGAGTAAATTCGATATTCTCGGATAAATTCATATTTTCTTCGGAGTAATTTAATGATTTTTCGGAGTTAGAGCATTTGCCTTGGAGTGTCCAGAAATCGCAAGGGTTTCCCCTCCAGACAACCGGTAAAACCGAGTAACCTAGCAAACCTGCGCGTCGATCTCCGGAACTCCAAACTAGAGAAAATGAATTAAAAATTAAAAAACTAATAAACTAATTTATATATTTCGGAGTATGTACATATTTTTTGGAGAAAATTCTGAGTTACTAAATCTTTTTCGTAGTAAATTCTATATTCTCGGATATAAATTCATCTTCTCGTCTTCGTAGTTAGTTCCTTCATTTCGGAGTAAGTACCTATTTCTCGGAGAGAATTTGGAGTTAATACATTTATTTCGGAGTAAACTCTTTATTCTCGGTTAAATTCATCTTTCATCTTCGGAGTAAATTAACGATTTTTCGTAGTTAGTTCATTTTTTTCGGAGTAAGTACTTCTTTTTCGGAGAAGAATTCGGTGTAAATATATTTATTTCAGCGTAAAATCTATTTTCTCGATTGAAATCATATTTTTTTTGGTAGTAAATGATTTATATTCGGAGTAAATTACTGATTTTTATGAGCTGATATATTTTTTCGTAGTTAGTACATTTATTTCAAAGTAAATTAATGATTTTTTGGGGGTGAATTACCGATTTTTCGGAAGTAATACATTTATTTCGGAGTAAATTTTATTTTCTCGATTGAAAATTTCGAAGTAAATTAATTGTTTACGAAATAAATTACGGATGTTTCAGAGTTAATATATATATTAGTTAATAGATTTTTTTCGGAGTAATACATTTATTTTCGGATTAAATGAATTTTTTCGGAGTACATTTTTCTTTAAGTTTTAGTTAAGTTGTTGTTTTTTTTAAAAACTAATTTCTGAGTCAATTCAGAAACTTTTTCTTAACTTGCCATGAATCTTGGTTGTCTGACTGTTTCAGTTCAACAGTAACTTTGACACGTCATAGAGAGCTTAAATTTTGTCATCATATGGCATCCTCGACTGCTAATGCAATTATTCAAAAACTGTAATGCTTGCGGCCGGCGCAGTAAACTTAAATAATACTATTAATTAAATAATTAAATAATATTTTTATTGAAATACTTGACGCTCGATAAAAACGCCGCACCTGCGCTGGCCAACTGGCGTCGTAGGTAGTCAGCTACAGCTACAGTCAACTCAACGTACGTACATATCTCGAATGGTTTTACTGTATCTGCATCTGTGCCTTGATTGAAAAACATCAAAATCAAAAACACTTCCGCCGATAAGAAAACAAATAACAATCCGCGAAACTGATTTTGCAATCAGCTGTGCAGTTGGTGGAGGTGCAACAGGTGGTCATATTATTACTATGCTTTGCAGTCCTACAAAAGATGAGCCGCAGTTTTCCATTTTCAATTCTGCAACGCAGTCCTCACTTTCAGTTTGAGATCAAAAGCAACAGAATATCACAACAGTGACTTAGTGCGGTGCGATAGTGGCGATAACATTTACTGTTTAACCAATAGCTTGGCATCTTCAACAAATAGAGTGAGTTTAATATTTTTGGTTAAAAAATATTGATACATATACCTATATTAGATATTTGTTTTAATTACAATCAAAGTTATTTTCAAGATCAGTTTCTTATAAAGAGAAAGATTTTTTCAATTGGAACGCCCCATTTTTACAACAGTGTTTCTAAGCTATGTGTTATATTAATACCAGGATTTGTTTTACACTTTAACTCATTTATCTTGGCCATTCATTCTTTGGAAAATCACACGCTTCAAGAACGCTTGTGAATTATTCAAATTTTGTATCAAAGTTAACTTTCGTTTGTGAAATGTGCGATAAAGTTTAACGGCTTCGTTAATTGGTGAATTTTGAGCAATTCAGAGACCGTAAGGCCAATTGTATTTACGACTTACAAAACGTACACATCGAGGGTCCTTGGTATTCCTACTTCTTTTTACAAATCGTACATATCGAGGAGTCTTTGGTATTCCTACTTCTTCTTCAAAGATGCTGTTTACCAGCAGTCACAGTCAGTCAATGGAGAATGAAGATCGCATGCTATGTGCTTATTTTTTTTTGGGTACATTTTGAAGAGCATATATGACTTGGAGCTTAGGTGGAGTCAAGAAAAGGCAGGCACCATTCAGCAGCTGGCCAAACAATCGAGTTATTGAAGTCGAAGTCTCAATTGGCCAGCTCATTCGTCTGATTAAATGCCTCTGGATTATTGTTCTTTAGAACTATGTCCGATCTTCTATCTATCTTCTATCTAATCTAATCTAATCTAATCTTCTATACGACTTCTCATGTCGCATTAACATGGGCTTCTGTCAGATTTTTGTACTGAATAAAAGTGGCCATTCTGCTGGCCTGTTTACTCCCACCAATTAAGGCATTCCTTGACAGGGTAGGTTTATTTCCTCCTTAGCCTAATAAATCCCTCCCATTCTTGCAGCCAGTTCATCTCGGCGATGTTGCAGCATCACACACGCTCACTGACTATGACCTCGTTGATCACAATCCAGGCTTCTTTGGTGCCCACCATTGGTTGAGTCGGGCTGACTCGCTCTCCAAGTAGCGGCCTCCTGTCATTAAATATCGCGCACACTCTTGCAGTACGTGTTCTGCATTCTCTACACTGATCTTGCAGTGAAGACAGAATGACTTGTACGTGTGCTTGAATTTGTGAAGATATTAACGAAAACATCCATGTCTCGAAAAGAACTGCGTCAGGTGGTACCTCTCCATGTTTTTTTTTTTGGCTTTTGTTTACTTTACTTGTTGGTTCGTGAGGTCTCTGTGGTTGATTCTATTGCCAAGATGTCAATGATGCCACCCTGTCTGCTATGACTCCTGCTGCATCGGTGGAGACCATCCAGAATGCGCAGCAGCATATTCTGAGCGACGGCAGACTGTACGCTGCTGTAACTCCTTTAATGTAGGTGGCGCAAGAAGTCGCCGTGTACCGCATACATTAATATCGAGGCATTGAGCCTTGCTAGCAGTTTTCTTATAGGCTGCTTAGGCGATATCCTCGCAAGAGAAGAGGATGCCTTTTCACTGGCATATCTCAGATGCTCCTTGAAATTAAGCCTGTAGTCCAGCAGGACTCCGAGTTTTTTTTTTATATGTGGGCTTGATGTGATGCTATTTCCGCCGACTCGGATTGTCACTCTTTCCACCTTTTTCCTGCTACTTATCAGTACAGCTTCGCTTTTGTCAACCGCTAGCACTAACCCGACTTCATGCAGCCAATCTCTGACATCCTGGATCATTTGATCACATGTTTGCGTTACCTTCACGAGTGTTTTGGCAACAACCACTATATCATTCGCGTATCCGGCGATTTCTACTCCGGCAAGTCGTCTAATTGTTACAATGCCGTCATACATCACATTCCATACTAGCGGTCCAAGTAGAGAGCCCTGTGGTACTCCCTCGGTGACTTTGTATTTGCCCTCCTCGGTGTCATATAACATGATTCTGTCACTGAAGTAGCTCGCAATGATTCGCAGCAGAAAGTCTGGTGCCTGGCTGGTTTAGTTAAGGCAACCAACGTTTTGTCCCACCGCGGCGCAGCATTTCTTATCCCCGCTTTTCCATCTCGTTCCTGCAGTTGCATTGTGCGCGATTGGGTTGTTCGTTGGGAATAAGGAGAGATCAGCTGATCGGCGCCAATCACCACCCGCCTGATTTGGTTGTTCTCCAACGATGTGCTGCTACTATTCACATAGAGAAGCAAAAGTACGATGAGTGGCGGAGTGGCGGAGGAGAGGAGGAGGCGGCGAAAGTGATTCGATGTTGCAGAGCAGCAACTTTGTGTTATTTTTAGAGCACAATTTTTGTTTGGGTTTACTGTGGCGTTCAAGCGTACCTAGATACAGACACACACACACACACACACATGCTTGAATATTCTACGAGCGGAGGCAGCTCTGTGTGCGTGGTGGGGTGTTAGTCGTTCAGTTGGTTCGTCGGTCAGTTGTGTGGTGCAGGGGGGGCGAACCGAGAAAAAAATCCAAAATCAAAAACAAAAAACGCTGCAGGAACACGAATTTCAGTGCTCCATCATCTTTTTGTGTGGCGTTTTCCCCGAAACTGTTTTGGGAACTAATATGCATGTGTGTGTGTGTAGAATATTTCCTCCTATTCTAGCGGGTGAGAGTGTTGCCGGCCCGCGCGCCAGCCTCGCGAACTATGACCTGCATGTGTGTATGCGAAAGAAGGCGCTGCTACTGCTACTGCTACATCGCTAATCGGTTCATTTGGGCGCAAAAACAATAAATCCAACAATTGAGAAGGGAAAAGTGGGTGGTTCAGTTGCTGCACCGCCGCACCACCAATAAAATGTCATGTGTGTGCAAGTATCTGTGTGTGTTGAGAGCAGAGAACCAACTATGCATATTCAGATTCACATCACACTGCGTCAGCGACAGGAAGGGAGCCAACAACAGAAAAGCCATATGGGATGGATGGCTGTTGGGTAATTTTGGGTTTCCCGGCGCACATCACCGGCGTGTGCGAATAGTGAGTGCATCTGTATCTGTAGTCAGCATTATAATTTGCAATTCGCTGAATTGGATGGATGGATGGATGGATGGATGGATGGTATCTGTGAATGTGAACTAAGTGTGGAACTTGGCCCCCTCCCCACTCCACAAATTGTTCACCCATCTGCGAATACTAGTGGCGTTATGTGGGGCGGCGCAATTCAATTCACAATAATTTAGCTAACGCTCTAATCCGGAATTTAATTTCATTATCATCTGGAAGCTCCAAATTTGGCCACCAATTCAATCATGCATCTGACGTCTGAATTATAATCCGTCCGTCCGTCTGCACATGAAATCGTTATTGCGGCCGATTTCATCCAATTCTGGTCAATGATGACAACACCCAACAAATGAGACTCTGCTATCCTATCTTTCAATTTACTGATAGATCCGGTGATTACGAAGAGATCTTAGTCGCTGAATAAAATTATCGCTCAAACCCAGCTTATAGAATGGGATGATGCCTATTCCTCTACGTTGCGTTGTTATCGGAGAAGAGATATTTCTTAGATTATCAACAGCAAATGTCTTAGAAGGGTGGCTTATGTTTGACCAAAAACCTTACACCGAACTTCTAGATGTCATACAACACCAACAAGAAATCTAAGATGCCCCCCCCCCCCCCCCTTCCGAACGTATGTTCAGCAAAACCTGTGGTCTGGTAGTACCTTCATATGTTCAACTGAAATATGTGAACTTAAGTAACGTAGCAATCTTTCTAACAAGGACTTAACCTCGAAACATTGTTGAAAGGTAAACTACATTGACTTGACCCTAAAAGAATGCATTGAATTGTAAAGATAATTGCGGCTCTAAAATCGAGGCCTCCCGCAATAAATCTCCGCACCGGTCTCGTTTTTGAGCCGATGTCATCCATGTATCGGGTCCCAGGGGAAAGGGGCACCCATATATTTTTTTTAAAAATTAACAACAATTTCGTCAAATTTTGTATTCATGTGTATCTCCGATAAGAGAATTTACATGAAATTTTAAGCACTGCAACCATCATTATATTTCATTGTATACTTTTAGGGTTAAGTCCTTGTTAAAAAGATTGCAACAATCCTTGCAATTCATTGCAGTTTTTAAAGCTTGTATTTTTTTTTTTTATGAACACAACAATTTCTACATTTCATTGCATTCTTTTAGGGTAAAGCTCTTGTAATTAACACTTCAACAATGTTTCGGTGTTAACTCCTCGTTATAAAGATGGCACTCTTTTAGATTTAAGTCATTGGCAAAAACATTTTACTAATCTTTAAAATTCAGTGCATTCTTTTAGGGTTAAGGCTATGTTATAAACATTGCAACAATATTTACAATTGATTGCATTGTTTTAGGGTCACTCACTTACTATAAAAACTGCATTAATTTATACGATTCATTGCATTTTCTTAGGGTTAAGTCCTAAACCTTGCAACAATATTTACAATTCATTGCATTCTCTTAGGGTTGTGTTTTTGGCATAAACATTGCAATAATCTTTACAATTCAATGCATGCTTTTAGGGTTAAGCTCTTGTAATAAACCTTTTAACAATGTTTCAGGGTTAAGTCCTTGTTATAAAGATGGCACTCTTTTAGGGTTAGGTCCTTGGCATAAACATTTTAATAATCTTTACAATTAAGGTCATTCTTTCCGGTTAATGCCTTATTATAAATAATCAAACAATATTAACAATTTATTGCATTCTTTTAGGGTTAAGTACTTACTATAAGTTTGTATTTTTTTTATAAATATTGCAACACTATTTACAATTTATTGCATTCTTTTAGGTCCTTGCTATAAACCTTAGAAATTTACCATTCAATGTATTCTTTTAGGGTGAAGCCTTTGTTATAAACATTGCAACAATATTAGGGATATCAAATAGCAATTCTATTTGGGTTAAGTCCCTGCTATCTACATTGCAACAATTATTATATTTCATTACATACTTCTACGGTTTTATCCTTATTATAGACATAGCAACAATCAGCTTATTTCGTTGTATGTTTTAAGGGTTATGCTATTTTTTTTATGACAATTTCAGAAATCAATACAATTCGTTGCATACCTTAGGGGTTTAATCTTGTCTTGTAAGCATTGCAACAATCATCACACTTTATTGTATACTTTTAGGAGCTTTAGCTTTGGTAAATATTTTATATACACATGTTTTATATAGAACTGGTCTTAGGATGTCGTCGTATGCCTATCGCAAAATGAAATTGCCAGCGTTTTGCAGCTACTGGCCATTAGTGCTTGGTGTAGGGTAAGCATAGGCACTATGGGGATGTCTGCACTATTCGTAGTGAAGCCTAATACACAAAAAAATCCCATTCTAACACCCACACGAACACACACGCTCGCACAGACGCTGTTAATGAGAGGAGTTGGGCCCATTGCTTCAATTTTAAATATCGGAGGAGACCAGGCAACTGAAATGGATACTCGCGTACTTTGTGCACATGCCAGTCGGCCGGTGGGTCGGGAAAAAAGCACCAACTTAGTTTGGCTTTGATTGATTGTAGTGCAGTGGAAAGGTAGTTCTGACTGTGACAGCTATTTCATTTCTATTTCAAGCCCCCAAGCCCCCAAATTGCATATATTGCACAATTGTCAGAGATGAGGTTTTGGTGGTTGGGTGCTGTGGTGCTGTGGTGCGGTGGTGCTAATGTCGTTTTTGTTATAGCTATAATGCTGGTCCATTCATCCGTTGAGTTTCGGTTGGACACATCATGCCCGACCGGATGGTAATATCGATCCATTGTTGGCGTTGGGCTATACATCATATGCGTTATTTGATTTGTTGTTCTCTCGAAGTAAAGTGTGTGGTGGGAGGTGTTGTTCGATTATCTGATGTTGTTGTTGTTTTTAATTTTTCCCAAATTCTTGTTGTTCTCCGCTCAAAAGGAACACCCTTCTGATTCTCCTTCACCCTTAGATCACAATTTTAATTGCGTAATCCCCTATATGGCCACAGAAGTACATCTGTTTTGTGTTCTGTATAGGGCCGCCACCCTCTGTGCACCACAACCCAATATCCTTCAATTATTTGCGTTCCTATCAAACTGGCCGACTTTATATCATTTGAAGGACCACCGACGTCGGTCCGACCAGCATCACGTTCACGTTGTGTCACGCCGGCAGGCAGGGTGGCAGGCAGCTGGGCAAGGTTATTTCATTTCCTGAAAAGCAGGACAGCACAACATGATGTATTTCACGTATGTGTGTGCGTGTGTTGGTCCTTTTGAACTGCAGAAATTAATTTTTCAATGCAACAACAAAAACCGCAACACCCCAAAAAACTTAAAAAATGTATCTATCTATTATTAGCTTTGTTGCGTTTTTAATGAAGCATTCATCGTTCGTGAAACTGGTGGAGGTGAGCGCGTAAAACGTTTGGACAACAAGTTACAAGGCCATTGATAGCTAATCAAGAAAAGAACAAACAGAAATGTTCGGGTCATCCCAATGACAGGTTGACAGGTGATAGGAGATAATAAAAACAATCCATAAAACAAAAAATTTTCTCATCTAATGTCTTTTATAAACAAAATGTGCGCCTAAATGCGATAAAATCAAAACACCTGCCAAGCACTGCGTGTTTTTGTGGTTCAAATTTACAAGCGCTGCACACAGCTCAATATAGTAATGGCTTGATCTGATGCCGCTATATGACATGATTTAAAAAAAAAATTGTATAGGAGCCCCCCCACCGCAAGTCCGATTACTGCTAAATTTTAACAGAAAGTGTTGTCACCGGAAATACACATGTGTGCAAAGTTTTAATGAAATCAGACTTTGGGAAGTGGGTTAAAAATTGATCGCAAAATTCCATTACTGAACGAACGAACGAAGGAATGAACGAACGAATGATCGAACGAATGAACGAACAAATGAACGAAGGAATGAACGAACGAGTGATCGAACGAATGAACGAACGAATGAGCGAACGAATGAACGAACGAATGAACGAACAAATGAGCGAACGAATGAGCGAACGAATGAGCGAACGAATGAACGAACGAATGAACGAACGAATGAGCGAACGAATGAGCGAACGAATGAACGAACGAATGAACGAACGAATGAACGAACGAGTGATCGAACGAATGAACGAACGAATGAGCGAACGAATGAAAGAACGAATGAGCGAACGAATGAACGAACGAATGAACGAACGATAGACGCGAAGTTAATAAAGAGAATTTGAAAAAAAAAAAACAATTGTCCAGCCCATACCAAAAAAGGCGAGCCGTCGTCTCCTTCTTCGTGCCGAACAAAAAACGTATTGGGGTCATCCCAATGACAATGTGATAGAAGATAAAAATTGGCAATGCCTTGGTATTCTTTGAGACGGAGAGAGAGAGAGAGAGATGAGAGTGAGAAAGAGATGGAGAAAAAGAAAGAAAGAAAAAAGAAATAGATGAGATAATCATCCTAAAATAATCCTATAATCATTCTCTAATCTTCCCATAATGATTTTTAATACATCCATAATCCTAAAACTCAATTTTAATTTATAACTATCATACTATAATTTAGAACTCAATTAAATTTTCAACTATCTATAACTATGCTATAATATTCCTATAAATCTTCATTAAAACTATCTATAATCTTGCTATAATCTTACTATATCTCTCTTAATCATTATCTTATTGTCCTGTAATCTTTCCATAATCATCAAATAAACAATTTCTATAATATTCATTTAAGCTTTCTATAATCATGCTATTATCTTACTTTAACCTCCCATAATCATTACGTTATTGTCCTGAAATCTTCTGCTAACCATCATATAAACAATTCCTATAATCTGCACTTAAAATTTCTATAATCTTGCTATAATCTTACTATAATCTCCCATAATCATTGTATTATTGTCCTGCAATCTTCAGTTAACCATGATTTAAACAATTCCTATAATCTTCATTTTAAGCTTCATTTCATCCCAAAATTACCTTATATTTCTTTAATCTTACCATAATTATCCCATAATAATTATGTTATCATCTAAAATCTCCCTATAATCATTGTATAAACAATTCGTAAAATCTTCATGTAAGCTTCCTATAATCTTCTTATAATCCTCCCATAATCATCTTGTTATCATATTGAAATCTTCCTATAATTATTCCGTTATTCAGCTTATAACCATCCCCTATTCTTTCCATAATTATCCTATAATATTTCTTTACTCTTAACATAATTATTCCATAATATTTATGTTAATATCTAAAATCTTCCTATAATCATTCTAATATTATCTTTCAATTTCCTAATAATCAGCCTTCCTGTAATTATCATATATTCTTCCTATAATCTTCTTATAACCATCCGGTCCGACTAACAACTGGTCAGATCGGCGGACGGACGCATTGATAATCGAATGGACGGACATATACATATATGACGAGTATTTGCGTATAGTGGAGTGATGTTTACGATTGAGTGATAGTGACGAAACGACGAGATGGTGGGTGTGTGTGTGTGTGTGTAACCATAAATGAATGAATGGTAGATGGATAGATGGATGGATAGTTGCTTGCTGCCTGGTGCCATGCCCAGCCTGTAGCTGGTTGGGTTAGTTTTCGGTCGTTCGGTCGGTCGGTCGTCCGCTCAATTCAAATCGATGATGGTATGCTGCTGGCTTTCTACCTATTCTATCCTGTGCTGGTTGCTTGATGCCCGCTTGCGTCATCGCTTGCCGCTCTCTTGTTGTTGCTGTTGTTGGTGGTTGGCTTTCGGCCCGGCGTTCGACTGACTGCTGCTTTGCATATAAGGCATATATGGCTGATGGGTTTATACATATGCACCTATGTGCCTGTGCATGGATGCTTATACATACAATTCTACTTAGCATACGCAGTAAAGTACAGCAGCGTATTTGGCATACACACACACACACACACACATTCAGAGATACATACACAGATACATGGTACCTTGCCAATACGTTGTACCCGCAACCGACTGGGTCGGCCTCGGCGGCGACGGCGGCGGCGGCTTGCAAGAATCTTGCACAGAGCAATGCTGCTGTGTAGTTCTGTTTTGTCGTGTTGTTGTTGTTGTTGATTCCGACGTTGATGTTGGCGCTGTGTTTGTTGTTATTGTTGCTATTCTTGTTTTGATTGTTACTATATTGGATAACATGGCCGAAATCAAAAGTATCTACAAGTACGTCGGCTAACGCCTTGCATTGTAAACACACAGGTGTATGTACAAGTATTTGGCACAAACAGAAAAACACAACTGATACCGACCGCGCATCAAGCGTTAGGCTGGTCTGTCAGCCAGTCAGCCAGTCAGTCAGTCAGTCAGCTAACCAGCCAGCAACCAGCAACAACAAAAAGATCCATACAGCGGATGCGATGTCAAGCCCAACACCACACACACTCGCTGAATGTGGTTTGGCCACACACACAAACACACGCATCGAGCGCTTAGCTCTGCTCAGCGTAGAGTAAGGATGTATGGTACGCGGGATGCTGCCTGATCGATGCCTCACTTCCTTGTATCTCACAAAGTACAAACAGATTTCGGTTGAGTCTGCCTGAGTCATCTTACAAAAATATTTTCGCATAAAAAACAAAACAAAATTCAGCCAC
This sequence comes from Nephrocerus scutellatus, assembly GCA_947095585.1. Taxonomy (NCBI): domain Eukaryota; kingdom Metazoa; phylum Arthropoda; class Insecta; order Diptera; family Pipunculidae; genus Nephrocerus; species Nephrocerus scutellatus. The sequence goes on from OX352766.1 coordinate 2,268,861, forward strand.
CCTCACATCATCGTTGCGACGGGGAAGGCAACAATCAAATGTCAAATCCAGAATCCAGGGGCTCTTAAATTCCTTAAGTAGCTTGAGCCTATCTGCTTGTCTCTTCATACGTCCTGCTATATACAGGGTGTTTCAGAAAATGTAACTAATACTTGAAGAGGTTTTATTGTGATTTAAAAAAGCATACGGTGGTGGGTGGTATTTTTACCCTCTCCACCAAATGCGTTTCGTTTGAGGGTTAGAGACTTGGTTGTGATCTTATATCACACTTCACTCCTTATAATTCTGCAACACATGAAGCTACAGTGGTGATGTTGTTCTATTTAGAAAGATAATTAAATACCAAACATAAAAAAGTGCATTTTTTGTACAATTTCGGAAGCCATTATCAACTTGGGAGAACATCAAAATCAATTTTTTTTTGTTGTTGTTTGCACATTTTATTTTCAAATGCGATTATCTCGAAAATTGCTCTACGGTAAATTTTTTCTAGGTGATGCAGTCATTAAGTCCACTTAATTTTATACAAAATATTGCTATAATGTATGTACTTTTGTTCTGGATGAGCTTTAATCAATATAGAATACAGGAGAACAAATTCAAAAAATTTCGTTGCTATTTTTCAAATTTCATTTTTAAATGCGATTATCTCGAAAATTGCTCTACGGTAAATTTTTTCTAGGGATGCAGTCTTTAAGCCCACTTAATTTCATACAAAATATTGCTATAATATATGTATTTTTGTTCAGGATGAGCTTTAATCAATATAGAATACAGGAGAACAAATTCCAAAAATGTCCTTGCTATTTTTTAAATGCGATTATCTCGAAAATTGCTCTACGGTAAATTTTTTCTAGGTGATGCAGTCTTTAAGTCTACTTAATTTTATACAAAATATTGCTATAATGCATGTACTTTTGTTCAGGATGAGCTTTAATCAATATAGAATACAGGAGAACAAATTCCAAAAATGTCCTTGCTATTTTTTAAATGCGATTATCTCGAAAATTGCTCTACGGTAAATTTTTTCTAGGTGATGCAGTCTTTAAGTCCACTTAATTTTATACAAAATATTGCTATAATGTATGTACTTTTGTTCAGAATGAGCTTTAATCAATATAGAATACAGGAGAACAAATTCCAAAAATTTCGTTGCTATTTTTCAAATTTCATTTTTAAATGCGATTATCTCGAAAATTGCTCTACGGTAAATTTTTTCTAGGTGATGCAGTCTTTAAGTCCACTTAATTTCATACAACATATTGCTATAATATATGTACTTTTGTTCAGGATGAGCTTTAATCAATATAGAATACAGGAGAACAAATTCAAAAAATGTCGTTGCTATTTTTCAAATTTCATTTTTAAATGCGATTATCTCGGAAATTGCTCTACGGTAAATTTTTTCTAGGTGATGCAGTCTTTAAGCCCACTTAATTTCATACAAAATATTGCTATAATATATGTACTTTTGTTCAGGATGAGCTTTAATCAATATAGAATACAGGAGAACAAATTCAAAAAATGTCGTTGCTATTTTTCAAATTTCATTTTTAAATGCGATTATCTCGGAAATTGCTCTACGGTAAATTTTTTCTAGGTGATGCAGTCTTTAAGCCCACTTAATTTCATACAAATTTCTAGTACAATGTTTGTTTTTTGATCAGCAGGATCTGGGTCAGAAGCAAAAGTTTGTGAAAGGAAATTAAAGGAAAAGAAGTGTAACAGCTAAAGTGCAGTTATTCCGTGTACCGGCCATTAGATTTAGGGCTCTTCAGTCCCCTTCTTTGAAAAGCCGTTGTCCACCGGACTACGAAAAACCGTATCTCAATGGTGGGGAAATATTCACTCTTCGGATGGTTATAAAGGAGCCTCAAATGTTGGCCTTTTTGTCGAGAAAAATGAGTTTTTGGTTGGGAGTTTAAAAGATAATGTGGGTTGGGCTGGGCTGGAACATCGGAGGATTGTAATTGGTTATCATCATTTTTGGCTCTTTGTTTAAGCGAAACTTTCATAGCCGCATTGCGGTTGGGGGGTAATCTTTCAAGGAAGGCTACGCTGGCATTAAAAAAGGCACTTAACGATGTACGAGTAACAAGGAACGTAACTGAAAAGTCTAGAGGTTGAGAGTAGACTCTTCAGACGAATTTAAAAATGCAATCATCGGCTGCATAATTAGAAGGAGAAGAAAAAGGAACTAGATGGACAAATATCCAAATGGAAAACGGACTAGGAGTGGAGAATGGAGGGAGTAATGGAATTTGTGTTGATTTGTAGATCAAGTGAGGTTTCACTTTTCTTGCACATACACTGTGGGAGGTATGCGAGCGGTTCCATTTGTTTTTCAATTAAAATATGATCCCTTAAATGGGACAGAATACAGCCCTCCCTCCACTCTTGATAATAATTGACGAACCAACAATGTTGGTGCTCTGATGTAAGTGACGCGTGACATCGTGACGCAACAAAGATTTGTGATTGGATTTTTGTCTGTCTGCAACCGCCCGCCTCACCCGCAAACTCACTCACCCTTCCAAATGGCAACAATTGGCATATCGATGACACAAATCATGTGTCTTCCCGACATAATGAGCTAATGTGTTGCTTACGTCCGGATGCGTGTGTGATTATAGTCTGTCCTTGTGCGTTGCCTAAGAGAAACTACCCCTGTCGTCCGATTCGTGTCCATGATAGAACAAAGGAAGGCTGACGGACGGACGCCGCAGATTACATTATGAGTGTTATGTGTCCTGTTTTGTTGTGTGGTGTCTGGGTGTTTAGGTGGCTAGGTGTTTGGGTTAATTAGAAAAATATTTTAAGAATTAATTAAGATTTTTGTATTGGTATTGGACGGCGTCTACTAGCTGGCCACACACGCCTTCAACCACAAGTGTCTTCTTATCAGCGGTACTCTCTGCGAGTGTGCGCCGGTATACCGGTATAACCGGCGTGGGAAGACATTTTCGGATATAAGAACGCCGTCCTGGACACACTTGATATTAATTGGAAGTTTCCTTCTGAAGGTGCAAGTCGCAAGTCATAATTTCCCACCGAATAGTGATTTTGTGAAAGTGAATTGTAATTGTCGGTCAGATTGTATTGGAGTAGATCCGTTGCTCAACTATTTGTGCTGTGCATTGTTATCCTTGACACTTGTCAAGGGGTGTCTCTATGAAAACCAATAAAGTGCATTTGCTTCAAGACTGACGATGGTGGTGCTGAAGAAACAACCGATGTGGCTACAACCGCCATTTGATCCAGGATAACCTCGCTTCTCAAATGGAGAGCGATGGATGAAGAAAGGATTCACACAGAACTTCCAATTTTTCAATTTTCATAAAAACAGGAAACCCCTTCCTGTGTGTAAGTATAGGCTCACCAAGCAGCCTATACCGAGGTATGTACGTTACTAGTAGAAACATTTTTTAAAAAGGATAGCATTTGTGGCAGAAATGATTTCTGCGAAAGAGGAGCCCACATTGTCACATAACTTGTTCGTAATTATCTTAATAACAATATTGGCTTATTGTTCCGAAAGTTTGGCTTTATAGAGTTCGTAATGAATGTTGCAAATAAAAATAAAATACAAGTGCGTTTAACAACTAAAAAAAGTTCAGAAATTCACACTGGTGATTTATTATTGCTCACTTTTCTGGTACTTTTATTTATAAACCAAAATACAAAACAAGTTCGTTTATTGACAAGTTACAACTTTAGTTAACAAATAGCAAAAGTTTACAAATTCACACTGGTGATTTATTATTGCTCACTTTTATGGGACTTTTATTTATAAACCAAAATACAAAACAAGTTCGTTTATTGACAAATTACAACTTTAGTTAACAAATAGAAAAAGTTTACAAATTCACACTGGTGATTTATTATTGCTCACTTTTATGGGACTTTTATTTATAAACCAAAATACAAAACAAGTTCGTTTATTGACAAATTACAACTTTAGTTAACAAATAGAAAAAGTTTACAAATTCACACTGGTGATTTATTATTGCTCACTTTTATGGGACTTTTATTTATAAACCAAAATACAAAACAAGTTCGTTTATTGACAAATTACAACTTAAATTAACAGACAGAAAATGTTCACAAATTCACACTGGTGATTACTTATTATTCACTCTTGTAACATTATTATTTATAAATAAAAATATTCGAGAGGCTTCAGTTCTTGAGTTCCTTTCATCTTTACAGAGTATATAAGTAGTAGAACAGCTAGGCATTATGGGATTGGTTGAGAGTACTTTCCGTTGCCTTGAAGCTTCGAAGGACTCTTCTATTTTTCCACAGAACAGTCTCCAGGATAGACGCTTGGCTTTTCTTAGTTCTTTTTTTATAAACTTTGAGGGATGCTTTGTGGGAAAGCGTCCCAGTCTGTCTCTTTCCTTGAGCTTTTGGCTGAGTTTTCTGCAGTTGTTCCTAAGTTGTTCCAATCCAGATGATTACCAATGTGGTCTGTAAGAGGGCACGAGGAAGTCAGTGCTTTGTTGAAAGCCAGGATGACGTTCCCTGACTTTACAATCAAGCTTCGTTAGTGCTGAAGGGGATTTGTATGAGTGAATAGTTAAGCTGTCGTGATTTCCTGTTGCAGTCGCATCAAATCCCCTATAGTGACTTTCTCCAGCACCCAAGGAGAGTAACTTCTTTCTACCATGATCCTTCCGCAGGTAATTGGTTAGGACGCGATAAAACTGTTTTTTTTATATAATTCTTATGCAAACGAATTTATTCGTGAAATAACTTGTCATTCTTATTATTCATCACAATTATTATGGGTATTTGAGCCAATCGGTTTTGCGATAGTTCCTGAAGGCAGGCTGGCAAGGGGATTCATGATCTAAGCTGAACTGAATGAAACGGTGATCTGAGAATGAATGCTCAGCCGAAACCTTCCAGTTCAGAATTATTTGATTAATGAAATCGGAGACAGGAGTGATGTCTAGGACTTCCTGTCTACTTTTGGTGATGAATGTTCGGTTATTTTCGATATTAGATACAATGAGGTTTGTACTTAAAAGATAATCAAGGAGATATCTTTCGTTAGTGTCGGAACTTTCACAGAGCGAATTTGCGTCACATCCGATAATGAGGCCAGTTTTTTGGCTTCAAGCTTTCTCTAGGTTGACACCAGGTAGAGGTCCAGCGTAGTCGTGTGCCAGATATGCCGATACTATCTCCAGTAAGTATCTTTGGCAGTTTTCAGCTTCGCCACGGTGGGTTACTTTTCACTAATATTCGGGATCTAACCATACTTATATGTAATGAGTCATCATGGGTCATGAGTTTCAAAAATAAACTCCATGTGCAATCATGTGCACACAAACCGGACAAACCAGACAAACTGGTTTGACTACATATTTGGCATACCAGTACATAATGGCGTAATCTGTCAACTACTGCTACTAAATGCCTAAAAGTATGCAATTCTTAATTCTAATGCAGTGCAATACAATGCGAGTCCAACTTAATTCTATTAACATTACTACTGACTACTGACTACAATATAACATTTTCAAGTCTTGTAACGTACAAAGTTTATATTGCGCCTAAATGTTTGCTGAGCTGTAAATTGCCTTGCAGTATTAGAACCATAGAGCCAGACGGCAAATACAAGAGCATTTTCTGATGTAATATTTCTATTTTCATGTAACGTTAAATGTTTATATGCGCCTAAATGTATGGCAAGGTTTTCTGAGTTCTTTATTACCTTGCAGAGTTAGCCCCACAGAGGAAGGCAGCAAATACATAAACATTCTTTGATATAATACTTTCATTTCCATGTAACGTAAATTGTTTATACAACTGCGCCTAAATGTATGGCAAGGTTTTCTGAGCAGTAAATTGCCTTGCAGTACTAGAAAATACTTTCGTAAGAATTAACTAATATTCCAATATCAATGGCACGCACTCACGCACAAAAATGTAAGCCTAATAGTATGCTATTGTTTAGCTACAATGTCTTAAAAAATTAAAAAACTGTTTGTATTTTGTGGCAAATAGACTGGCGTTGTCATAAGTGCATTTGACACTCAAAATAACGATGATCATGATAATCCACTGTTCATTGATGGCTGAGGAGCCTTTGACCAATGGAGACGTGGTAATAGTTTATGGGATCGGAGAGGCGCCAAAGCTTAGGTGCGTGTGTGACGTTGTCTACACCGAGATGTGGTCGGTTGTTTTTATAAATAATTGTCATTCGGTTAATAATGTTATTTATTGTATTTAAATAATTGGCATTGCTTATGCTACTACTAGTGTGTGGTCGCTCGTGTTTCATATCCGGCTCGAAGGACCAATTTTAGGCCACAGTAAAAATGAAAAAAAAAAACAGAGAATTGTTTATAATGTCTTTTACTTAAAATATATATCGTAAGCACAATAAATATAGTGCTTGTCTAAGCAATAAATAGATAAATTCAAGGAAACATAAAAATCCCAAAAGCAACAATCGACAGATCGTGATTATAGTCTGTCCTGGAGTGTTGCATAAGAAAAACTACCTGTGTCAGTCACCCGGTTCGTGTCTATGATAAAAATAGAAAGACTGGGGGGGCTGAATTTAAATTACCATTCGACCTCTGTTCGCCTTTTGAATGTCCTGTGTCCTGTTTGGCTGTGGGTTGTCTGAGTTAATTATGAAAATATTTTAAGAATTAATTAAAATTTTTGTTTTAGTACGAGTGGTACACACGCCTTCAACAAAAAGTGTCTTCCAATCAGCGGTACTCTCTGCGAGTGTGTCCGGTATACCGGCATATCGCGTAGGAATACATTTTCGGATATAAGAACGCCGTTCTGGACACACTTGATATTAATCGGTAGTTTCCTTCTAAAGGTGCAAGTCATAATTTCGTAGTTAGTAGTGATTTTGTGGAAGTGAATTGTGATTGTCGGTCAGATTGTTTTTGAGTAGATCCTTAGCAATTTCCGTTGTGCATTTTTATCGTTGACACGTCGTTGTCGAGGGGTGTCTGTAGTAAAAGCAATTGCTTCAAAACTGACGATGGGGTGGTCCTGGTCATTAAACCGATCCTCAACGATGTACGGTTACATGTGCCAATTGATCCAGGATAACTTCATGTCACCAATAGAAAGAGACGGATGGGAAATGGATTCACACAGAACTTCCGATTTTCCAACTTTATTAGAAAATGAAACTTCAGAAAATGCTGAAAACTCGGGAGACTTAACAAGATCGGACGCTCAACAATTGTAAGACGACGAACAAATTTCCTATACATATTTCGGAGATCGCGATGCGATTTATTTTACCGTGGATGCTTTGAATTTCTTAGAGGGCATTTCTATTTTTTTAAAATTTGATTCCTACACGCACTGCTTCCATGTTCACTTATTCGAACATGTCAGTATAGGCTCAGCAAGCAGGCTATACCGAGGTATGTACATTACTGGTATAATTCTTTATAAAAAGGATAACATCAGTGGTCGAAATGATTCCTGCGATATAGAAGTCTACAATGACACTTAATTTCTTCGTAATTACCGTAGTAACAATATATAATGTCTTATATATATATATATATTGTTATACGAAATTTAGGCTTTATAGAGTTCGTAATGGATGTTGCAAATAAAAAAACATCACAATACAAGTTCGTCTATTCACAAATTACAACTTTCATTAACAAGTAGCAAGCGTTCACACTGGTGATTACTTATTACTCACTTTTATAAGACTATTATTCATAAATAAAAACACAATTCAAGTTCCTTTATTTACATACTAGAACTTTCATTAACAAATAGCAAGCGTTCACACTGGTGATTACTTATTACTCACTTTTATAAGACTATTATTCATAAATAAAAATACAATTCAAGTTCGTTTATTCACAAATTAGAACTTTCATTAACAAATAGCAAGCGTTCACAATTTCACACTGGTGATTACTTATTGGCCCTCTCGATAGTGGAACAAGTTATTTGCTACTGGTTGCGATACTTGGATTTCTCATTATTTCTTATTTGACATTTCAAAAGAATGTACCTGGACCAGCGAACATCGTGCCGTGGACATACCGCGCGTCACCGTGTCGAAACGTTACGTTCAGATACGAATACGAAACCGAGCGTTTAGTAGCGATCATCATCGTCCCGAGGCTTTATCAGGAGCGAGCCTGAATGAAACTTTCTTCAGGTTTAAGATATACAGGAAATAGAATGAGGCCGAAAATCATCTCTTAGTCGGCCGAGCGAGCAAAGGACGTATTCATTCTCTGCGAAGAGCCGATGGATTTGGGTGCTTCTCTTGCGGATTGTAGTGGGACTCTTGTGGGTGGTGGCGTTATAAAATATATTATATATATATATATATATATATATCTATTTATATAATATTTATATAAAAGTTTCTATATGAGGGAAACATATAACTTTTATACACAATATAACTGAGCCTAAATGTATGCAGTGGTTTTTCGTAATTTTTTAATTTTTTATACAATACAAACAAACCTTATTCTATTATACAAGTATGTAAAAATTTGATAAGAGGGTTCTATTTACATTTTCATAACAAAATCTTGATTGTTAGACCAAATCCTGCGCAGCTAGATTCTTTAGAATATATGGAGGATCTATAATTGCACGGTAACGAATCATTTGAATCTAATTCAAGGGATTTCCAGCTTACTCCGTTCCCGATTCTACTTAGTGACTGCATCTAACCCTTCCTCGTTCCTTACTTTTCACTTTAGCAGTATATCCAATTTCGAATTCGACTTTCATTGGCACAAGGCATTGATCATCGGACGGACCAATTCAAGTGAAAGTCGAATTCATTTGAAGAGAACGTTCTCTACTGCACCGCGGAGTGTTGTATTTGTTCGTTTCGCCATTCAGATGGAATGCAAGGCGACCCTGCACAAAGACGTAATCGTTTTTGTTATGATTTTGATATCGATATTATTACTAAGTCTCAGATAGATGGATGGATAGAACGACGACCACACGTCTGTAGGAATTCCAGCGAGATCAGATCTGCGATAAACATTTCCCGCCAAATGCATTAAGCACCGATGCGGTATGGGCTAAAATCCTGTACTTGGATATTACGACATACGTATCTCGTTGTGATTAACTCTGATTCTCAGTGCGATCTTTTTGCATCTACACTCAAGGCAACTGAAGTCATCCCAAGGCAGGCAATCGCTTTCTGTCTTACTACTACTGCTACTTGCACTTGAGATTACTTCAAGTTAAGACTTGAGGAACTTTAGGAATAATTATGATATTAAATTAATGAATAATAAGAATAATAAGATGCAAAAGTTCAATCTTACAATGATAGTAAATTCGATTGCCCAAAGGACAAGCAGCAAATGGGCTTTCTAACCAACTTAGCAATAATTGTCCCACTGTAGTGCTACAATTTTGACAAAAAAAATGCCTCCCTTCCGCTTGAACGATATTACTGACAAAAATTCACTGCGGTTAGTTAATTAAACGAATGTATAACTCATATAAAATAAATAACACATCTTTTGTTTATATCGAGTGTTTTTTTAAGCCCGATAGAACTTGAAATTCTTAGAAGTAACACAAAAAATGTAATTTTAATCAAATTGTTCTATTTAATCGAAAGATCGATATATGGAATTAACATTAGAAGATGAATTCGGTCATATGGCCACCGCGGCTGTTCTTGATGAAGCGCATTCTGGACGTCGTCCAATTTTGAGCCACCTTTTCGATTTCTACTGCTGGCCGTATGTCACAAATGACACGAACACTGATGCCAATTGTTTTTGGATTGTGAACCAGTGACGGCGAGTCCGGTCTGACAGCTGACAGCTGACAGTTAGCCCTGCAGTAAGTTCTATCTAAGCAAAAAGAACGTGTATTAATAACCGGGGCTAGTGGACTGTATTCTATAGCAACGAAGAGCAAAGCACCAGAGGAAAGCGAAATTGCGCACCTCACCTGCAGAGCAGCTAATGCACTCAATACTCAATATATGCAACAATTTTAATACAAAAGCTTGTATTTTGAGCTAACGCCAATGGATAGTTTCCTGGGAGCATATGGATAAATTTCTTACATAACTCAAATTCGATTGTTTCAGTGTAAAAAACATGAATTTCAAAATCGTGTATAACAAAGGTATTTCCATTATATATTTTGTGTAAATATAAAAAAAAATCCAATGTAATTATATGCAAAAGAGATATAATAAAATATTTATTCAAGTCCTTAAAGTAACTGGGTTGCGTGCGCTTTATGTGCAAGATTATTTGGCACTCGGTTCAGATAATTAATTAACAACAATGTAAGGTTCAACTTAATTATGTAGTAGGGAAGATCGGCTCTCGACCGACTCCTTGCACCAATGGTGCTCCCTGGTCTTGAACTTTTTAAAAGTTCTACTTCTCATGCTCAGAAGGAGCTAACAAAGTCGTGTTCATCTTTGCCAGAAGCAAAACTCTAGAATTTACAGCCACCCCAACCTATAATTACACTGTGACGTGTCGTAGCAACTAACGCTGCCCGCTTTTGCACATATCAGATCCAATTGACTCGTTAATCTTCGTCGTCCCTTGCTTCCCGTTTTCTAGGCGGAGAAGATAAATATATAATGGACATATAGATGTATTTGCAGATAGATTGATGATAGATAGATAGATAAATATATGGATATATAGATGAAAAGATAGATGGATAGATAGAAGGATGAAAATAATGGGCATACAATGTCTTAAGAGCAAGTACATTATACCCAAAAGTAAAATGAAGTTTGTGAGAACCAAAATTCAGACTAGAAATATTAATAATTTGTAATAATTAAATATTATATATGAATTTCTTTTTCAATGTAATATAAGTATCATTAGATATCGACAGATATATAGATAAATAGACAGATAGATGGATAGATGGATTGATAGATGGATGGATAGATAAATGGATAGATAGATGGAAAGATAGATGGATAGATAAATAGATAGATAGATGGAAACATGATCATTTCATAATTTGTGAGTTTCTTTCGGATAAAACTCATTGCAGGTGGATTTTCAATGGCTTGTAGGCTTGTTCAGCTCGATAGACAATAAAATTCCCAAGAGTATTAATTAACACTGTTTTAAGTTTGTTTCGAGAGACTACTTAATTGCATTCGTCGGAATGGATGCAATGCGGGGGCGGAGGATTCTCTTTGCTTACGCACTTTGACAACGCGTTGACGTTTGTGGCACTCTATGACTTTAGATTTAAGCTACTACGTTTCTTTGAATTGGTGAGGTTAGACCAAGTCGACTGTATTAGGTTCTAAGTGCTACCGAAGTTGTGACTTAGATTCATCGAGTTGGGGTAAAAAAATATTAATTACTTTAGAAAGATCATTTGTTTAATTAAATAATAAACAACAATATAAAGATCAACTTAATAATATAGTAGGGAAGATCGGCTCTCGACTGACTTCTCGCATTTAGTAGTGAATAATGCAAAGGAAAAGTTGTATGCTTTTGACTTATGTGTCACAAAAAATTTATATTTATGTTTATGAAATATGGAAGATCAGCTTGCGACTGACTTGCTTGCACCATTGGTGCTTCTTCAACAGTTTAGGGAAAGAGCTTCGTATAGTTAGAACGAACTGTTCAAAAGCTAATGCTCAGAAGGAGCAAACAAAATGTAATCATAACAATGATTAAATATTAAAACATTAAATATATGGATTGATAGATGAATAGATAGATGGATAGATAGATGGATAGATAAATGGATAGATAGATGGATATATAGATGGAAAGATAGATGAATAGATAGATGGGTGGATAGATGGATAGATAGATGCCTAGATAGATGGATAGATAGATGGATAGATAGATGGATAGATAGATGGATAGATAGATGGATAGATAGATGGATATATAGATGGAAAGATAGATGCCTAGATAGATGGATAGATAGATGGATAGATAGATGCCTAGATAGATGGATAGATAGATGGATAGGTAGTTGGATAGAGAGATGGATAGTTAGATGGATATATAGATGGATATATAGATGGATAGATAGATGGATAGGTAGATGGATAGATAGATGGATAGATAGATGAATAGATAGATGGATAGATAGATGGATAGATAGAGGGATAGATAGATGGATATATAGATGGATAGATAGATGGATATATAGATGGATAGAAAGATGAATAGATAGATAGATAGATGGATAGATAGATAGATGGATAGATAGATGGATAGATCGATGCCTAGATAGATGGATAGATAGATGGATAGATAGATGAACAGATAGATAGATAAATAGCTTTGTAGATAGGTAGATGGATACATGATCGTTTCATAATTTGTGAGTTTCTTAAGGATAAAATTCATTCCAGGTGGTTTTTCAATGGGTACCATGTGACCAGCGCAATCAACGCAGAAGAACATCGAGATTTTTCCCGGTTCTTAGACATAACCTTCTAAAAAATGGTTGACTGTAATAACCTGATGATCACAATGGACCATCTATTGGTCTAAGTGGGTCGGCTTCCTGCCGACAGCCACCCCAACCTAATACCGTGAGGTGGCGCAGCAATTAACGGTGCCAGCTTTGGCGCAAATTAAATCCAAAGGATGACGCGTTATACGTCGTCGTCCTTTGCTTTCCGTTTTCTAGGCTTATGTGGGGACTTAACAGGAAACTGATACTAGATTTGTATTTTTAATTACTGTTTCTTTATTGATAGAGATATTATTTTGATGAATAGATAATAGACATATAGAGAGATTTGCAGATAGTTGAATGAAAGATAGATAGATGAATAGATAGATAGGTGGAAGATAGAGGAATAAATGGATATAATTAGATAAATGTATAATTAAATGAATAGTTACATGAATGGATGGATGGACCTAAGCAATAATTTCGAAAAGAACCACCTAGAAAATACCAGAACATGATCGTCCCATATATAGGAGTTTAAATACGAATCGCATTGTTACATACAATTTATGAGCCTAAAGATATGCAATGGTTTTTGTTTGTTTCTAAATTCTAGTACTGGTGCTTACTGTACGAGTATGTACAGTGCGATAAAAGATTTCTATTTACAGGAAATGTGTTCCTCTTTGACGGACAGTTCAGCAACCAGGAACAATTTTTTCATAATTCCTTCTGCATCCCTGCGGGATCTCCACCATGCTATCGGATCCTCCGATTAACACGGAAGCTCATCATCATCATTATCGTATGAAGTGACTTTGTGTTAATAAAAAAAAAAAACAAAGCCTCACAACAGTCGCCGCACATCGGCTCTGGGATCTTTCTCTTGTTGTACCTGTAACGCGATTTAATTGTCGTCTGACTTTTCACTTTTATCCATAATTTCTATGCTTGGATCTTTAAATTTGATGATTGATTAATAAAACTCGGGAGGCTTGCTCGATACGATTACACAGCAACCTACCGTCAAACAACATCATTCGAAGATGTTCGACCTCTTTGCTGATAGCAATCTCTTTTCCATTAAGGGTGACTGAGTTCCTTTTGCTGGTGAAGGGGAGCAGCAGCAGCAGTGGTCCTGTTGTGTTTAACCCGTTTTGTGATTATACCACATAGCACCTTTCCCTTGCCACGATGACTTTATCGTTTGCTGGTAGCCTTCCGCGTAGCTCCTCCCAACTTCAACTTCCTATGCTTCATAAAAGGGAAGGGAAGATAATACCTCCTCCTCTTGCCGTGTTGACCACAATGATTTTGTCGCTAACTGCTGTCCGCGCATATCCATTTTTTTGCTAAGGGTACTTGGGTTGCGGTTTACACGTTAGCCTTTTCGATCAAGAGTTAATCACGTAACTCCAGCAATGATTAGTGCCGCTGGCGCAGTTTACCTTGACATGTCATAGGTATGTTCAGCGGGAGAGTCTTTTATTCAATAATTTAAGTTAGGGTTGGGGGTAATCTTGCAAAGGCTGAGCTGTCATTAAAAGGCGCACGTAACTGAAAAGGCGAGAGGTTGACAGTAAACTCTGGCTGCCTCTTCAGACGATTTTTTTTTTTAAAGCAACCATCAACTACATAATAACAAGGAGAAGAAGAAGGAATTAATAGGACTTTGATATAAGAATTACGGAGTAATGGAATTTGTGTTGATTTGTAGATCAAGTGAGGTTTCACTTTTCTTGCACATACACTGTGGGATGTATGCGAGCGCTTCCATTTGTTTTTCAATTAAAATATGATCCCTTAAATGGGACAGAATACAGCCCTCCCTCCACTCTTGATAATAATTGACGAACCAACAATGTTGGTGCTCTGATGTAAGTGACGCGTGACATCGTGACGCAACAAAGATTTGTGATTGGATTTTTGTCTGTCTGCGACCGCCCGCTTCACCCGCAAACTCACTCCCCACCCAAATGGCAACAATTGGCATATCGATGACACAAATGATGTGTCTTCCCGACATAATGAGCTAATGTGTTGCTTACGTCCGGATGCGTGTGTGATTATAGTCTGTCCTTGTGTGTTGCCTAAGAGAAACTACCCCTGTCGTCCGATTCGTGTCCATGATAGAACAAAGGAAGGCTGATAGACGGACGCCGCAGATTACATTATGAGTGTTATGAGTCCTGTTTTGTTGTGTGGTGTCTGGGTGGCAGGTTGGCTGGGTGTCTGAATTAATTATGAAATTATTTTAAGAATTAATTAAGATTTTTGTATTGGTATTGGACGGCGTCTACTAGCTGGCCACACACGCCTTCAACCACAAACGTCTTCTTATCAGCGGTACTCTCTGCGAGTGTGCGCCGGTATACCGGCAAACCGGCGTGGGAAGACATTTTCGGATATAAGAACGCCGTCCTGGACACACTTGATATTAATTGGAAGTTTCCTTCTGAAGGTGCAAGTCGCAAGTCATATTTTCCCACTGAATAGTGATTTTGTGAAAGTGAATTGTGATTGTCGGTCAGATTGTCTTGGAGTAGATCCGTTGCTCAACTATTTGTGCTGTGCATTGTTATCCTTGGCACTTGTCAAGGGGTGTCTCTATGAAAACCAATAAAGTGCAATTGCTTCAAGACTGACGATGGTGGTGCTAAAGAAACAACCGATGTGGCTACAACTGCCATTTGATCCAGGATAACCTCGCTTCACAAATGGAGAGCGATGGATGGAGAAAGGATTCACACAGAACTTCCAATTTTTCAATTTTCATAAAAACAGGAAACCCCTTCCTGTGTGTAAGTATAGGCTCACCAAGCAGCCTATACCGAGGTATGTACGTTACTAGTAGAACTCTCTATATAAAAAGGATAGCATTTGTGGCAGAAATGATTTCTGCGAAAGAGGAGCCCACATTGCCACATAACTTGTTCGTAATTATCTTAATAACAATATTGGCTTATTGTTCCGAAAGTTTGGCTTTATAGAGTTCGTAATGAATGTTGCAAATAAAAATAAAATACAAGTGCGTTTAACAACTAGAAAAAGTTCACAAATTCACACTGGTGATTTATTATTGCTCACTTTTATGGGACTTTTATTTATAAACCAAAATACAAAACAAGTTCGTTTATTGACAAATTACAACTTAAATTAACAAATAGCAAAAGTTTACAAATTCACACTGGTGATTTATTATTGCTCACTTTTATGGGACTTTTATTTATAAACCAAAATACAAAACAAGTTCGTTTATTGACAAATTACAACTTTAGTTAACAAATAGCAAAAGTTTACAAATTCACACTGGTGATTTATTATTGCTCACTTTTATGGGACTTTTATTTATAAACCAAAATACAAAACAAGTTCGTTTATTGACAAATTACAACTTAAATTGACAGACAGAAAAAGTTCACAAATTCACACTGGTGATTACTTATTATTCACTCTTGTAAGATTATTATTTATAAATAAAAATATTCGAGAGGCTTCAGTTCTTGAGTTCCTTTCATCTTTACAGAGTATATAAGTAGTAGAACAGCTAGGCATTATGGGATTGGTTGAGAGTACTTTCCTTTGCCTTGAAGCTTCGAAGGACTCTTCTATTTTTCCACAGAACAGTCTCCAGGATAGACGCTTGGCTTTTCTTAGTTCTTTTTTTATAAACTTTGAGGGATGCTTTGTGGGCAAGCGTCCCAGTCTGTCTCTTTCCTTGAGCTTTTGGCTGAGTTTTCTGCAGTTGTTCCTGAGTTGTTCCAATCCAGATGACTACCAATGTGGTATTTTCTAGCCTCTAGGGCGAGTAAGAGGGCACGAGGAAGTCAGTGCTTTGTTGAAAGCCAGGGTGACGTTCCCTGACTTTACATGAGTGAACAGTTAAGCTGTCGTTTAAGTGTTTCTCTGTATTTGAGCCGAAGGGCGAAGCTAATTATCAGAGGACAAGAAACTTTTTCTAGCGTACGTGTGTGGGTTTGTCGGTTTGTCAGTTTGTCAGTTTGTCAGTTTGACAGTTTGTCAGTTTGTCCGGTTTTATATCGCGACTTCTACCAGTCAGAATTTGATGGGACTTGTTTTAAAACAATTGTAAAGTGCTCAGCTTGCGATGGTGTATTTTTGAGTTTTTTTGTTATTCATAGGGGTTAGGAGAAAAAAATGTTTTTTTTTTTTAAAGTAAAATTTTTTTAAGATAATTCAGTCTTTAGGCTGAATTACAATTATCCATATGGCGAGCTGAGAAGCTCGCTTTACTATCTTATGCGCCTAAATGTATGGCAAGCTTTTCTGGGGTCTTAATTACCTTGCAGAATTAAAACCATAGAGCCAGACGGCAAATAGAAGAACATTCTTTGATACAATAATTCTATTTCCATGAAACGTAAAATGTATGCCAAAGTTTTCTGAGCTGTTGCCTTGCGGTACAAGAAACTACTTTTGTAAGAATTAAATAATATTCCAATATCCATGGCACGCACTCACGCATAAAAATATACAACTGTTTGTATTTTGTGGCAAATAGACTGGCGTTGTCATAAGTGCATTTGACACTCAAAATAACGATGATCATGATAATCCACTGTTCATTGATGGCTGAGGAGCCTTTGACCAATGAAGACGTGGTAATAGTTAATGGGATCGGAGAGGCGCCAAAGCTTAGGTGCGTGTGTGACGTTGTCTACACCGAGATGTGGTCGGTTGTTTTTATAAATAATTGTCATTCGGTTAATAATGTTATTTATTGTATTTAAATAATTTGCATTGCTTATGCTACTACTAGTGTGTGGTCGCTCGTGTTTCATATCCGGCTCGAAGGACCAATTTTAGGCCACAGTAAAAATGAAAAAAAAACAGAGAATTGTTTATAATGTCTTTTACTTAAAATATATATCGTAAGCACAATAAATATAGTGCTTGTCTAAGCAATAAATAGATAAATTCAAGGAAACATAAAAATCCCAAAAGCAACAATCGACAGATCGTGATTATAGTCTGTCCTGGAGTGTTGCATAAGAAAAACTACCTGTGTCAGTCACCCGGTTCGTGTCTATGATAAAAATAGAAAGACTGGGGGGGCTGAATTTAAATTACCATTCGACCTCTGTTCGCCTTTTGAATGTCCTGTGTCCTGTTTGGCTGTGGGTTGTCTGAGTTAATTATGAAAATATTTTAAGAATTAATTAAAATTTTTGCTTTAGTACGAGTGGTACACACGCCTTCAACAAAAAGTGTCTTCCAATTAGCGGTACTCTCTGCGAGTGTGTCCGGTATACCGGCATATCGCGTAGGAATACATTTTCGGGTATTAGAACGCCGTTCTGGACACAATTGATATTAGTCGGTAGTTTCCTATTGAAGGTGCAAGTCATAATTTCATAGTTGGTAGTGATTTTGTGGAAGTGATTTGTGATTGTCGGTCAGATTGTTTCCGTTGTGTATTATTATCGTTGACACTTGTCAAGGGGTGTCTGTATGAAAAGAAATTAAAAGCAATTGCTACAAAACCGACGATAGGGTAGTGCTGGAGATTAAACCGATCCTCATCGATGTAAGACTACATCTGTCAATTGATCCAGGATAACTATCAATAACACCAATAAAGACAGAGACGGATTGAAAATGGATTCACACAGAACTTCCGATTTTCCAACTTTAATAGAAAATGAAACTTCTGAAAATGCTGAAAACTCGGGAGACTTAACAAGATCGGACGCTCAACAATTGTAAGACGACGAACAAATTTCCTATACATATTTCGGAGTTCGCGATGCGATTTATTTTACCGTGGATGCTTTGCATTTCTTAGAGGGCATTTCTATTTTTTAAAATTTAATTCCTACACGCACTGCTTCCAATTCTATGTTCACTTATTCGAAATTGTCAGTATAGGCTCAGCAAGCAGGCTATAGCGAGGTATGTACATTACTGGTATAATTCTTTATAAAAAGGATAACATCAGTGGTCGAAATGATTCCTGCGATATAGGAGTCTACAATGACACTTAATTTCTTCGTAATTACCGTAGTAACAATATATAATGTCTTATATATATATATATTGTTATACGAAATTTAGGCTTTATAGAGTTCGTAATGGATGTTGCAAATAAAAAAACATCACAATACAAGTTCGTGTATTCAAAAATTACAACTTTCATTAACAAGTAGCAAGCGTTCACACTGGTGATTACTTATTACTCACTTTTATAAGACTATTATTCATGAATAAGAACACAATTCAAGTTCGTTTATTCACAAATTCCAACATTAATGAACAAATTGAATAAGTTCACCTATTCTCACTGGTGATTACTTATTACTCACATTCACATGGGCGGTTGCTTTATCTACTATTTAACTGTACAACTGTACACTTCTAGACATTAACTTACTTTACTGGGATAAAGTTGCTGTATTTATACCTAATCAATAATTCAGAGAAGGTTCTATTCTTATATACAAGTTATATACGTATAACTGTTATTAATATTCTTTCAAATTAATAAATAAATGATAACTTTATTATTATATTCTAAAGCTTTGGCACATATTAGATCCAATTGATGATGATATTAGATGAATTGAATTGATATAACTGTCTCACTTCCACTTGACTGCTGCCCCAATGGCATGCTGCACACACACGACGCGCTGCTCAACTAAGTTTTTTTCTAGTACATCTCGGCGATCAGAAAACGCACTTAATTTTTTTTATTTTAACTTTACAATTTTCAATGTACTTTTCCAGTGAAATCGTTTCAATTTTGCACTTGCCACATAGATTAGCTTTTAATTTTGGATCCTTCGTCGTCCCTTGCTTCCCGTTTTCTAGCCGGAGAAGATAAATAGATAATGGACATATAGATGTATTTGCAGATAGATTGAAAACAGATAGATAGATAAATATATGGATATATAGATGAAAAGATAGATGGATAGATAGAAGGATGAAAATAATGGGCATACAATGTCTTAAGAGCAAGTACATTATACCCAAAAGTAAAATGAAGTTTGTGAGAACCAAAATTCAGACTAGAAATGTTAATAATTTGTAATAATTAAATATTATATCTGAATTTCTTTTTCAATGTAATATAAGTATCATTAGATATCGACAGATATATAGATAAATACACAGATAGATGGATAGATGGATTGATAGATGGATGGATAGATAGATGGATAGATAGATGGATAGATAGATGGATAGATAGACGGATAGATAGATGGATAAATAGCTTTGTAGATAGATAGATAGATGGAAACATGATCATTTCATAATTTGTGAGTTTCTTTAGGATAAAACTCATTGCAGGTGGGTTTTCAATGGCTTGTAGGCTTGTTCACCTCGATAGACAATAAAATTCCCAAGAGTATTAATTAACACTGTTTTAAGTTTGTTTCGAGAGACTACTTAATTGCATTCGTCGGAATGGATGCAATGCGGGGGCAAAGGATTCTCTTTGCTTACGCACTTTGACAACGCGTTGACGTTTGTGGCACTCTATGACTTTAGATTTAAGCTACTACGTTTCTTTGATTTGGTGAGGTTAGACCAAGTCGACTGTATTAGGTTCTAAGTGCTACCGAAGTTGTGACTTAGATTCATCGAGTTGGGGTAAAAAAATATTAAGTACTTAAGAAAGATCATTTGTTTAATTAAATAATAAACAACAATATAAAGATCAACTTAATAATATAGTAGGGAAGATCGGCTCTCGACTGACTTCTTGCATTTAGTAGTGAATAATGCAAAGGAAAAGTTGTATGCTTTTGACTTATGTGTCACAAAAAATTTATATTTATGTTTATGTAATATGGAAGATCAGCTTGCGACTGACCAGCTTGAACCATTGTTGCTTCTTTAACAGTTTAGAGAAATAGCTTCGTATAGTTTGAACGAACTGTTCAAAAGCTAATGCTCAGAAGGAGCAAACAAAATGTAATCATAACAATGATTAAATATTAAAACATTAAATATATGGATTGATAGATTAATAGATAGATGGATAGATAGATGGATAGATAGATGGATAGATAGATGGATAGATAGATGGATAGATAGATGAATAGATAGATGTGTAGATAGATGAATAGATAGATGGATAGATAGATGGATAGATAGATGAATAGATAGATGGGTAGATAGATGGATCGATAGATGAATAGATAGATGGATAGATAGATGAATAGATAGATGGATAGATAGATGGATAGATAGATGAATAGATAGATGGATAGATAGATGGATAGATAGATGGATAGATAGATGAATAGATAGATGGATAGATAGATGAATAGATAGATGGATAGATAGATGGATAGATAGATGAATAGATAGATGGATAGATAGATGAATAGATAGATGGATAGATAGATGAATAGATAGATGGATAGATAGATGGATAGATAGATGAATAGATAGATGGATAGATAGATGGATAGATAGATGAATAGATAGATGGATAAATAGATGGATAGATAGATGATATAGATAGATAGATATCTCGATATGAATAGATAGATGGATATAGACAGATAGATGAATAACTGAATAAAAAGATAGATGCATAGATGGAGAGATTGATAGAAAGATCGGCAGATGGAAATATAGATAGATAATCGCCACCGCCTATATCGTTTTTATCGATGTCCGCTAGGCTGGAGCTTCATCCAGAGACAGAGACTATTCCATAAACAGCTCTTCCACCGGCATGCAATAGCTTTTCGGATGGAATTCATCCCAAGAAAGCACAAAGATGAATTTATTCAATTCACTGCGATGCACTGGCTGGTGGACCAGTCTGTCCAGTAATTCAACTTCGTAAGTAAATTAGACTCGTGAATTCGGCGCCGAAGCGATTACGAAATTAAGGCTTTCCAGAGTTTGTAATGAATAAGAAAATTATAAATTAAATAAATTACACAATCACAAATTACAAATTTAATGAACAAATTAAATAAGTTCACCTATTCTCACTGGTGATTACTTATTACTCACATTCACATAGGCGGTAGCTTTATCTACTTTTTAACTGTATTAGTGTGCACTTCTAGACATTAACTTCCTTACTGCAATAAAGTTGCTGTATTTATACCTAATCAATAATTCAGAGAAGGTTCTATTCTTATATAGGTTACATAGAAAACCACCAAGAACATGTTATATACGAGTCCACCCGTATAACAGTTATGAATATTCTTTCAAATTAATAAATAAATGATAGCTTTATTATTATATTCTAAAGTTTTGGCACATATTAGATCCAATTGACGCGTTAACCGTCATCCTCCTGCGTTTCCCGTTTTCTAGGCGGAGAAGATGAATAGATAATGGACATATAGAAGGATTTGGAGATAGATGGATAGATAGATAGATAGATACGTATCCTTATTTTGGTCATATAAACAAGTTTTGGTTACAAATATAAAAAGTTATGCAATTATTTATGAAATTTTAGCTGACAATTTCTTGAATAATACACAGTAGTTGCTTTGGTCGTAATAACTTTTAACAATATCAATATTCTCAATTCGGTTGCACAAATATTCCAGTTCGTTTTTTTCAAACATGGATAGATAAGTGGATAGATAGGTGGATAGATAGATGGATAGATAGATGGATAGACAGATGGATAGATAGATGGATAGATTGGTGGATAGATAGATGGATAGAAAGATGGATAGATAGATGGATAGATAGATGGGTAGATAGATGAATAGATAGATGGATAGATAGATGGATAGATAGATGAATAGATTGATGGGTAGATAAATGGATCGATAGATGGATAGATCGATGGCTTGTTGTCGTTAGCAATTGATTACTCATTGCAGACTTCTGTCGTTTCTTATGTGTATTCCCACCATCAGAATGTAAAATGCTGTTGCTGATGATGATTATGGTGTTCTTTGTTATTAGATAATTGTTTTGGTTTCCAATCAAGTCAACGCCAATGGATAGTTTCCTGGGAGCATATGGATAAATTTCTTACATAACTCAAATTCGATTGTTTCAGTGTAAAAAACATGAATTTCAAAATCGTGTATAACAAAGGTATTTCCATTATATATTTTGTGTAAATATAAAAAAAAATCCAATGTAATTATATGCAAAAGAGATATAATAAAATATTTATTCAAGTCCTTAAAGTAACTGGGTTGCGTGTGCTTTATGTGCAAGATTATTTGGCACTCGGTTCAGATAATTAATTAACAACAATGTAAGGTTCAACTTAATTATGTAGTAGGGAAGATCGGCTCTCGACCGACTCCTTGCACCAATGGTGCTCCCTGGTCTTGAACTTTTTAAAAGTTCTACTTCTCATGCTCAGAAGGAGCTAACAAAGTCGTGTTCATCTTTGCCAGAAGCAAAACTCTAGAATTTACAGCCACCCCAACCTATAATTATACTGTGACGTGTCGTAGCAACTAACGCTGCCCGCTTTTGCACATATCAGATCCAATTGACTCGTTAACCGTCGTCGTCCCTTGCTTCCCGTTTTCTAGGCGGAGAAGATGAATAGATAATGGACATATAGATGTATTTGCAGATAGATTGATGATAGATAAATAGATAAATATATGGATATATAGATGAAAAGATAGATGGATAGATAGATGGATGAAAATAATGGGCATACAATGTCTTAAGAGCAAGTACATTATACCCAAAAGTAAAATGAAGTTTGTGAGAACCAAAATTCAGACTAGAAATGTTAATAATTTGTAATAATTAAATATTATATCTGAATTTCTTTTTCAATGTAATATAAGTATCATTAGATATCGACAGATATATAGATAAATAGACAGATAGATGGATAGATGGATTGATAGATGGATTGATAGATGGATGGATAGATAAAAGGATAGATAGATGGAAAGATAGATGGATAGATGGATTGATAGATGGATTGATAGATGGATGGATAGATAAATAGATAGATAGATGGAAACATGATCATTTCATAATTTGTGAGTTTTTTTAGGATAAAACTCATTGCAGGTGGATTTTCAATGGCTTGTAGGCTTGTTCACCTCGATAGACAATAAAATTCCGAACCGAAGTTGTGACTTAGATTCATCGAGTTGGGGTAAAAAAATATTAATTACTTTAGAAAGATCATTTGTTTAATTAAATAATAAACAACAATATAAAGATCAACTTAATAATATAGTAGGGAAGATCGGCTCTCGACTGACTTCTCGCATTTAGTAGTGAATAATGCAAGGGAAAAGTTGTATGCTTTTGACTTATGTGTCACAAAAAAATTATATTTATGTTTATGAAATATGGAAGATCAGCTTGCGACTGACTTGCTTGCACCATTGGTGCTTCTTCAACAGTTTAGAGAAAGAGCTTCGTATAGTTAGAACGAACTGTTCAAAAGCTAATGCTCAGAAGAAGCAAACAAAATGTAATCATAACAATGATTAAATATTAAAACATTAAATATATGGATTGATAGATGAATAGATAGATGGATAGATAGATGGATAGATAGATGGATAGATAGATGAATAGATAGATGGGTAGATAGATGAATAGATAGATGGATAGATAGATGGATAGATAGATGGCTTGTTGTCGTTAGCAATTGATTACTCATTGCAGACTTCTATCGTTTCTTATGTGTATCCCCACCATCAGAAATGCTGTTGATTATTTCTAGTCTCCTTTGGCTGCTGTGTAGGATGCTGTTGTTGATGATGATTATGGTGTTCTTTGTTATTACATAATTGTTTTGCAGATAAGACCAGGATAGATAAAAACTTCATAATTAGTGAGTTTCTTCAGAACGAAACAGATGGATTCTCATTAGCTACCATGTGACCAGCGCGATTTACCCAGGAGAACATCGAGAATTTTCCCGGTTCTTAGACATAACCTTCTAAAAAATGGTTGACTGTAATAACCTGATGATCACAATGGACCATTCGGCTTCCTGCCGACAGCCACCCCAACCTAATACCGTGAGGTGGCGCAGCAATGTTTCCATTTGTCCTTATCTGGCCCTGTTAGTAGTAGAGTAGATGTATCTTTTTGAAGGTACACCTTTATTGACAAAATAACGATTTTTGCTCGGTGTTACACTTTCCATTCGACCACATACGTCACTATGAATAATGGATTCACACAGAACTTCTGATATTTGAAATTTGATAGCATCATTGCTGCTGCTATAATGTTTTTCATTATTATATTTTTCCTGCGAGTAAAGCACTCGACTTCGTCAGATAGATGACCTAACTTTCGATGCCATGTATTTAAACAATTAGTAGGTAGTGCACATTTTAGTATCTGCCATTTCTCTTTCGAAGAATATATAAATTCGAAATAGCATCTGCCAATGCAATTTTCACATTTTGGAATTTCTATTCCATTTTCCGTTTAGTTATTTAACTGACAATAAATTGGCCATCATTTCAGGAACATATATAACACGTCTGTTATAGTCGCTATTTTTTCATCATTATTGTGATTTATGAACTTTATGATCGTATTATCGCGACCTTGACACTGAACTTCAACACCATTGGCCACTGTAACGTATTGGGTTGAAATTAGCATCAAATTCAGTAAATACGCTTTTATTATTTGTAATACGACTAGTGGCTAGTGTGTGACTATATACTTATTCTTATATTGTATATAACTTCATGAATATATGCCTAAGACTTTGCTACAAAAACGAACCAGATAAGCCGACGTTTCCTTCGTGTATTTTACAATTCCGAATATAAAAGCCTAAAACTATGCTACAAATACTAATACAAATCAAATACAGAGATGTTTAAGTATGTAATTGTATGTTTGTGTGTCTTCAAAGGATATCCTCACATACTCATTCCTTCATGTCTTCTGATGTCTGATAATTGGAAACCATCTTCGTCGTTGCTGGGTGGGGGGGGGCTGCTGCTGTTTCATTCAAAATTTTATTAATTTACGTAGGAATTGTCGGGTATACACTTTGAGTGTGAGTGACAAGTGTCAATTGCGTAGACGACGTTCACATTAATTTAAGAGGCGCGCGAGGCTCCAAAACGCCGCGACAAAAGCCTTTGGATTATAAAATCACTTACATCCGATTACCCGGACTCGCCAACATTATTTCTTTTTTTCTTTCCAAATTGCTAGGCTAATATCGCCTAGAATTTTCTTTAACCAATTGTGAATTATATATCGATTAATAAAATAACGTATATATATGTATGTGTCAATGGAAAACAAATTGTAGAATTCTATAGACACAGGAGAAGTATATGTAAGCCGCCGCCAAACGAGTTTCGAAGAAAATACAGCGAAATTGTTCGTGGTGCACAATTATGGCAGTCCAGAAAAGAAAATAAATTATTTTTATATTTTCCGAACAAGCGCTGCAGCGCCATCGAAACGGTAAAATGTGGAGAAAATATTTTATGTACAGAAAGCAGAGCAGCAGAAGCTTACGCTTGTTTTTATCTAAATGAAATTAAATGTTTCCGCAGTCGAACAATTGTTGAACTGTTCTTGAATTTGATAGGCTTGTTCACCTCGATAGACAATAAAATTCCCAAGAGTATTAATTAACACTGTTTTAAGTTTGTTTCGAGAGACTACTTAATTGCATTCGTCAGAATGGATGCAATGCGGGGGCGGAGGATTCTCTTTGCTTACGCACTTTGACAACGCGTTGACGTTTGTGGCACTCTATGACTTTAGATTTAAGCTACTACGTTTCTTTGATTTGGTGAGGTTAGACTGACTCGACTGTATTAGGTTCTAAGTGCTACCGAAGTTGTGACTTAGATTCATCGAGTTGGGGTAAAAAAATATTAATTACTTTAGAAAGATCATTTGTTTAATTAAATAATAAACAAAAATATAAAGATCAACTTAATAATATAGTAGGGAAGATCGGCTCTCGACTGACTTCTCGCATTTAGTAGTGAATAATGCAAAGGAAAAGTTGTATGCTTTTGACTTATGTGTCACAAAAAATTTATATTTATGTTTATGAAATATGGAAGATCAGCTTGCGACTGACTTGCTTGCACCATTGGTGCTTCTTCAACAGTTTAGAGAAAGAGCTTCGTATAGTTAGAACGAACTGTTCAAAAGCTAATACTCAGAAGGAGCAAACAAAATGTAATCATAACAATGATTAAATATTAAAACATTAAATATATGGATTGATAGATGAATAGATAGATGGATAGATAGATGGATAGATAAATGGATAGATAGATGGATATATAGATAGAAAGATAGATGAATAGATAGATGGGTGGATAGATGGATAGATAGATGCCTACATAGATGGATAGATAGATGGATAGATAGATGGATAAATAAATGGATAGATAGATGGATATATAGATGGAAAGATAGATGAATAGATAGATGGGTGGATAGATGGATAGATAGATGCCTAGATAGATGGATAGATAGATGGATAGATAGATGGATAGATAGATGGATAGATAGATGGATAGATAGATGGATAGATAGATGAGTAGATAGATGGATATATCGATGGATAGATTGATGGGTAGATAGATGGATCGATAGATGGATAGATCGATGGCTTGTTGTCGTTAGCAATTGATTACTCATTGCAGACTTTTGTCGTTTCTTATGTGTATTCCCACCATCAGAATGTAAAATGCTGTTGCTGATGATGATTATGGTGTTCTTTGTTATTAGATAATTGTTTTGGTTTCCAATCAAGTCAACGCCAATGGATAGTTTCCTGGGAGCATATGGATAAATTTCTTACATAACTCAAATTCGATTGTTTCAGTGTAAAAAACATGAATTTCAAAATCGTGTATAACAAAGGTATTTCCATTATATATTTTGTGTAAATATAAAAAAAAATCCAATGTAATTATATGCAAAAGAGATATAATAAAATATTTATTCAAGTCCTTAAAGTAACTGGGTTGCGTGCGCTTTATGTGCAAGATTATTTGGCACTCGGTTCAGATAATTAATTAACAACAATGTAAGGTTCAACTTAATTATGTAGTAGGGAAGATCGGCTCTCGACCGACTCCTTGCACCAATGGTGCTCCCTGGCCTTGAACTTTTTAAAAGTTCTACTTCTCATGCTCAGAAGGAGCTAACAAAGTCGTGTTCATCTTTGCCAGAAGCAAAACTCTAGAATTTACAGCCACCCCAACCTATAATTCCACTGTGACGTGTCGTAGCAAATAACGCTGCCCGCTTTTGCACATATCAGATCCAATTGACTCGTTAACCGTCGTCGTCCCTTGCTTCCCGTTTTCTAGGCGGAGAAGATGAATAGATAATGGACATATAGATGTATTTGCAGATAAATAGATAGATAAATAAATGGATATATAGATAAAAAGATAGATGGATAGATAGATGGATAGGTAGATGGATACATGATCATTCTGAGCTTCTTAAGTATGAAACTCATACCAGCTGGATTTTCAATGGGTACCATGTGACCAGCGCGATCAATCCTGAAGAACATCGAGAATTTTCCGGGTTCTTAGACATAACCTTCTAAAATATTGTTGACTGTAATAACCTAATAATCACATCTATAGGTCTAAGTGGGTCGGCTTCGGGCCGACAGCCACCCCAACCTATAATTACACTGTGACGTGTCGTAGCAACTAACGCTGCCCGCTTTTGCACATATCAGATCCAATTGACTCGTTAACCGTCGTCGTACCTTGCTTCCCGTTTTCTAGGCGGAGAAGATGAATAGATAATGGACATATAGATGTATTTGCAGAAATATGGATGATAGATGGATAGTTAGATAGATAGATAGGTAGATACGTTTTCATTTTATATATCCTTGTTTTGGTCATATAACCAAGTTTTGGTTACAAATATAAAAAGTTATGCAATTATTTACGTTATTTGAGCTGTTAAAATTTCTTGGTCGTAATAACTTTTAACAATATCAATAGTCTCAATTCGGTTGCACAAATATTCCAGTTCGTTTTTTTCAAACATGGATAGATAGGTGGATAGATAGATGGATTGATAGATGGATAGATAGATGGATAGATAGATGGATAGATTGGTGGATACATAGATGGATACATAGATGGATAGATAGATGGATAGATAGACGGATAGATTGGTGGATAGATAGATGGATAGATTGGTGGATAGATAGATGGATAGATAGATGGATAGATAGATGGATAGATTGGTGGATACATAGATGGATAGATAGATGGATAGATAGATGGATAGATAGATGGATAGATTGGTGGATAGATAGATGGATAGAAAGATTTTTTCAATTTTCAAGCATAAACTAACTTACTTATTGAGCTGCTAGTCGACAGGAGTGATTTACGTCAAACCATCGATCGATACATCCCCTGTGGTAAATACAAAGACACGTTAATCTGGCAATCACATACCCTGGATTCAGTTCCTCTGGGCAGATCACACATTCTCCTTTTGCGTGGTTTAAAATGCCTTCATTATATGACAGACGAGGTTTTGTTAGGCACATAACTAGATGACATTCAATATCCATCGGTCAGAACGAATGAGCTCTCCGAATGTGGATAGCCTAAGGGAAGTTCTTGAGGAACAACTGCTACCCATCCTCTCCAAATAAATATATTCTTCTAGACTTTAGTAGATTCTCTCCGGATGTGGATAGCCTAAGGGATGTTCTTCAGGAACAACTGCTGCCATTTTCTGTTTTCAGATTCACGTAATTGTACTCCTTCTTACGATTTCTGATTTCTTTATAATGAAAAAAATGTGCGCTGTACACTTTTTAACTTACAACAATAATTTCGTTTAATTAGTTTTAATTAATTTCAATATAATAGATATACATCTTACTGCTTTACTTCATTTTCAATGCATTGAAAATAAGAAAAAAATGTGGTGTCATACGGGCTTTAGTATAATCGCACCGTAACCTTATTATTGGACAGCTAAAGAAAATATGTGCAACGATGACGACGACGACGACGACGACGACGACGACTAAAAGAAGCCACTTTCAAAAGTGGAAATAAAACAGCGCGCTGTAGATACTACAGTTGTACATCTGAAATTAGGAGGAGAAGACCGCACCGGCCGCCCTTCCAACAGTTGTTGTTGTAAGTGCGGGGTGTTTGGTTGAGTTGGAAGGTAAATAAATTTTGTACTTAGGAGTCGCAAATCTGTTCAAAAAGGTAAAACTTTCTTTTCATTCTTTTATCGAAAAAGCGAAGCCAGTCAATCGTAATTTCCTTGTTATATCTCCATGTTACTGGCAGTTGCTTTATCCCGATTTTACTCAAATTGTGCACACATGTGTATCTCCGATGGACAACACTTGTTGTAAAAATTTGATAGTGATCGTGCCCCGGGGTCGGCGGGCTCCATATACTGCACCCATATGCGCTTCACTGTCTCTAAATTCTTTACCCAGCATCTGTTGTTGTTGTTGTTTTTGTTGGTTCTTAGTTGTTCTCTGGTGGACAGATATTAGAGTAACCAATGGATGAATGTAGGATTGTAGGCTTGTTTCTATATATAATCCGGTATATCGTGTCTTTGGGTATCTATTTATTTGTTCTAGTGCAAGCGCATTTGGCACATAATGACATAATTTGTTGAATGAAAATAAAACTTACTTTGATTACGTTTTGGAAATAAAAGATTTTGTCGATTTTGTTGGAATATGTGAATATTAATATCAATTGCTGATATTATTTACATAAACTGATTGCGAATTATATTCGCTGGCTTAATGAAAAACCTTATTATTGGAACATGCTGCTTGTCGATTATATAACTCGTGTGTGCGTGCGTGCGTACGTGAATAAGTGACAGAAACAATTAGGAAAAGATAGTTTCCTGATATGAATTTTACGGCTTCTTCAACTATTTGATGGTACCCCGACTTCGTAAGAGTAAAGTATGCCTCAGTTAGATCGACAATCTGACATTACTTAACATTTATGCTTATAGGTACGATGGATTGAAGCGGTGTTTAAAAATGCATTCAGACGATACCTTATTTTATGTTGATTACATAGACAACTAGATCCCACGCACCCTTCCAAAAATCATTTATTAAGGTGCAAATAAATATAAGATATTATAACAATAAGTGTTTAAAACTAATATACAATTTGTGGGTACATTTCTTATGAAAATTTAAGCATGACAGCGTATAGAGTAAACATTTCTTTTAATAATAAATACAAATACCTAATAAAATACTATAATAATACCAAATACTACTGCGGATTGTGTTGGTGTGGAGTCTAAGAAAGTGTCCACCAGAACACAGTGAACGAAATAACTAATAGATGGTTTTACTAAAGATTGTGTGATTCAACAGAAGAGGTGGTTGGTTTACCTGAATTTGGCATAAAGCAGGTATTCACCAGCATACAAGAAGCAACAACAAGAAAAAGAAGTTTCAATTGGTATATAACTATAACCATATCACTACAGCAGCAGAAATTCTCTCCTTTAGTCACATTCCTTCGTTTATACATAAACCGATTGTGAATTATATTTGTCGGCTTAATGGAAACCCTTATTATTGACTAATGCTGCTTGTCGATTAGTAAATATTTATATGTGATTATCAATAAAAATTGCCAATCTTATTTACATGAACCGATTGCGAATTATACCAGCGAATTAATAAAAAAAGTTATTATTGCCTGTTGCTGCTCGTTGATTAGTAATTATTTATGTATGATTATCCGTAACAATTGCCAATATTATTATTATTAACTGGATATTTGCCGCGGTTTCGTCTTCAGCTGATGATAGACAGGTCTATAGTTTAAATGAATTAAATAAACCTCTTTACACAGTATATATATGCAATGTTATATAAAAATTTACTCTTAGAATTTAAAAAAAAAAAAAAAAAACGGCTGTTTGCTTCATAATTCGCTGTAATCAAACAAAGCTTTGGAGTGTAAGATAAGAGGGAAACGTGAAGCTATCAATTTTATTTTATATTATATTATAATAATATACAGAAACCTTTACGTTCAATACTCTGAGTACATTTATGAGAGAGTCCAGACATATACACGTTTTATTGCACAGTAAACTCAGTCCGAATAGTGAAAATGTGCGTTCTTGCATTAAATTGTTTAAAATATATAAAAATAAGTGGGTCTATATGCAATTGCACAAAATATATCTGTCTATTGCACGAGTACCATTATATACTTATTCTTATATTGTATGTAACTTCATAAATATATAAGCCGACGTTTCCTTGTTGTATTTTATATATGTATACGGTTACAAAAGCCTACAACTATGCTACGAAAACGAACCGGATAAGCCGAAGTTTCCTTGCTGTATTTTATATATGTATACGGTTACAAAAGCCTACAACTATGCTACAGAAACCAACCGTATGAATCGACGTATTCCTTGTATATTATATATGCATAGATTATTCGCCACTGAACTTGCGGTACTAATGATCAGCAAGAATCAACCGATTGGTTTTATGCACCAACTGTTTAAAATAAATAATTCTGCCCAACGATGATACCATAATGTGTTTGGTCACCAATGTGAGCATCAACAGTCGACTTTGAGAAGCGCAGTTGCTATGATCACATCCTCCTTCAAAACGCCGCGGCAAATCACTAACATCCGATTACCCGGACTCGCCAAATTTTTTTTTCCAAATCGGCTTAGAATTTTCATTAACCAATTGTGAATTATATATCGATTGATACAATAAAGTATATATATGTATGTGTCAATGTTCATAATGATAAAAATCAAATTTTAAGCTTCTGTAGACACACCAGAAGTATATGTACGCCGCCGCCAAACGAATTTCGAAGAAAATACAGCGACATCGTGCGCGGTGCACAATTATAGCAGACCAAAAAAGAAAACTATTTTTAAATTTTCCGAACAAGCGCTGCAGCGCCATCGAAACGGTAAAATGTGGAGAAAATATTTTATGTACAGAAAACAGAGCAGCAGAAGCGTAGGCGTTTTTATCTAAATGAAATTAAATGTTTCCGCAGTCGAACAATTGTTGAACTGTTCTTGAATTTGATAGGCTTGTTCACCTCGATAGACAATAAAATTCCCAAGAGTATTAATTAACACTGTTTTAAGTTTGTTTCGAGAGATTACTTAATTGCATTCGTCAGAATGGATGCAATGCGGGGCGGAGGATTCTCTTTGCTTACGCACTTTGACAACGCGTTGACGTTTGTGGCACTCTATGACTTTAGATTTAAGCTACTACGTTTCTTTGATTTGGTGAGGTTAGACTGACTCGACTGTATTAGGTTCTAAGTGCTACCGAAGTTGTGACTTAGATTCATCGAGTTGGGGTAAAAAAATATTAATTACTTTAGAAAGATCATTTGTTTAATTAAATAATAAACAACAATATAAAGATCAACTTAATAATATAGTAGGGAAGATCGGCTCTCGACTGAGTTCTCGCATTTAGTAGTGAATAATGCAAAGGAAAAGTTGTATGCTTTTGACTTATGTGTCACAAAAAACTTATATTTATGTTTATGAAATATGGAAGATCAGCTTGCGACTGACTTGCTTGCACCATTGGTGCTTCTTCAACAGTTTAGAGAAAGAGCTTCGTATAGTTTGAACGAACTGTTCAAAAGCTAATGCTCAGAAGGAGCAAACAAAATGTAATCATAACAATGATTAAATATTCAAACATTAAATATATGGATTGATAGATGAATAGATAGATGGATAGATAGATGGATAGATAAATGGATAGATAGATGGATATATAGATGGAAAGATAGATGAATAGATAGATGGGTGGATAGATGGATAGATAGATGCCTACATAGATGGATAGATAGATGGATAGATATATGGATAGATAGATGGATAGATAGATGGATAGATAGATGGATAGATAGATGGATAGATAGATGGATAGATAGATGGATAGATAGATGGATAGATAGATGGATAGATAGATGGATAGATAGATGGATAGATAGATGGATAGATAGATGGATAGATAGATGGATAGATAGATGGATAGATAGATGGATAGATAGATGGATAGATAGATGGATAGATAGATGGATAGATAGATGGATAGATAGATGGATAGATAGATGGGTAGATAGATGGATATATCGATGGCTTGTTGTCGTTAGCAATTGATTACTCATTGCAGACTTCTGTCGTTTCTTATGTGTATTCCCACCATCAGAATGTAAAATGCTGTTGCTGATGATGATTATGGTGTTCTTTGTTATTAGATAATTGTTTTGGTTTCCAATCAAGTCAACGCCAATGGATAGTTTCCTGGGAGCATATGGATAAATTTCTTACATAACTCAAATTCGATTGTTTCAGTGTAAAAAACATGAATTTCAAAATCGTGTATAACAAAGGTATTTCCATTATATATTTTGTGTAAATATAAAAAAAAATCCAATGTAATTATATGCAAAAGAGATATAATAAAATATTTATTCAAGTCCTTAAAGTAACTGGGTTGCGTGCGCTTTATGTGCAAGATTATTTGGCACTCGGTTCAGATAATTAATTAACAACAATGTAAGGTTCAACTTAATTATGTAGTAGGGAAGATCGGCTCTCGACCGACTCCTTGCACCAATGGTGCTCCCTGGCCTTGAACTTTTTAAAAGTTCTACTTCTCATGCTCAGAAGGAGCTAACAAAGTCGTGTTCATCTTTGCCAGAAGCAAAACTCTAGAATTTACAGCCACCCCAACCTATAATTCCACTGTGACGTGTCGTAGCAAATAACGCTGCCCGCTTTTGCACATATCAGATCCAATTGACTCGTTAACCGTCGTCGTCCCTTGCTTCCCGTTTTCTAGGCGGAGAAGATGAATAGATAATGGACATATAGATGTATTTGCAGATAAATAGATAGATAAATAAATGGATATATAGATAAAAAGATAGATGGATAGATAGATGGATAGGTAGATGGATACATGATCATTCTGAGCTTCTTAAGTATGAAACTCATACCAGCTGGATTTTCAATGGGTACCATGTGACCAGCGCGATCAATCCTGAAGAACATCGAGAATTTTCCGGGTTCTTAGACATAACCTTCTAAAATATTGTTGACTGTAATAACCTAATAATCACATCTATAGGTCTAAGTGGGTCGGCTTCGGGCCGACAGCCACCCCAACCTATGATTACACTGTGACGTGTCGTAGCAACTAACGCTGCCCGCTTTTGCACATATCAGATCCAATTGACTCGTTAACCGTCGTCGTCCCTTGCTTCCCGTTTTCTAGGCGGAGAAGATGAATAGATAATGGACATATAGATGTATTTGCAGATAGATTGATGATAGATAAATAGATAAATATATGGATATATAGATGAAAAGATAGATGGATAGATAGATGGATGAAAATAATGGGCATACAATGTCTTAAGAGCAAGTACATTATACCCAAAAGTAAAATGAAGTTTGTGAGAACCAAAATTCAGACTAGAAATGTTAATAATTTGTAATAATTAAATATTATATCTGAATTTCTTTTTCAATGTAATATAAGTATCATTAGATATCGACAGATATATAGATAAATAGACAGATAGATGGATAGATGGATTGATAGAAGGATTGATAGATAGATGGATAGATAGATGGATAGATAGATGGATAGATAGATGGATAGATAGATGGATAGATAGATGGATAGATAGATGGATAGATAGATGGATAGATAGATGGATAGATAGATGGATAGATAGATGGATAGATAGATGGATAGATAGATGGATAGATAGATGGATAGATAGATGGATAGATAGATGGGTAGATAGATGGATATATCGATGGCTTGTTGTCGTTAGCAATTGATTACTCATTGCAGACTTCTGTCGTTTCTTATGTGTATTCCCACCATCAGAATGTAAAATGCTGTTGCTGATGATGATTATGGTGTTCTTTGTTATTAGATAATTGTTTTGGTTTCCAATCAAGTCAACGCCAATGGATAGTTTCCTGGGAGCATATGGATAAATTTCTTACATAACTCAAATTCGATTGTTTCAGTGTAAAAAACATGAATTTCAAAATCGTGTATAACAAAGGTATTTCCATTATATATTTTGTGTAAATATAAAAAAAAATCCAATGTAATTATATGCAAAAGAGATATAATAAAATATTTATTCAAGTCCTTAAAGTAACTGGGTTGCGTGCGCTTTATGTGCAAGATTATTTGGCACTCGGTTCAGATAATTAATTAACAACAATGTAAGGTTCAACTTAATTATGTAGTAGGGAAGATCGGCTCTCGACCGACTCCTTGCACCAATGGTGCTCCCTGGTCTTGAACTTTTTAAAAGTTCTACTTCTCATGCTCAGAAGGAGCTAACAAAGTCGTGTTCATCTTTGCCAGAAGCAAAACTCTAGAATTTACAGCCACCCCAACCTATAATTACACTGTGACGTGTCGTAGCAACTAACGCTGCCCGCTTTTGCACATATCAGATCCAATTGACTCGTTAACCGTCGTCGTCCCTTGCTTCCCGTTTTCTAGGCGGAGAAGATGAATAGATAATGGACATATAGATGTATTTGCAGATAAATAGATAGATAAATAAATGGATATATAGATAAAAAGATAGATGGATAGATAGATGGATAGGTAGATGGATACATGATCATTCTGAGCTTCTTAAGTATGAAACTCATACCAGCTGGATTTTCAATGGGTACCATGTGACCAGCGCGATCAATCCTGAAGAACATCGAGAATTTTCCGGGTTCTTAGACATAACCTTCTAAAATATTGTTGACTGTAATAACCTAATAATCACATCTATAGGTCTAAGTGGGTCGGCTTCGGGCCGACAGCCACCCCAACCTATGATTACACTGTGACGTGTCGTAGCAACTAACGCTGCCCGCTTTTGCACATATCAGATCCAATTGACTCGTTAACCGTCGTCGTCCCTTGCTTCCAGTTTTCTAGGCGGAGAATATGAATAGATAATGGACATATAGATGTATTTGCAGATAGATTGATGATCGATAGATAGATAAATATATGGATATATAGATGAAAAGATAGATGGATAGATAGAAGGATGAAAATAATGGGCATACAATGTCTTAAGAGCAAGTACATTATACCCAAAAGTAAAATGAAGTTTGTGAGAACTAAAATTCAGACTAGAAATGTTAATAATTTGTAATAATTAAATATTATATCTGAATTTCTTTTTCAATGTAATATAAGTATCATTAGATATCGACAGATATATAGATAAATAGACAGATAGATGGATAGATGGATTGATAGATGGATGGATAGATAAAAGGATAGATAGATGGAAAGATAGATGGATAGATAAATAGATAGATAGATGGAAACATGATCATTTCATAATTTGTGAGTTTTTTTTAGGATAAAACTCATTGCAGGTGGATTTTCAATGGCTTGTAGGCTTGTTCACCTCGATAGACAATAAAATTCCCAAGAGTATTAATTAACACTGTTTTAAGTTTGTTGTCGACAGACTACTTAATTGCATTCGTCAGAATGGATGCAATGCGGGGGCGGAGGATTCTCTTTGCTTACGCACTTTGACAACGCGTTGACGTTTGTGGCACTCTATGACTTTAGATTTAAGCTACTACGTTTCTTTGAATTGGTGAGGTTAGACCAAGTCGACTGTATTAGGTTCTAAGTGCTACCGAAGTTGTGACTTAGATTCATCGAGTTGGGGTAAAAAAATATTAATTACTTTAGAAAGATCATTTGTTTAATTAAATAATAAACAACAATATAAAGATCAACTTAATAATATAGTAGGGAAGATCGGCTCTCGACTGACTTCTCGCATTTAGTAGTGAATAATGCAAAGGAAAAGTTGTATGCTTTTGACTTATGTGTCACAAAAAATTTATATTTATGTTTATGAAATATGGAAGGTCAGCTTGCGACTGACTTGCTTGCACCATTGGTGCTTCTTCAACAGTTTAGAGAAAGAGCTTCGTATAGTTAGAACGAACTGTTCAAAAGCTAATGCTCAGAAGGAGCAAACAAAATGTAATCATAACAATGATTAAATATTAAAACATTAAATATATGGATTGATAGATGAATAGATAGATGGATAGATAGATGGATAGATAGATGGATAGATATATGGATATATAGATGGATATCTATTATGGACATAAGCGAGGACAAGAACCATCAGCGCTTCTAAGCACTTGCGGTGGTCTGCCCTTAATTCTGTCATTAGTTATTAGCAGTAAACGCTCCGCTACCCGCACTGTCAGCGGTTTTTAAGGTTTCCTTTTGTTTAAAATGTAATCGATGTATAAAACATACCAAAGAAAGTATAAGAGGGTATGCTTCGTTATAACATAAAATAATTCGGTTTTATTTAAAAAAGTAAAAATGTAAGGTACATCGAAATGCCGTATTAGTAAACTTTACAATTCATTAATAAAAAATTTCTCTATAAGCAACATTCTTTGTAAAAATGTTACTACTTCCTTGAATTAGCTTTCTCTGCAGTGACTCTGCAACGATAATAAAAATTAAGCCTTACAACAGTCGCCGTACATCGGCTCTGGGATCTTTTGTCTGTTCTCTTGTTGTCCTGTGATGCGAATTGATTGTCGCCTGACTTTTTTCCATTATTTCTAATCTTACATTGTTTAAAATGACGATTGTATTTTACTTCGAGAGAGAGAGAGAGAGAGAGAGAGAGAGTTAAAATCCCAAGAGGGTTAAGTGATATTGTTTTTATTTTACTTCAAGAGATAAAAATAATGCCCATGAGGAACAGGTAACATTTATTTGTTCACTACGAGGGACAATTCTCAAGAAGGTGAAGAAACATTTATTTTTTTTTTCACTTCAAATTCAACAAATATGGGATTGTTTCTTACTTGATACATTAATCTATGTAGTAGCGTTGTTAGGTATTTAAGATACGTAGATGGCATTTTTTGCCAACTTAAATATAGATGATAAGGAAATAAGTGGAAACTTTCTAAAGAGATATCTTTGAGAAATATCTACATAAACTGATTGCGAATTATAACAGTGAATTAATGGAAAAAGATATTGTTGGCTCTTTGAGTATTCTTGTATGCAGCAATGAAGTGTCCTCCGTCTGTTAACTGATTGTTGTACACATAGTGTGCCATTGTGCGCTGTCTTTTGGCTGTCAGACAAGCCCTGCTGTAATAATTGCTGTTGTTACGGTATTGTCAACATATGCAAGCGCTGTTGATTTATATTTAAAATACTAAGCATTTCGTTCGTATGAATAATAAAGAGTAATGGTCCAAGCTTTGAACCTGGTGGAACTCCATAGCTAATTGGTTTGCTGGCACTAAATGTTGCATAATGCGGCGAAACGGACGCACTCACAAAGTTAAGTGTGAGCTTACAAGATTAAAAGAAAGAATAGAAACTGAAATTTGACAGCCTACTTGTCTGAGATCATAAAAAAGATCTATAAGAATCTATGAAAATGTATTTATTGTGCCTTGTGATAGATTCCACGTGATTGATCACACCGTACTCACGGAAAGCTCTATAGTCTAACATCCAAACTTGCGGCTGCGATAATGAAACATCGAAATGTGTTGCACTTGTTGCTTGTTATGGTACATTGCGTTTCTGTAGGATATTCATACAAAGTACAACGCACACCAAAAATGTGCACACTAAAGTGTGTCTATCACGCGTAAAAGCGTTCTCACGCTCACGCTCACGTCTCACGTCTCAGTTCCTGCTCAGGCTCGCACGCTAACAAAAATATGTACTCTCTCGAGAGTATCTACTCATTTATGATCCAATGTTTGGAATTTTGTTTTAGGTTCTTAACATACGTATATATATTTATATTATATTTAAGGACAATTATTGGGGTCACTCAATACTTCTTACAGTAGAAATGTGGTCGCCCGTCCACACGACCGTCAATAATTATCTACATTTCTGTGATAATAAGATACTTTTTTGTATGCGTCCTTCCAGCTTACCATAATATTGGGCTATGTTCGCGGCTAAGTTTAGCGATTAAGGCCCCCATTTCAGGTCTGTTGGTAGAGCAAAGGGTTTCCCAAAATCGGGACCTGATCATGTGAACCAGTAAGGAGTTTTTGTTGTCCGACAGATGGGATCGGATTTATATATAAGAGATGAATTAAATAATCGAGATCGAAAAAAATTACAAAATAGTTGAGCCTTTGAGTTGTATTCGAACCGTAAGTTCAAGAGAACTCTGCTTCCTCCCTATCAATATTAGGGTTATCCTCATACGATTACGACTTTAGTAGTTTCTCTCCGGATGTGGATAGCCTAAGGGATGTTCTTCAGAAACAACTGCAGCTCATCCTCTCCAAATAAATATATTCTTCTAGACTGTAGTAGATTCTCTCCGGATGTGGATAGCCTAAGGGATGTTCTTCAGAAACAACTGCAGCTCATCCTCTCCAAATAAATATATTCTTCTAGACTGTAGTAGATTCTCTCCGGATGTGGATAGCCTAAGGGATGTTCTTCAGGAACAACTGCAGCTCATCCTCTCCAAATAAATATATTCTTCTAGACTGTAGTAGATTCTCTCCGGATGTGGATAGCCTAAGGGATGTTCTTCAGGAACAACTGCAGCTCATCCTCTCCAAATAAATATATTCTTCTAGACTGTAGTAGATTCTCTCCGGATGTGGATAGCCTAAGGGATGTTCTTCAGGAACAACTGCAGCTCATCCTCTCCAAATAAATATATTCTTCTAGACTGTAGTAGATTCTCTCCGGATGTGGATAGCCTAAGGGATGTTCTTCAGGAACATCTGCAGCTCATACTCTCCAAATAAATATATTGTTTCCCGTCCCTCCTTTTAGTTCATGTGTTGTACAAAATACACCATCGCGAGCAGTTAATTTTTCAAATAATTCTGTTATATTTTCTTGGCTCGATGAAATGATGCAATAATGTGTCTCGACATATTGCATATTTCTGATCAATTGAATATGAGAACTTATAGCTACTACCATATAAAAGACAAACTAAACTACACTCACCTAGGACCTCAAATAAATTCTAGGATTTAGTAAAATTGCAATATGCATATCTCAAATGCCATGGCATGTGCGTGAAGCATCTTTCGATGAGCCTTCTATGTAATAAAAGAAACAAAACAATGTGGGGGTGGTTTTTATTTATAGTGCGATTCATTTGTAGCCTAAATAATCGAAACCGAATCCCTGGTTAGGCCATCAAAGATAATTGAAAAGTTTACTTTATATAATCTACTAGGTGATTACCCGGCGTTGCCCAGGTATTTATTCATCCCAATCTTCTATTGGCGGTCAGCGTAGGCCGTAGTACTGTATACGACCATGTGAGACGTATCTGGAGGTATCTTTGAATGATACTCGCTCGTACTTGAGAAAAACTATAGACGAAACACCTTACCATCCCAGTTACCTGTCCGATTATGTAACACCAAAATACATTACTGACAGACGATCCATGGGTTAATTATGAAAATATTTTAATTAAGTTCTTGTATTATGTAAGCGTCTGGTGTCTGGTTGCTACACGGACCCACCCCACCATCCACCCACCATCCACCCACCATCCACCCACCAAACCAACGATAACTTCGCCAAAAAATGAATAAATTGATTCTGACAAGTGTCATCGATGGTGTTAGAGGGTGGGGGCGATTCTACGCAGTATGTGCGCTCTGGTGTACATATCACGTGGGAAGACACATTTTCGGGGCATATAAGAGCGCCATCCAGGACACAATTGATGTCAATTGAAAGTTTCCTTCTGAAGGTGCTAGTCATAAGTTGACAGTCAATAGCAGTTCGGTGGCGCGACCGGCAGTAAATTGTGCTTCGTCTCATCGAGAGATTGTCTTGGAGTACATCCATATACATCCATCTCAGGAATTTGTGTTTTGTGCACGCGCCAGTTGTCTTACAGTGAAAATATTTTTCAAGTGTTGCTCGGTTAGTCGCTTGTGTCTCACTTTGTGAACCGCTCAATTGGTAAGTTGATGATTGGTCATCACAATTTTAGAGAACCACTTTGTGAGATTGACAGACATAGCCGATTAGGTCGAGGAATTATCTCAACACAAAGAAAAAAGCGGAAACCAAATGACGAACGAACGGCAGATCCTCAGCAGCGAGCAGTTTGGCCGAATCTGTACATTCATCCGAAATTACCGCGGTCTGCCAATTGAATGTGAATGGGAAATGATCTACACCGAATTCCCGGATGTGTCGATGCTCACGCTGTGTCACATTATCCAAAAAGAGAGCTGGGGCAAGAAATGCTTTTCGCTGCGCTATACACCGTCGTCATCGTTGGAATACCGCGAGATGGCCCTGCGGTATTTGCTGGAATACGAGAAGAAACAACGCTGCGAAAAAGGCAACAAGAACATCCTGTTGGACATGGCCAGGACAGAGAGTGTGTCACCAATTCTGTTGTGTCGCTGCATCCTGCATGCCAAGTCGCATTTCACTGCACGCGAGTCCTCCTTGATGGATGTGGAGATGTTCTTTCTCGAACAAAAGTACGAGTACACGAACAAGGAACTGGAATGGCAAATGGAGCTGAATGTCGGCAGGTGTGTGCTGTTCGACAACATTAAGGGCAAATACAATCGCCAGATGCGCTCCGACATCAGACGATATTACGAAACGAAACTTCAGGAGAAGTCGTTGAAAGCTGGCCTACAATTGTTACATGTAGTGGATCACCACAAGTGTTGTGAGTGTAGCGTGACTCAGTTGATGCTAACCTCACCACTGCCTGGTGTGCTTAAGATCATCGATGTACCGTGCACATTGGACAACGTGGAAATCTATTGGATCGCAGGGATCACCGACTTTGCCAGTATCCATCAGCACAATCACTATGTGAAGATTCGGCTGAGGCGTTATGTGCAAAAGTATGGGCCGGGACTCGTCATCTATTGGCTGGGCTATGAAGAGAGTGTTCCACTCCTGCCAGGCAATCCTGCTGGCCTTATCGTTCTGGATACATTTCCGAGCTCGGAGAGATTGTATGTTCCGTTTCCAGTACCGTTTATGGACGACGAAGATGACGACGCTGTCGCCGACGCTGACGCTGACTACACCAGCTCCAGCGATGAGGAGGAGTACAACGATGCTTATGATGATGATGATGATGATGAAGCAGGTTATTCCTACAAGAGGTTATTGAAAGATAACCGCAATGATGATGGCGATGGCGATGGCGATGGCAATAATTGCGACGATGGTGAAAAAGCCCAGTATCCATATGAGGGAGATGATGAAGATGATGAATCAGATTATGGCTTCGCATTGGCGAAATTCCTATCAAAAAATAAACAGGAAAAGCTGGCTAATGGCGGACAGTACAGAATGTTAAGGGACGATGACAAAAGGCGTGGGAAGAAAGAGGAAAGGAGTCAGACCATCAATAAATTAGTCAAGAGGTTGGCCAAAGTAGAGAAAATTTCAAGGGAATCTGAAGCCGATCGCAAGGTGACAAATAACGTTTTGCTTGAGGCGATTCATTCGATCCACATGTTCTCGTTCATGGCCAGCCGAACGGAAATCAATTAGGTAATTTATTTGTTTTTCTTATCCAACTCGGAAACAAACTGTTACTTTTTTGTATCTTGAAAAAAAATTTTAAAAAAAAATCAAAAAACAAAATACACCTCGACTGTGATTCGAACGAACGACGATGTGCGCGACACGGAACTGTTTTGTTTGCCACCCAACCAACCAATCACCCAGTTGCGTGCGTGCGCAGTGTGTCGTGCGTTCGAAACCCAAACAAAGGATGTTTTTTCACTTTTTGAATAATTTGCCAAAAATGGGGTTAATATATTTCTTATGGGTTTATCATAGATATTCGTAGTGTGCTCAAGAAGTGTGTCCCAAGAAAAACTAAACCAATATTCGTTCACACACAAGCCCAAGAGTCGATGGGGATTCCTGGCTACAGTGACTAGTGCAGTGCAGTGCAGTTTGTTGTTACAATCAAGTGGGCCAGTAGAAACCCTCTAGTAACCCTTACCTTACATAACCTTATCTAACCTAACCCAATCCAACATAACCTAACCCACAAGACCCCCACGCCGAACGAAACTTTTCACCACAAAAAAAAAACCAATAACACTCCTCACTGGTTACGAACATCCAGTTGAAGATTTTTTGTTAAATAAATTACATTATTCATCCTTTAGGGGTTAATTGCATAAATATATATGGCAATAATGTTTCAATATATTCCTACAGGGTTAAATCCTGTAGTAAATTTTTATTATTTTAGATGATTCGATGGTTGTAGGACAATATTATGGGATCGTTAAAGGATGATTATAGGATTA
This sequence comes from Nephrocerus scutellatus, assembly GCA_947095585.1. Taxonomy (NCBI): domain Eukaryota; kingdom Metazoa; phylum Arthropoda; class Insecta; order Diptera; family Pipunculidae; genus Nephrocerus; species Nephrocerus scutellatus. The sequence continues at coordinate 2,312,655 of OX352766.1, forward strand.
TATAATATGGTAACAGGATGATTAACGAATAGTTATGGAAAGATTATAAAGTGATTTTAGGATGGTTATTGGATAGTTAAGGGATGATTATAGAATAATGATTATAGGGTGGTTATAATATGGTAACAGGATGATTAACGAATAGTTATGGAAAGATTATAAAGAGATTTTAGGATGGTTATTGGATAGTTAAGGGATGATTAGAGAATAATGATTATAGGATGGTTATAATATGGTAACAGGATGATTAACGAATAGTTATGGAAAGATTATAAAGTGATTTTAGGATGGTTATTGGATAGTTAAGGGATGATTAGAGAATAATGATTATAGGATGGTTATAGCATAGTTAAGGGAAGATTATAGGATGATTATAGGATGGTTATAATATGGTAACAGGATGATTAACGAATAGTTATGGAAAGATTATAAAGAGATTTTAGGATGGTTATTGGATAGTTAAGGGATGATTAGAGAATAATGATTATAGGATGGTTATAATATGGTAACAGGATGATTAACGAATAGTTATGGAAAGATTATAAAGAGATTTTAGGATGGTTATTGGATAGTTAAGGGATGATTAGAGAATAATGATTATAGGATGGTTATAATATGGTAACAGGATGATTAACGAATAGTTATGGAAAGATTATAAAGAGATTTTAGGATGGTTATTGGATAGTTAAGGGATGATTAGAGAATAATGATTATAGGATGGTTATAATATGGTAACAGGATGATTAACGAATAGTTATGGAAAGATTATAAAGAGATTTTAGGATGGTTATTGGATAGTTAAGGGATGATTAGAGAATAATGATTATAGGATGGTTATAATATGGTAACAGGATGATTAACGAATAGTTATGGAAAGATTATAAAGAGATTTTAGGATGGTTATTGGATAGTTAAGGGATGATTAGAGAATAATGATTATAGGATGGTTATAATATGGTAACAGGATGATTAACGAATAGTTATGGAAAGATTATAAAGAGATTTTAGGATGGTTATTGGATAGTTAAGGGATGATTAGAGAATAATGATTATAGGATGGTTATAATATGGTAACAGGATGATTAACGAATAGTTATGGAAAGATTATAAAGAGATTTTAGGATGGTTATTGGATAGTTAAGGGATGATTAGAGAATAATGATTATAGGATGGTTATAATATGGTAACAGGATGATTAACGAATAGTTATGGAAAGATTATAAAGAGATTTTAGGATGGTTATTGGATAGTTAAGGGATGATTAGAGAATAATGATTATAGGATGGTTATAATATGGTAACAGGATGATTAACGAATAGTTATGGAAAGATTATAAAGAGATTTTAGGATGGTTATTGGATAGTTAAGGGATGATTAGAGAATAATGATTATAGGATGGTTATAATATGGTAACAGGATGATTAACGAATAGTTATGGAAAGATTATAAAGAGATTTTAGGATGGTTATTGGATAGTTAAGGGATGATTAGAGAATAATGATTATAGGATGGTTATAATATGGTAACAGGATGATTAACGAATAGTTATGGAAAGATTATAAAGAGATTTTAGGATGGTTATTGGATAGTTAAGGGATGATTAGAGAATAATGATTATAGGATGGTTATAATATGGTAACAGGATGATTAACGAATAGTTATGGAAAGATTATAAAGAGATTTTAGGATGGTTATTGGATAGTTAAGGGATGATTAGAGAATAATGATTATAGGATGGTTATAATATGGTAACAGGATGATTAACGAATAGTTATGGAAAGATTATAAAGAGATTTTAGGATGGTTATTGGATAGTTAAGGGATGATTAGAGAATAATGATTATAGGATGGTTATAATATGGTAACAGGATGATTAACGAATAGTTATGGAAAGATTATAAAGAGATTTTAGGATGGTTATTGGATAGTTAAGGGATGATTAGAGAATAATGATTATAGGATGGTTATAATATGGTAACAGGATGATTAACGAATAGTTATGGAAAGATTATAAACAGATTTTAGGATGGTTATTGGATAGTTAAGGGATGATTAGAGAATAATGATTATAGGATGGTTATAGGATGGTAACAGGATGATTAACGAATAGTTATGGAAAGATTATAAAGAGATTTTAGGATGGTTATTGGATAGTTAAGGGATGATTAGAGAATAATGATTATAGGATGGTTATAATATGGTAACAGGATGATTAACGAATAGTTATGGAAAGATTATAAAGAGATTTTAGGATGGTTATTGGATAGTTAAGGGATGATTAGAGAATAATGATTATAGGATGGTTATAATATGGTAACAGGATGATTAACGAATAGTTATGGAAAGATTATAAAGAGATTTTAGGATGGTTATTGGATAGTTAAGGGATGATTAGAGAATAATGATTATAGGATGGTTATAATATGGTAACAGGATGATTAACGAATAGTTATGGAAAGATTATAAAGTGATTTTAGGATGGTTATTGGATAGTTAAGGGATGATTAGAGAATAATGATTATAGGATGGTTATAGCATAGTTAAGGGAAGATTATAGGATGATTATAGGATGGTTATAATATGGTAACAGGATGATTAACGAATAGTTATGGAAAGATTATAAAGAGATTTTAGGATGGTTATTGGATAGTTAAGGGATGATTAGAGAATAATGATTATAGGATGGTTATAATATGGTAACAGGATGATTAACGAATAGTTATGGAAAGATTATAAAGTGATTTTAGGATGGTTATTGGATAGTTAAGGGATGATTAGAGAATAATGATTATAGGATGGTTATAGCATAGTTAAGGGAAGATTATAGGATGATTATAGGATGGTTATAATATGGTAACAGGATGATTAACGAATAGTTATGGAAAGATTATAAAGAGATTTTAGGATGGTTATTGGATAGTTAAGGGATGATTAGAGAATAATGATTATAGGATGGTTATAATATGGTAACAGGATGATTAACGAATAGTTATGGAAAGATTATAAAGAGATTTTAGGATGGTTATTGGATAGTTAAGGGATGATTAGAGAATAATGATTATAGGATGGTTATAATATGGTAACAGGATGATTAACGAATAGTTATGGAAAGATTATAAAGAGATTTTAGGATGGTTATTGGATAGTTAAGGGATGATTAGAGAATAATGATTATAGGATGGTTATAATATGGTAACAGGATGATTAACGAATAGTTATGGAAAGATTATAAAGAGATTTTAGGATGGTTATTGGATAGTTAAGGGATGATTAGAGAATAATGATTATAGGATGGTTATAATATGGTAACAGGATGATTAACGAATAGTTATGGAAAGATTATAAAGAGATTTTAGGATGGTTATTGGATAGTTAAGGGATGATTAGAGAATAATGATTATAGGATGGTTATAATATGGTAACAGGATGATTAACGAATAGTTATGGAAAGATTATAAAGAGATTTTAGGATGGTTATTGGATAGTTAAGGGATGATTAGAGAATAATGATTATAGGATGGTTATAATATGGTAACAGGATGATTAACGAATAGTTATGGAAAGATTATAAAGAGATTTTAGGATGGTTATTGGATAGTTAAGGGATGATTAGAGAATAATGATTATAGGATGGTTATAATATGGTAACAGGATGATTAACGAATAGTTATGGAAAGATTATAAAGAGATTTTAGGATGGTTATTGGATAGTTAAGGGATGATTAGAGAATAATGATTATAGGATGGTTATAATATGGTAACAGGATGATTAACGAATAGTTATGGAAAGATTATAAAGAGATTTTAGGATGGTTATTGGATAGTTAAGGGATGATTAGAGAATAATGATTATAGGATGGTTATAATATGGTAACAGGATGATTAACGAATAGTTATGGAAAGATTATAAAGAGATTTTAGGATGGTTATTGGATAGTTAAGGGATGATTAGAGAATAATGATTATAGGATGGTTATAATATGGTAACAGGATGATTAACGAATAGTTATGGAAAGATTATAAAGAGATTTTAGGATGGTTATTGGATAGTTAAGGGATGATTAGAGAATAATGATTATAGGATGGTTATAATATGGTAACAGGATGATTAACGAATAGTTATGGAAAGATTATAAAGAGATTTTAGGATGGTTATTGGATAGTTAAGGGATGATTAGAGAATAATGATTATAGGATGGTTATAATATGGTAACAGGATGATTAACGAATAGTTATGGAAAGATTATAAAGAGATTTTAGGATGGTTATTGGATAGTTAAGGGATGATTAGAGAATAATGATTATAGGATGGTTATAATATGGTAACAGGATGATTAACGAATAGTTATGGAAAGATTATAAAGAGATTTTAGGATGGTTATTGGATAGTTAAGGGATGATTAGAGAATAATGATTATAGGATGGTTATAATATGGTAACAGGATGATTAACGAATAGTTATGGAAAGATTATAAAGAGATTTTAGGATGGTTATTGGATAGTTAAGGGATGATTAGAGAATAATGATTATAGGATGGTTATAATATGGTAACAGGATGATTAACGAATAGTTATGGAAAGATTATAAAGTGATTTTAGGATGGTTATTGGATAGTTAAGGGATGATTAGAGAATAATGATTATAGGATGGTTATAGCATAGTTAAGGGAAGATTATAGGATGATTATAGGATGGTTATAATATGGTAACAGGATGATTAACGAATAGTTATGGAAAGATTATAAAGAGATTTTAGGATGGTTATTGGATAGTTAAGGGATGATTAGAGAATAATGATTATAGGATGGTTATAATATGGTAACAGGATGATTAACGAATAGTTATGGAAAGATTATAAAGAGATTTTAGGATGGTTATTGGATAGTTAAGGGATGATTAGAGAATAATGATTATAGGATGGTTATAATATGGTAACAGGATGATTAACGAATAGTTATGGAAAGATTATAAAGAGATTTTAGGATGGTTATTGGATAGTTAAGGGATGATTAGAGAATAATGATTATAGGATGGTTATAATATGGTAACAGGATGATTAACGAATAGTTATGGAAAGATTATAAAGAGATTTTAGGATGGTTATTGGATAGTTAAGGGATGATTAGAGAATAATGATTATAGGATGGTTATAATATGGTAACAGGATGATTAACGAATAGTTATGGAAAGATTATAAAGAGATTTTAGGATGGTTATTGGATAGTTAAGGGATGATTAGAGAATAATGATTATAGGATGGTTATAATATGGTAACAGGATGATTAACGAATAGTTATGGAAAGATTATAAAGAGATTTTAGGATGGTTATTGGATAGTTAAGGGATGATTAGAGAATAATGATTATAGGATGGTTATAATATGGTAACAGGATGATTAACGAATAGTTATGGAAAGATTATAAAGAGATTTTAGGATGGTTATTGGATAGTTAAGGGATGATTAGAGAATAATGATTATAGGATGGTTATAATATGGTAACAGGATGATTAACGAATAGTTATGGAAAGATTATAAAGAGATTTTAGGATGGTTATTGGATAGTTAAGGGATGATTAGAGAATAATGATTATAGGATGGTTATAATATGGTAACAGGATGATTAACGAATAGTTATGGAAAGATTATAAAGAGATTTTAGGATGGTTATTGGATAGTTAAGGGATGATTAGAGAATAATGATTATAGGATGGTTATAATATGGTAACAGGATGATTAACGAATAGTTATGGAAAGATTATAAAGAGATTTTAGGATGGTTATTGGATAGTTAAGGGATGATTAGAGAATAATGATTATAGGATGGTTATAATATGGTAACAGGATGATTAACGAATAGTTATGGAAAGATTATAAAGAGATTTTAGGATGGTTATTGGATAGTTAAGGGATGATTAGAGAATAATGATTATAGGATGGTTATAATATGGTAACAGGATGATTAACGAATAGTTATGGAAAGATTATAAAGAGATTTTAGGATGGTTATTGGATAGTTAAGGGATGATTAGAGAATAATGATTATAGGATGGTTATAATATGGTAACAGGATGATTAACGAATAGTTATGGAAAGATTATAAAGAGATTTTAGGATGGTTATTGGATAGTTAAGGGATGATTAGAGAATAATGATTATAGGATGGTTATAATATGGTAACAGGATGATTAACGAATAGTTATGGAAAGATTATAAAGAGATTTTAGGATGGTTATTGGATAGTTAAGGGATGATTAGAGAATAATGATTATAGGATGGTTATAATATGGTAACAGGATGATTAACGAATAGTTATGGAAAGATTATAAAGAGATTTTAGGATGGTTATTGGATAGTTAAGGGATGATTAGAGAATAATGATTATAGGATGGTTATAATATGGTAACAGGATGATTAACGAATAGTTATGGAAAGATTATAAAGAGATTTTAGGATGGTTATTGGATAGTTAAGGGATGATTAGAGAATAATGATTATAGGATGGTTATAATATGGTAACAGGATGATTAACGAATAGTTATGGAAAGATTATAAAGAGATTTTAGGATGGTTATTGGATAGTTAAGGGATGATTAGAGAATAATGATTATAGGATGGTTATAATATGGTAACAGGATGATTAACGAATAGTTATGGAAAGATTATAAAGTGATTTTAGGATGGTTATTGGATAGTTAAGGGATGATTAGAGAATAATGATTATAGGATGGTTATAGCATAGTTAAGGGAAGATTATAGGATGATTATAGGATGGTTATAATATGGTAACAGGATGATTAACGAATAGTTATGGAAAGATTATAAAGAGATTTTAGGATGGTTATTGGATAGTTAAGGGATGATTAGAGAATAATGATTATAGGATGGTTATAATATGGTAACAGGATGATTAACGAATAGTTATGGAAAGATTATAAAGAGATTTTAGGATGGTTATTGGATAGTTAAGGGATGATTAGAGAATAATGATTATAGGATGGTTATAATATGGTAACAGGATGATTAACGAATAGTTATGGAAAGATTATAAAGAGATTTTAGGATGGTTATTGGATAGTTAAGGGATGATTAGAGAATAATGATTATAGGATGGTTATAATATGGTAACAGGATGATTAACGAATAGTTATGGAAAGATTATAAAGAGATTTTAGGATGGTTATTGGATAGTTAAGGGATGATTAGAGAATAATGATTATAGGATGGTTATAATATGGTAACAGGATGATTAACGAATAGTTATGGAAAGATTATAAAGAGATTTTAGGATGGTTATTGGATAGTTAAGGGATGATTAGAGAATAATGATTATAGGATGGTTATAATATGGTAACAGGATGATTAACGAATAGTTATGGAAAGATTATAAAGAGATTTTAGGATGGTTATTGGATAGTTAAGGGATGATTAGAGAATAATGATTATAGGATGGTTATAATATGGTAACAGGATGATTAACGAATAGTTATGGAAAGATTATAAAGAGATTTTAGGATGGTTATTGGATAGTTAAGGGATGATTAGAGAATAATGATTATAGGATGGTTATAATATGGTAACAGGATGATTAACGAATAGTTATGGAAAGATTATAAAGAGATTTTAGGATGGTTATTGGATAGTTAAGGGATGATTAGAGAATAATGATTATAGGATGGTTATAATATGGTAACAGGATGATTAACGAATAGTTATGGAAAGATTATAAAGAGATTTTAGGATGGTTATTGGATAGTTAAGGGATGATTAGAGAATAATGATTATAGGATGGTTATAATATGGTAACAGGATGATTAACGAATAGTTATGGAAAGATTATAAAGAGATTTTAGGATGGTTATTGGATAGTTAAGGGATGATTAGAGAATAATGATTATAGGATGGTTATAATATGGTAACAGGATGATTAACGAATAGTTATGGAAAGATTATAAAGAGATTTTAGGATGGTTATTGGATAGTTAAGGGATGATTAGAGAATAATGATTATAGGATGGTTATAATATGGTAACAGGATGATTAACGAATAGTTATGGAAAGATTATAAAGAGATTTTAGGATGGTTATTGGATAGTTAAGGGATGATTAGAGAATAATGATTATAGGATGGTTATAATATGGTAACAGGATGATTAACGAATAGTTATGGAAAGATTATAAAGAGATTTTAGGATGGTTATTGGATAGTTAAGGGATGATTAGAGAATAATGATTATAGGATGGTTATAATATGGTAACAGGATGATTAACGAATAGTTATGGAAAGATTATAAAGAGATTTTAGGATGGTTATTGGATAGTTAAGGGATGATTAGAGAATAATGATTATAGGATGGTTATAATATGGTAACAGGATGATTAACGAATAGTTATGGAAAGATTATAAAGAGATTTTAGGATGGTTATTGGATAGTTAAGGGATGATTAGAGAATAATGATTATAGGATGGTTATAATATGGTAACAGGATGATTAACGAATAGTTATGGAAAGATTATAAAGAGATTTTAGGATGGTTATTGGATAGTTAAGGGATGATTAGAGAATAATGATTATAGGATGGTTATAATATGGTAACAGGATGATTAACGAATAGTTATGGAAAGATTATAAAGTGATTTTAGGATGGTTATTGGATAGTTAAGGGATGATTAGAGAATAATGATTATAGGATGGTTATAGCATAGTTAAGGGAAGATTATAGGATGATTATAGGATGGTTATAATATGGTAACAGGATGATTAACGAATAGTTATGGAAAGATTATAAAGAGATTTTAGGATGGTTATTGGATAGTTAAGGGATGATTAGAGAATAATGATTATAGGATGGTTATAATATGGTAACAGGATGATTAACGAATAGTTATGGAAAGATTATAAAGAGATTTTAGGATGGTTATTGGATAGTTAAGGGATGATTAGAGAATAATGATTATAGGATGGTTATAATATGGTAACAGGATGATTAACGAATAGTTATGGAAAGATTATAAAGAGATTTTAGGATGGTTATTGGATAGTTAAGGGATGATTAGAGAATAATGATTATAGGGTGGTTATAATATGGTAACAGGATGATTAACGAATAGTTATGGAAAGATTATAAAGAGATTTTAGGATGGTTATTGGATAGTTAAGGGATGATTAGAGAATAATGATTATAGGATGGTTATAGGATGGTAACAGGATGATTAACGAATAGTTATGGAAAGATTATAAAGTGATTTTTGTGAATTCACAACATAACAGTTTGAACAGCCGCATTTGGTTTTTGAACAATCCATTGGGCGACACGAAATGAATTTTGCACAGAGCCGCCTGCAAAGTATTCTGCATTAAATTTTTCGACAAGCTCTTCATATAATGGCTTATGTTTATCTTCTGCCAAAATTGCATTATCCGGCTCTAGGTCATATTTCTGAAGAAAATTCTGATCAACTATAGCTGAGATAACGAGCAGTGGGTTGCCGCAGCCCAGGAGAATGCCTTCCCTAACATTTTCCATTATGTAAATATTTGTTGATGACTATATACTGAAGCTGGTTTTTGCTTCGGTGTTTGCGTCGGGCAGTGACGTTTTCACAGAGATGGAATATATTGTTTTTTAAAAGGATTTTTTTACTCGAAAATAATCACCAGAAAACAATAGTTTTGGCATTCCAAGTACCCCTTGTTAAGACTTATAGGAAATCGAAGAACGGAGTGTAACAACAGTCAACCACCACTCAAAAAAAAAAAAAATTGGGGAGTTATCCAATTAAAAATAAAACAGAAGTTTATTATGAGGTTATATGATGATCTAACTTTATTCTTTTTATTTTCGGGGTTATCAACAGCAAAATGTGCTTCTCGACCACTTTTTAACATTACATTCTCTCTTCTGTCATCTAGCGTTGACAGACCAAACACAATGCCGTGTTCACACACGTTCGTCGCACATCGCCACTATGTGATGTTTACACGCATACACGGCTGGCGGCTGGATTGTGCGTTTTCGTCACAATAGGATGGTTATAATATGGTAACAGGATGATTAACGAATAGTTATGGAAAGATTATAAAGTAATTTTAGGATGGTTATTGGATAGTTAAGGGATGATTAGAGAATAATGATTATAGGATGGTTATAGGATGGTAACAGGATGATTAACGAATAGTTATGGAAAGATTATAAAGTGATTTTAGGATGGTTATTGGATAGTTAAGGGATGATTATAGAATAATGATTATAGGATGGTTATAATATGGTAACAGGATGATTAACGAATAGTTATGGAAAGATTATAAAGTGATTTTAGGATGGTTATTGGATAGTTAAGGGATGATTATAGAATAATGATTATAGGATGGTTATAGGATGGTAACAGGATGATTAACGAACAGTTATGGAAAGATTATAAAGTGATTTTAGGATGGTTATTGGATAGTTAAGGGATGATTAGAGAATAATGATTATAGGATGGTTATAATATGGTAACAGGATGATTAACGAATAGTTATGGAAAGATTATAAAGAGATTTTAGGATGGTTATTGGATAGTTAAGGGATGATTAGAGAATAATGATTATAGGATGGTTATAATATGGTAACAGGATGATTAACGAATAGTTATGGAAAGATTATAAAGTGATTTTAGGATGGTTATTGGATAGTTAAGGGATGATTAGAGAATAATGATTATAGGATGGTTATAATATGGTAACAGGATGATTAACGAATAGTTATGGAAAGATTATAAAGAGATTTTAGGATGGTTATTGGATAGTTAAGGGATGATTAGAGAATAATGATTATAGGATGGTTATAGGATGGTAACAGGATGATTAACGAATAGTTATGGAAAGATTATAAAGTGATTTTAGGATGGTTATTGGATAGTTAAGGGATGATTAGAGAATAATGATTATAGGATGGTTATAGGATGGTAACAGGATGATTAACGAATAGTTATGGAAAGATTATAAAGAGATTTTAGGATGGTTATTGGATAGTTAAGGGATGATTAGAGAATAATGATTATAGGATGGTTATAGGATGGTAACAGGATGATTAACGAATAGTTATGGAAAGATTATAAAGTGATTTTAGGATGGTTATTGGATAGTTAAGGGATGATTAGAGAATAATGATTATAGGATGGTTATAGGATGGTAACAGGATGATTAACGAATAGTTATGGAAAGATTATAAAGAGATTTTAGGATGGTTATTGGATAGTTAAGGGATGATTATAGAATAATGATTATAGGATGGTTATAATATGGTAACAGGATGATTAACGAATAGTTATGGAAAGATTATAAAGAGATTTTAGGATGGTTATTGGATAGTTAAGGGATGATTATAGAATAATGATTATAGGATGGTTATAATATGGTAACAGGATGATTAACGAATAGTTATGGAAAGATTATAAAGAGATTTTAGGATGGTTATTGGATAGTTAAGGGATGATTAGAGAATAATGATTATAGGATGGTTATAATATGGTAACAGGATGATTAACGAATAGTTATGGAAAGATTATAAAGAGATTTTAGGATGGTTATTGGATAGTTAAGGGATGATTATAGAATAATGATTATAGGATGGTTATAGGATGGTAACAGGATGATTAACGAATAGTTATGGAAAGATTATAAAGAGATTTTAGGATGGTTATTGGATAGTTAAGGGATGATTATAGAATAATGATTATAGGATGGTTATAATATGGTAACAGGATGATTAACGAATAGTTATGGAAAGATTATAAAGAGATTTTAGGATGGTTATTGGATAGTTAAGGGATGATTAGAGAATAATGATTATAGGATGGTTATAATATGGTAACAGGATGATTAACGAATAGTTATGGAAAGATTATAAAGAGATTTTAGGATGGTTATTGGATAGTTAAGGGATGATTAGAGAATAATGATTATAGGATGGTTATAATATGGTAACAGGATGATTAACGAATAGTTATGGAAAGATTATAAAGAGATTTTAGGATGGTTATTGGATAGTTAAGGGATGATTATAGAATAATGATTATAGGATGGTTATAATATGGTAACAGGATGATTAACGAATAGTTATGGAAAGATTATAAAGAGATTTTAGGATGGTTATTGGATAGTTAAGGGATGATTAGAGAATAATGATTATAGGATGGTTATAATATGGTAACAGGATGATTAACGAATAGTTATGGAAAGATTATAAAGAGATTTTAGGATGGTTATTGGATAGTTAAGGGATGATTATAGAATAATGATTATAGGATGGTTATAATATGGTAACAGGATGATTAACGAATAGTTATGGAAAGATTATAAAGAGATTTTAGGATGGTTATTGGATAGTTAAGGGATGATTAGAGAATAATGATTATAGGATGGTTATAATATGGTAACAGGATGATTAACGAATAGTTATGGAAAGATTATAAAGAGATTTTAGGATGGTTATTGGATAGTTAAGGGATGATTATAGAATAATGATTATAGGATGGTTATAATATGGTAACAGGATGATTAACGAATAGTTATGGAAAGATTATAAAGAGATTTTAGGATGGTTATTGGATAGTTAAGGGATGATTAGAGAATAATGATTATAGGATGGTTATAATATGGTAACAGGATGATTAACGAATAGTTATGGAAAGATTATAAAGAGATTTTAGGATGGTTATTGGATAGTTAAGGGATGATTAGAGAATAATGATTATAGGATGGTTATAATATGGTAACAGGATGATTAACGAATAGTTATGGAAAGATTATAAAGAGATTTTAGGATGGTTATTGGATAGTTAAGGGATGATTAGAGAATAATGATTATAGGATGGTTATAATATGGTAACAGGATGATTAACGAATAGTTATGGAAAGATTATAAAGAGATTTTAGGATGGTTATTGGATAGTTAAGGGATGATTAGAGAATAATGATTATAGGATGGTTATAATATGGTAACAGGATGATTAACGAATAGTTATGGAAAGATTATAAAGAGATTTTAGGATGGTTATTGGATAGTTAAGGGATGATTAGAGAATAATGATTATAGGATGGTTATAATATGGTAACAGGATGATTAACGAATAGTTATGGAAAGATTATAAAGAGATTTTAGGATGGTTATTGGATAGTTAAGGGATGATTATAGAATAATGATTATAGGATGGTTATAATATGGTAACAGGATGATTAACGAATAGTTATGGAAAGATTATAAAGAGATTTTAGGATGGTTATTGGATAGTTAAGGGATGATTAGAGAATAATGATTATAGGATGGTTATAATATGGTAACAGGATGATTAACGAATAGTTATGGAAAGATTATAAAGAGATTTTAGGATGGTTATTGGATAGTTAAGGGATGATTATAGAATAATGATTATAGGATGGTTATAGGATGGTAACAGGATGATTAACGAATAGTTATGGAAAGATTATAAAGAGATTTTAGGATGGTTATTGGATAGTTAAGGGATGATTATAGAATAATGATTATAGGATGGTTATAATATGGTAACAGGATGATTAACGAATAGTTATGGAAAGATTATAAAGAGATTTTAGGATGGTTATTGGATAGTTAAGGGATGATTAGAGAATAATGATTATAGGATGGTTATAATATGGTAACAGGATGATTAACGAATAGTTATGGAAAGATTATAAAGAGATTTTAGGATGGTTATTGGATAGTTAAGGGATGATTAGAGAATAATGATTATAGGATGGTTATAATATGGTAACAGGATGATTAACGAATAGTTATGGAAAGATTATAAAGAGATTTTAGGATGGTTATTGGATAGTTAAGGGATGATTAGAGAATAATGATTATAGGATGGTTATAGGATGGTAACAGGATGATTAACGAATAGTTATGGAAAGATTATAAAGTGATTTTAGGATGGTTATTGGATAGTTAAGGGATGATTAGAGAATAATGATTATAGGATGGTTATAGGATGGTAACAGGATGATTAACGAATAGTTATGGAAAGATTATAAAGAGATTTTAGGATGGTTATTGGATAGTTAAGGGATGATTAGAGAATAATGATTATAGGATGGTTATAATATGGTAACAGGATGATTAACGAATAGTTATGGAAAGATTATAAAGAGATTTTAGGATGGTTATTGGATAGTTAAGGGATGATTAGAGAATAATGATTATAGGATGGTTATAGGATGGTAACAGGATGATTAACGAATAGTTATGGAAAGATTATAAAGTGATTTTAGGATGGTTATTGGATAGTTAAGGGATGATTAGAGAATAATGATTTTAGGATGGTTATTGGATAGTTAAGGGATGATTAGAGAATAATGATTATAGGATGGTTATAATATGGTAACAGGATGATTAACGAATAGTTATGGAAAGATTATAAAGAGATTTTAGGATGGTTATTGGATAGTTAAGGGATGATTAGAGAATAATGATTATAGGATGGTTATAATATGGTAACAGGATGATTAACGAATAGTTATGGAAAGATTATAAAGAGATTTTAGGATGGTTATTGGATAGTTAAGGGATGATTAGAGAATAATGATTATAGGATGGTTATAATATGGTAACAGGATGATTAACGAATAGTTATGGAAAGATTATAAAGAGATTTTAGGATGGTTATTGGATAGTTAAGGGATGATTAGAGAATAATGATTATAGGATGGTTATAATATGGTAACAGGATGATTAACGAATAGTTATGGAAAGATTATAAAGAGATTTTAGGATGGTTATTGGATAGTTAAGGGATGATTAGAGAATAATGATTATAGGATGGTTATAATATGGTAACAGGATGATTAACGAATAGTTATGGAAAGATTATAAAGAGATTTTAGGATGGTTATTGGATAGTTAAGGGATGATTAGAGAATAATGATTATAGGATGGTTATAATATGGTAACAGGATGATTAACGAATAGTTATGGAAAGATTATAAAGAGATTTTAGGATGGTTATTGGATAGTTAAGGGATGATTAGAGAATAATGATTTTAGGATGGTTATTGGATAGTTAAGGGATGATTAGAGAATAATGATTATAGGATGGTTATAATATGGTAACAGGATGATTAACGAATAGTTATGGAAAGATTATAAAGAGATTTTAGGATGGTTATTGGATAGTTAAGGGATGATTAGAGAATAATGATTATAGGATGGTTATAATATGGTAACAGGATGATTAACGAATAGTTATGGAAAGATTATAAAGAGATTTTAGGATGGTTATTGGATAGTTAAGGGATGATTAGAGAATAATGATTATAGGATGGTTATAATATGGTAACAGGATGATTAACGAATAGTTATGGAAAGATTATAAAGAGATTTTAGGATGGTTATTGGATAGTTAAGGGATGATTAGAGAATAATGATTATAGGATGGTTATAATATGGTAACAGGATGATTAACGAATAGTTATGGAAAGATTATAAAGAGATTTTAGGATGGTTATTGGATAGTTAAGGGATGATTAGAGAATAATGATTTTAGGATGGTTATTGGATAGTTAAGGGATGATTAGAGAATAATGATTATAGGATGGTTATAATATGGTAACAGGATGATTAACGAATAGTTATGGAAAGATTATAAAGAGATTTTAGGATGGTTATTGGATAGTTAAGGGATGATTAGAGAATAATGATTATAGGATGGTTATAATATGGTAACAGGATGATTAACGAATAGTTATGGAAAGATTATAAAGAGATTTTAGGATGGTTATTGGATAGTTAAGGGATGATTAGAGAATAATGATTATAGGATGGTTATAATATGGTAACAGGATGATTAACGAATAGTTATGGAAAGATTATAAAGTGATTTTAGGATGGTTATTGGATAGTTAAGGGATGATTAGAGAATAATGATTTTAGGATGGTTATTGGATAGTTAAGGGATGATTAGAGAATAATGATTATAGGATGGTTATAATATGGTAACAGGATGATTAACGAATAGTTATGGAAAGATTATAAAGAGATTTTAGGATGGTTATTGGATAGTTAAGGGATGATTAGAGAATAATGATTATAGGATGGTTATAATATGGTAACAGGATGATTAACGAATAGTTATGGAAAGATTATAAAGAGATTTTAGGATGGTTATTGGATAGTTAAGGGATGATTAGAGAATAATGATTATAGGATGGTTATAATATGGTAACAGGATGATTAACGAATAGTTATGGAAAGATTATAAAGTGATTTTAGGATGGTTATTGGATAGTTAAGGGATGATTAGAGAATAATGATTTTAGGATGGTTATTGGATAGTTAAGGGATGATTAGAGAATAATGATTATAGGATGGTTATAATATGGTAACAGGATGATTAACGAATAGTTATGGAAAGATTATAAAGTGATTTTAGGATGGTTATTGGATAGTTAAGGGATGATTAGAGAATAATGATTTTAGGATGGTTATTGGATAGTTAAGGGATGATTAGAGAATAATGATTATAGGATGGTTATAATATGGTAACAGGATGATTAACGAATAGTTATGGAAAGATTATAAAGAGATTTTAGGATGGTTATTGGATAGTTAAGGGATGATTAGAGAATAATGATTTTAGGATGGTTATTGGATAGTTAAGGGATGATTAGAGAATAATGATTTTAGGATGGTTATTGGATAGTTAAGGGATGATTAGAGAATAATGATTATAGGATGGTTATAATATGGTAACAGGATGATTAACGAATAGTTATGGAAAGATTATAAAGTGATTTTAGGATGGTTATTGGATAGTTAAGGGATGATTAGAGAATAATGATTTTAGGATGGTTATTGGATAGTTAAGGGATGATTAGAGAATAATGATTATAGGATGGTTATAATATGGTAACAGGATGATTAACGAATAGTTATGGAAAGATTATAAAGAGATTTTAGGATGGTTATTGGATAGTTAAGGGATGATTAGAGAATAATGATTATAGGATGGTTATAATATGGTAACAGGATGATTAACGAATAGTTATGGAAAGATTATAAAGAGATTTTAGGATGGTTATTGGATAGTTAAGGGATGATTAGAGAATAATGATTATAGGATGGTTATAATATGGTAACAGGATGATTAACGAATAGTTATGGAAAGATTATAAAGTGATTTTAGGATGGTTATTGGATAGTTAAGGGATGATTAGAGAATAATGATTTTAGGATGGTTATTGGATAGTTAAGGGATGATTAGAGAATAATGATTATAGGATGGTTATAATATGGTAACAGGATGATTAACGAATAGTTATGGAAAGATTATAAAGAGATTTTAGGATGGTTATTGGATAGTTAAGGGATGATTAGAGAATAATGATTATAGGATGGTTATAATATGGTAACAGGATGATTAACGAATAGTTATGGAAAGATTATAAAGAGATTTTAGGATGGTTATTGGATAGTTAAGGGATGATTAGAGAATAATGATTATAGGATGGTTATAATATGGTAACAGGATGATTAACGAATAGTTATGGAAAGATTATAAAGAGATTTTAGGATGGTTATTGGATAGTTAAGGGATGATTAGAGAATAATGATTATAGGATGGTTATAATATGGTAACAGGATGATTAACGAATAGTTATGGAAAGATTATAAAGAGATTTTAGGATGGTTATTGGATAGTTAAGGGATGATTAGAGAATAATGATTATAGGATGGTTATAATATGGTAACAGGATGATTAACGAATAGTTATGGAAAGATTATAAAGAGATTTTAGGATGGTTATTGGATAGTTAAGGGATGATTAGAGAATAATGATTATAGGATGGTTATAATATGGTAACAGGATGATTAACGAATAGTTATGGAAAGATTATAAAGAGATTTTAGGATGGTTATTGGATAGTTAAGGGATGATTAGAGAATAATGATTATAGGATGGTTATAGGATGGTAACAGGATGATTAACGAATAGTTATGGAAAGATTATAAAGTGATTTTAGGATGGTTATTGGATAGTTAAGGGATGATTAGAGAATAATGATTATAGGATGGTTATAGGATGGTAACAGGATGATTAACGAATAGTTATGGAAAGATTATAAAGAGATTTTAGGATGGTTATTGGATAGTTAAGGGATGATTAGAGAATAATGATTATAGGATGGTTATAATATGGTAACAGGATGATTAACGAATAGTTATGGAAAGATTATAAAGAGATTTTAGGATGGTTATTGGATAGTTAAGGGATGATTAGAGAATAATGATTATAGGATGGTTATAGGATGGTAACAGGATGATTAACGAATAGTTATGGAAAGATTATAAAGTGATTTTAGGATGGTTATTGGATAGTTAAGGGATGATTAGAGAATAATGATTTTAGGATGGTTATTGGATAGTTAAGGGATGATTAGAGAATAATGATTATAGGATGGTTATAGGATGGTAACAGGATGATTAACGAATAGTTATGGAAAGATTATAAAGAGATTTTAGGATGGTTATTGGATAGTTAAGGGATGATTAGAGAATAATGATTATAGGATGGTTATAATATGGTAACAGGATGATTAACGAATAGTTATGGAAAGATTATAAAGAGATTTTAGGATGGTTATTGGATAGTTAAGGGATGATTAGAGAATAATGATTATAGGATGGTTATAGGATGGTAACAGGATGATTAACGAATAGTTATGGAAAGATTATAAAGTGATTTTAGGATGGTTATTGGATAGTTAAGGGATGATTAGAGAATAATGATTATAGGATGGTTATAGGATGGTAACAGGATGATTAACGAATAGTTATGGAAAGATTATAAAGTGATTTTAGGATGGTTATAAGTTGGTAACAGGATGATTAACGAATAGTTATGGAAAGATTATAAAGTGATTTTAGGATGGTTATTGGATAGTTAAGGGATGATTATAGAATAATGATTATAGGATGGTTATAGGATGGTAACAGGATGATTAACGAATAGTTATGGAAAGATTATAAAGTGATTTTAGGATGGTTATTGGATAGTTAAGGGATGATTATAGAATAATGATTATAGGATGGTTATAGGATGGTAACAGGATGATTAACGAACAGTTATGGAAAGATTATAAAGTGATTTTAGGATGGTTATTGGATAGTTAAGGGATGATTATAGAGTAATGATTATAGGATGGTTATAGGATGGTAACAGGATGATTAACGAATAGTTATGGAAAGATTATAAAGTGATTTTAGGATGGTTATAAGTTGGTAACAGGATGATTAACGAATAGTTATGGAAAGATTATAAAGTGATTTTAGGATGGTTATTGGATAGTTAAGGGATGATTATAGAATAATGATTATAGGATGGTTATAGGATGGTAACAGGATGATTAACGAATAGTTATGGAAAGATTATAAAGTGATTTTAGGATGGTTATTGGATAGTTAAGGGATGATTATAGAATAATGATTATAGGATGGTTATAGGATGGTAACAGGATGATTAACGAACAGTTATGGAAAGATTATAAAGTGATTTTAGGATGGTTATTGGATAGTTAAGGGATGATTATAGAATAATGATTATAGGATGGTTATAGGATGGTAACAGGATGATTAACGAATAGTTATGGAAAGATTATAAAGTGATTTTAGGATGGTTATTGGATAGTTAAGGGATGATTATAGAATAATGATTATAGGATGGTTATAGGATGGTAACAGGATGATTAACGAACAGTTATGGAAAGATTATAAAGTGATTTTAGGATGGTTATTGGATAGTTAAGGGATGATTATAGAATAATGATTATAGGATGGTTATAGGATGGTAACAGGATGATTAACGAACAGTTATGGAAAGATTATAAAGTGATTTTAGGATGGTTATTGGATAGTTAAGGGATGATTATAGAATAATGATTATAGGATGGTTATAGGATGGTAACAGGATGATTAACGAATAGTTATGGAAAGATTATAAAGTGATTTTAGGATGGTTATTGGATAGTTAAGGGATGATTATAGAATAATGATTATAGGATGGTTATAGGATGGTAACAGGATGATTAACGAATAGTTATGGAAAGATTATAAAGTGATTTTAGGATGGTTATTGGATAGTTAAGGGATGATTATAGAATAATGATTATAGGATGGTTATAGGATGGTAACAGGATGATTAACGAACAGTTATGGAAAGATTATAAAGTGATTTTAGGATGGTTATTGGATAGTTAAGGGATGATTATAGAATAATGATTATAGGATGGTTATAGGATGGTAACAGGATGATTAACGAATAGTTATGGAAAGATTATAAAGTGATTTTAGGATGGTTATTGGATAGTTAAGGGATGATTATAGAATAATGATTATAGGATGGTTATAGGATGGTAACAGGATGATTAACGAATAGTTATGGAAAGATTATAAAGTGATTTTAGGATGGTTATTGGATAGTTAAGGGATGATTATAGAATAATGATTATAGGATGGTTATAGGATGGTAACAGGATGATTAACGAACAGTTATGGAAAGATTATAAAGTGATTTTAGGATGGTTATTGGATAGTTAAGGGATGATTATAGAATAATGATTATAGGATGGTTATAGGATGGTAACAGGATGATTAACGAATAGTTATGGAAAGATTATAAAGTGATTTTAGGATGGTTATTGGATAGTTAAGGGATGATTATAGAATAATGATTATAGGATGGTTATAGGATGGTAACAGGATGATTAACGAATAGTTATGGAAAGATTATAAAGTGATTTTAGGATGGTTATTGGATAGTTAAGGGATGATTATAGAATAATGATTATAGGATGGTTATAGGATGGTAACAGGATGATTAACGAACAGTTATGGAAAGATTATAAAGTGATTTTAGGATGGTTATTGGATAGTTAAGGGATGATTATAGAATAATGATTATAGGATGGTTATAGGATGGTAACAGGATGATTAACGAATAGTTATGGAAAGATTATAAAGTGATTTTAGGATGGTTATAAGTTGGTAACAGGATGATTAACGAATAGTTATGGAAAGATTATAAAGTGATTTTAGGATGGTTATTGGATAGTTAAGGGATGATTATAGAATAATGATTATAGGATGGTTATAGGATGGTAACAGGATGATTAACGAATAGTTATGGAAAGATTATAAAGTGATTTTAGGATGGTTATTGGATAGTTAAGGGATGATTATAGAATAATGATTATAGGATGGTTATAGGATGGTAACAGGATGATTAACGAATAGTTATGGAAAGATTATAAAGTGATTTTAGGATGGTTATTGGATAGTTAAGGGATGATTATAGAATAATGATTATAGGATGGTTATAGGATGGTAACAGGATGATTAACGAACAGTTATGGAAAGATTATAAAGTGATTTTAGGATGGTTATTGGATAGTTAAGGGATGATTATAGAATAATGATTATAGGATGGTTATAGGATGGTAACAGGATGATTAACGAATAGTTATGGAAAGATTATAAAGTGATTTTAGGATGGTTATTGGATAGTTAAGGGATGATTATAGAATAATGATTATAGGATGGTTATAGGATGGTAACAGGATGATTAACGAATAGTTATGGAAAGATTATAAAGTGATTTTAGGATGGTTATTGGATAGTTAAGGGATGATTATAGAATAATGATTATAGGATGGTTATAGGATGGTAACAGGATGATTAACGAATAGTTATGGAAAGATTATAAAGTGATTTTAGGATGGTTATAAGTTGGTAACAGGATGATTAACGAATAGTTATGGAAAGATTATAAAGTGATTTTAGGATGGTTATTGGATAGTTAAGGGATGATTATAGAATAATGATTATAGGATGGTTATAGGATGGTAACAGGATGATTAACGAATAGTTATGGAAAGATTATAAAGTGATTTTAGGATGGTTATTGGATAGTTAAGGGATGATTATAGAATAATGATTATAGGATGGTTATAGGATGGTAACAGGATGATTAACGAATAGTTATGGAAAGATTATAAAGTGATTTTAGGATGGTTATTGGATAGTTAAGGGATGATTATAGAATAATGATTATAGGATGGTTATAGGATGGTAACAGGATGATTAACGAACAGTTATGGAAAGATTATAAAGTGATTTTAGGATGGTTATTGGATAGTTAAGGGATGATTATAGAATAATGATTATAGGATGGTTATAGGATGGTAACAGGATGATTAACGAATAGTTATGGAAAGATTATAAAGTGATTTTAGGATGGTTATTGGATAGTTAAGGGATGATTATAGAATAATGATTATAGGATGGTTATAGGATGGTAACAGGATGATTAACGAATAGTTATGGAAAGATTATAAAGTGATTTTAGGATGGTTATTGGATAGTTAAGGGATGATTATAGAATAATGATTATAGGATGGTTATAGGATGGTAACAGGATGATTAACGAACAGTTATGGAAAGATTATAAAGTGATTTTAGGATGGTTATTGGATAGTTAAGGGATGATTATAGAATAATGATTATAGGATGGTTATAGGATGGTAACAGGATGATTAACGAATAGTTATGGAAAGATTATAAAGTGATTTTAGGATGGTTATAAGTTGGTAACAGGATGATTAACGAATAGTTATGGAAAGATTATAAAGTGATTTTAGGATGGTTATTGGATAGTTAAGGGATGATTATAGAATAATGATTATAGGATGGTTATAGGATGGTAACAGGATGATTAACGAACAGTTATGGAAAGATTATAAAGTGATTTTAGGATGGTTATTGGATAGTTAAGGGATGATTATAGAATAATGATTATAGGATGGTTATAGGATGGTAACAGGATGATTAACGAATAGTTATGGAAAGATTATAAAGTGATTTTAGGATGGTTATTGGATAGTTAAGGGATGATTATAGAATAATGATTATAGGATGGTTATAGGATGGTAACAGGATGATTAACGAATAGTTATGGAAAGATTATAAAGTGATTTTAGGATGGTTATAAGTTGGTAACAGGATGATTAACGAATAGTTATGGAAAGATTATAAAGTGATTTTAGGATGGTTATTGGATAGTTAAGGGATGATTATAGAATAATGATTATAGGATGGTTATAGGATGGTAACAGGATGATTAACGAATAGTTATGGAAAGATTATAAAGTGATTTTAGGATGGTTATTGGATAGTTAAGGGATGATTATAGAATAATGATTATAGGATGGTTATAGGATGGTAACAGGATGATTAACGAACAGTTATGGAAAGATTATAAAGTGATTTTAGGATGGTTATTGGATAGTTAAGGGATGATTATAGAATAATGATTATAGGATGGTTATAGGATGGTAACAGGATGATTAACGAATAGTTATGGAAAGATTATAAAGTGATTTTAGGATGGTTATTGGATAGTTAAGGGATGATTATAGAATAATGATTATAGGATGGTTATAGGATGGTAACAGGATGATTAACGAATAGTTATGGAAAGATTATAAAGTGATTTTAGGATGGTTATTGGATAGTTAAGGGATGATTATAGAATAATGATTATAGGATGGTTATAGGATGGTAACAGGATGATTAACGAACAGTTATGGAAAGATTATAAAGTGATTTTAGGATGGTTATTGGATAGTTAAGGGATGATTATAGAATAATGATTATAGGATGGTTATAGGATGGTAACAGGATGATTAACGAATAGTTATGGAAAGATTATAAAGTGATTTTAGGATGGTTATTGGATAGTTAAGGGATGATTATAGAATAATGATTATAGGATGGTTATAGGATGGTAACAGGATGATTAACGAATAGTTATGGAAAGATTATAAAGTGATTTTAGGATGGTTATAAGTTGGTAACAGGATGATTAACGAATAGTTATGGAAAGATTATAAAGTGATTTTAGGATGGTTATTGGATAGTTAAGGGATGATTATAGAATAATGATTATAGGATGGTTATAGGATGGTAACAGGATGATTAACGAATAGTTATGGAAAGATTATAAAGTGATTTTAGGATGGTTATAAGTTGGTAACAGGATGATTAACGAATAGTTATGGAAAGATTATAAAGTGATTTTAGGATGGTTATTGGATAGTTAAGGGATGATTATAGAATAATGATTATAGGATGGTTATAGGATGGTAACAGGATGATTAACGAATAGTTATGGAAAGATTATAAAGTGATTTTAGGATGGTTATTGGATAGTTAAGGGATGATTATAGAATAATGATTATAGGATGGTTATAGGATGGTAACAGGATGATTAACGAATAGTTATGGAAAGATTATAAAGTGATTTTAGGATGGTTATAAGTTGGTAACAGGATGATTAACGAATAGTTATGGAAAGATTATAAAGTGATTTTAGGATGGTTATTGGATAGTTAAGGGATGATTATAGAATAATGATTATAGGATGGTTATAGGATGGTAACAGGATGATTAACGAATAGTTATGGAAAGATTATAAAGTGATTTTAGGATGGTTATTGGATAGTTAAGGGATGATTATAGAATAATGATTATAGGATGGTTATAGGATGGTAACAGGATGATTAACGAATAGTTATGGAAAGATTATAAAGTGATTTTAGGATGGTTATAAGTTGGTAACAGGATGATTAACGAATAGTTATGGAAAGATTATAAAGTGATTTTAGGATGGTTATTGGATAGTTAAGGGATGATTATAGAATAATGATTATAGGATGGTTATAGGATGGTAACAGGATGATTAACGAATAGTTATGGAAAGATTATAAAGTGATTTTAGGATGGTTATAAGTTGGTAACAGGATGGTTATAGGAGAGTTAAAGGCTGATTATAGAATAATGACTAAAGGATAGTAAAAGGATGATTATGGGATGATTATAGGATTGTTAAACGATGGTAACAGAATGATTGATGGTGTGTTTTGGAATTGTTTCGTTGGTATATTTTTCATTTTGTCACGCCAAAGGAGTATAACTTCTAACGCGCATACATAAGTACTCGCACCCAGTTTTTTTTATTTTGTTTTTCGAGATTTACGATTCCTGAAGGAATCTATTTGTTCACAGCATAATGCCATTGTCATACCCTCTTTACGCTCGACTGCTGCAAAGCCAAAATGTAAAAGTTATGTTTCTATCATTACATTATATGCATTATATTATTATCTTTATTTCATGTAAAAACTTAAAGCTAACATTCATTATATTACCACTATGTACATGTATGTATGTTCTATGTATGTTGTAATAAAACGACTACTTGATGCACAAATTCAATGAACTATCAATTAATGCCCCATATCTTGAATTTTCTATTCCACAGGCGCGACACATCACCTACACAGACAGAGAGCACATCGGACGAATTCGACTACTACTACACATATTACTACTACTACTACTTGAACTCCTTTTACGAAAACTACTACTACTTACTCTACCGCAACTACTATAATTACTTTAGTAACATCAACAACAACAACTACTAGGATAAGCCGAAAATATTGTTCCTGTGTTCCAGCTGAGATATACTTTTTTTTGTTTGTTTGTTTGTTTGTTTTTTTTGCGTCTCTGACAAGCAAACAATGCATCAGTGAAGAACATTTTCTTATTATGATGGTAATAATTAATTAATTTATAAAAAAATATAAATAACAATAAAAACAACAAAATAATAATAATAATAATAATAATAATAATTATAACAATAATTGTAATAAAAGCTCACCTACAAAGCAACCAGAGTGTGATTACCTATTCAACAATTTGTGATAACAATTAAGGAGTAAATCCAAAAACAAAATACACATACAACCCCAACAAAACTCAAACTAAAAAAAAAAAAAACTCAAAACGAAAACAACTCAATACACTCTGCTCAGTGGAGAATCGCACAAGAGAGAGAGGAAAGAGAGAGAGAGCCGCGAAACGCGCCATGCAAATGCTCAAAGAATTGGCTACAACCACGAGCACAGTAACAACAACAATAATAACAACAACAAGAACATTGGCGGCAGCTGCATCGCCATTGGCATCGCCATCAGCAACAGCATCGTCACTCATTATCATTCGACGGCGGCGAAAAATTTAAGGCCAAACAGCAGCCACGGCAGCAGCAGCAGCGGGGTCTTCTGATTATATTCGCGTTAATTTTTTGCTTTTTGTTTTGATTTTCAAAAAGTTATAAATACCACAAAAGAATAAAGAGAGCAAAAGTGGCGGCGGACAACAAAAATAGAACTCACGAGACGGTGGTTGGTAGCGGCGGCAACAACAACTGTCGTCACGGCTCTGTGTCGTCGCCGACTTCTTCATCGTCGGTGGAGAGAAATATGCAAGTGGCAACGCTGTACCATGAAAATGTGACAGTTATCAGTGATGCCGTCGGCGCCACTACTGCTGCTGCCACCTCGTGCTCCTCGTCCTGTCCGACGACGTCGACGCCATCATCTTTGACATCAACGGCAGTAACGACAACGACAATGACAACGATAACGACTATGGCGACGGCAACTACGACAACGGCGGCGGTTTCATCGTCCGCTATAAAAAACGACGACGTTGCAGATGATGGACTTGTGGCGCCAACAAAAAGCTCAATAGGGGATGAGGAACAAAAGAAGAAGGGGTTGGTGGTTGTGATGCCGGCAGAAGAGGAGGATGCCGAGAAGTCGAAGGAAAAGCAGGAGGAGGAAAATGAACAGAAGGAAAAGTCATCCTCCTCCGTGGCAATGAAACAAAAGCAGACATTGATGGAACTTGACTGGGATGATGACGTCGGCGGCGACGATGACGACGACGATGACGACGATGACGACGATGACGACGATGACGACGATGACGACGGTGGCGACGATGACGACGATGACGACGACGACAAGTTCGATCTGAAGGAAGAAGAAAAGTTGAAAAGGGATCGTCGTCTTTCTCGTAAAAGGACCGCTTCAGAACGAGATGGGAAGGATGTGAAGGACCCCGAGGATAAAAATGACGACAGTGGAACAGTGGGTGCTGATCCATTGCAATACACTGGTGGTGAAGGCGGCGGCAACGGAGGTGAGCAGAAAAAAGAAGAAAAAGAAGTGGAAGGAGAGGAAGGAGAAGAAATAGAAAACGATGAGGGAGAAATGAAAGAAGTGGAAGATGAAGAAGAAATCGAAGAAAAAGAAGTGGAAGATGAAGAAGAAGTGGAAGCTGCAGAAATAGAAGACGAAGAAGTAACGGAAGACGATGAAGGGGAAGATGAAGAAGTGGAAGATGAGAAAGTTAAAGATGGAGAAGTAGTGGAAGATGAAGAAGTGGTAGAAAAAGAAGACGATTCAGAAATAGAAGACGAAGACGATTCGGAAGACGAAGAAGTAGCAGAAGACGAGGAAGTGACGGAAGACGAGGCAGTAACGGAAGACGATGAAGAAGAAAATGGCGACGTCGATGATGACAATGACAGGGAAGAGCCGTTCAGCGACGGTCAGGATTCGACCACGCAACAGTCACTTTTGATTCCGCTTATTAATGCGATTGACGATGACGATGATGAGGACGATGATGATGAGGAGGACGAAGATGACGATGCCGCCGTCGATGTCGATGTCGACGAACATGATGACGACGACAACGACAACGACAACGACGACGACAGTGACGACGACGGCGACCAACTGGAACAAACAGAAGAGCAAGACGCAGAATTGGACGACGAGGACAAAGAAAAAAATGATGCAGACGGTGACGACGATAACGAGAACGACGACGACGACGACGACGACGACGACGACGACACACCTGAAGTCATATCGGATGCTGAGGAGCAGCCGCGAACAATGTCACCCACGCCATCGCATAAACTGTTGCCACTTGATCCATTGGAGTGTTTTAGTCAGTCGGTGGTGGCAGTGGAAGCGGCGACGGCGACGAAGCCATCAAAAAAAGAACATCAGCAACTGGCGGAACTAATGGACATCGATCCATTGGCTGCTGATGATGCTGATGCTGATGCTGATGCTGATGACGATGAGAATAGTAATGGTGCGAAAGCTAAACGGGAGCGAGAACAGCGCCAAGACATGGTGGGGGTCGGCACAGTGGTTAAGCCGCCATCACAATCACCATCACCTTCGTCGCCACTACCATCTCCACAATCTTCACCAACACCACCACCACCACCACCACCACCACTACCAGAACCAGCACCACCACAGCGTAGAGTTCTTCGCCGCCATTGCCGAAGGAACGATTTGGCAGCACCACCACCCCTAAAAACACGAAGAACATCCTCACAAGCAGCTGCTGCTGTCGCGTCTCGTCTGTTGGTTCAATCTGCTGACAGTGATAAGTGTAAACCTTTGTGTCAGCCGCTGACAACAACAGCAGCAGCCGCCCCTCGACAAGTGCACAAAGCAATTTGTGAATTACCAATGACACGAACAAGAAGACGCAGCATGATGATGATGATGATGGCTTCAGCGGCTTCATCATCGCCATCATCATCATCACCATCATTGGATGTGACAAAGGATATCATGACGACCACCACCAGCAACAATCAAAAAAAGGTTGTGCCGGCGACGTTAGCAAAACTATTGCCTCCTGAACCAACGCCACCAACTTTATTGAGCACAGTGAACAGTGAAGTAGCAGTCGATGTGTCAAAGAGGAGCAACCACACCATCACCGCTAACACCACAACCACAACCACAACCACCACCACAACGGCAACCACCACCGATGAGCAACAATATTCTGCGAATAAAAACAACAACAACAACAACAGCAACAGCAATGACTTCAATAATATTGTCAATATCAAGAACAATAACGATATCGATAGTAAATTGAATATTCACAATAATATTAGTAGTAGTAGTAGTAGTAGTAGTATTAGCAGCGATAGTCACTATAATAATAATAGCAACAGCAACAGCAACAGCAACACCAACAATAACACAAATCTTCAAAACAGCAACAGGAAAAATAATGATGCCATCGAAGAAGAGCCAAGAACAGTCGTCGACGATCCAAAAAGTTGCTCTTCTCCACCTCCAGCAGTAGCTGCTTCTAATCCAGCCGGACCAGGAACTAGTCAACGTTTTAATAACAACAGCAACGATGACGCCGCCGATGATGGTGATGATCATCAGCAACAGTTGGCGACGACGGCGGCGGCGGTTGACAATATCGCAGCATCACCTCAAATGGAACAAATGGATGCGGCAGCCCAGGCGGACGCAGGAGCATCCAATTTCGTAGTATTTCATAGTAATAAAAATATCAGCGTTAGTCTGAAAAGTGAAACCAACGGTTGTGAAACAGCGGCGGCTGCTACTTCAGTTAGTAGCAATGATAGCGCAGCAGCCAAACCGCCGCCGCCGCCAAATACTTCGTGTAATTCTTTGGACTCGCCACTACCACCACCATCACCACCGACGACAGCAACAACAGCAACAACAGCAACAACGAATGATATGCATTTTGAGAATGCAAAGGCCAACGACAATGCACCGCTTCATCAACATTTACTTCTATCTGACTCTGACTCTGTAGACAATCATCAGCAGCAGTTGGAAACAACAGTTGCTGCTGACTTACAGCCAGAAGAAGCAGTTGCTGAGAATCTTGTCCTCCATCAGGCCATCAATTGCGACAACCAACCACCGGAAACAGTGAAGCAAGAAGATGATGTTGTGAATATGGAGAAGGAGGTGACGGATAAGAAAAGCAACGTATTGCCAATGGAATTCTCCACTGAAGCATCATCATTAGGCGATCAGAACAGCAGTAGCAGCAGCAGCAGCAGCAGCAGCAGCAGCAGCAACAGCAGTACCAGCAGCAGTAGCAGGAGCAGCAGCAATCAGCAATGGCTGAAGAACATCGGTGACAATATGACGACAACTGATCAGCAAGACGACGATTCACAGCAACAACAGCAACAGCGGCAAGAGAAGCAACAACAGCACCATGATAACGCTGTAATACGCCAAATTCAAGAATTGGAAGAGGACCAACAACGTGATGATGATGATCACCATCATAATATGCGACAGGGCGATAACAATAATGACGACGTCGACGACGACGATCAATTTCCATTCCATCAGCGATATAAATCAGCTGCTGATGATGATGTCGTCACAATGAATGAAAAGCAACAGCAGCAATACGATATACGGCAGCAGCAGCAGCAGCAGCAATTTGCAAACAACGATCAGAGAACAACCGAGAATGACGACAATGATATTCAACAGGAACAACAACAGGCGGGGCTGGACACAACAATAGCAACACCAGCTGAGGCCATTGTGGAACAGCAGAAACAGGAACAGCAACAACAACACAATTTGGACACGATGGAGCAGATGTTGCCACAAATGGATATGGATTTGCACCAGCAACAGCATTACC
Organism: Nephrocerus scutellatus; assembly: GCA_947095585.1. Taxonomy (NCBI): domain Eukaryota; kingdom Metazoa; phylum Arthropoda; class Insecta; order Diptera; family Pipunculidae; genus Nephrocerus; species Nephrocerus scutellatus. The sequence goes on from OX352766.1 coordinate 2,343,103, forward strand.
AACAGCAAGAACAACAGCAGTACCATCATCATCATCATCATCATCATGAGCAGCAGCAGCAGCAGGAGCAAATGATGCAACATCAGCAGCATCAATATTTAATGCAACAACATCAACAGCAGCAGCAGCAAATGCAACATCAGCAGCAACAGGAACATCAACAAATGTTTCATAATCATCATCATCAGCATCAGCAACATCATCATCATCAGCAACATCATCAACAACAACAACAACATCACCAGCAACATCACCAGCAGCTTAATCAACATCACTACTACCAAAATCTACAGCAACAACAACTGCAGCAGCAGCCGCCACCATTATCGTCACATCCACATTTGACACATCTAGGCGCTTGGCATCCATCGATGCAACAACAACAACATCAATATCAGCAACAAAATCATCATGAACAATACCATCATCAGCAGCAACAGCAGCAACAGCAGCAACAGCAACAACAACAACAACAACAGCAACACCAACAACAACAGCAGCAACAACATGAGCACTCACAGCTGCTGGCATATTTGCATCAGCAAGATCAGCAGCGGCATCAAGATCTTCGATCGTACCAGCAACAGCAACAGCACTATCAACAGCAACTACAGACAAACAGGCAACAACCACAACAACAGCTACACCTGATGCATCAACATTCACAACAGCAACAGCAACAGCAAGTACAGACGTCATCGGCGTCATCTTCTCCCCATCAACAACAACAACAACAACAACAACATCATCAACAGCAGCAGCAGCAACTTCAGCCGCTCCCCCACTCTCACCCACAACAACATCACCGTCAACAGCCAGCGGCAGCGGCAGCGGCTACAACCACACCAACCACAACAGCAAATGCCTCTGCATTAGCGACAATCGATGATCTTTTGATTGATGAGTTTCACGAGGATCCCAACGGTGGATACAAACTGTGAGTATATACAGGGTGTTTTTTGTTCCTCTTCATTTTTATATTTCTTCTCTTTTCTCTTTTCTTCCCATTCACTTTGTGCAGCCTCTCGCCAACGACTGTGAAACATGAAAATCATGATGACGGCTACGAGACAAGCGCTGGCGACATCCTCACACCAAACTCGCACGCCTCCTCCTCCTCCTCTTCGCATATAGTTACGTCTCAATATAACACAATGAATGCTTCAAATTCTGGGCATTTACCGCCACCACCGATGAAATGCGGCGATGATGTATCGCAATCCTCAGCAGCATCAGCAGCACCGGCCCATCACCATGCAGGCGGTGGTGGTGGCGGCAGCGTCAGTGCAACCATTGCACATTCTATGGGTTTAACAGCAACGACAACCACGACGACAATAAATTCATCCAATATGACGACCACAATCGCTGGAGCAGTAGGAGCAGGAGGAGGAGAAGGCGGTGGGATTGGTGGTGGCGGCAGCGTCGGTCTCGTTGTCGATGATCCTTACAATTTCATCGACGATGAGATCAATGCTGCGGCTAATATGCGAATGATGTCACCACCAGCGACATCATCGAGCGGGTTGCTCCGTCACAGTAGCGGCTATCCATCGACGGCGGCTACTACTCCAGTGCGAACAACACCAACGCATGACGGTGTTGATGGTGTGGGTGATACACTAATCAGCGGTGCCGCCACAGATCCTGGTGCGTCACTATCTATTAATGAGGAGCTCTTATCAATTCGAAGCATCGGAAGTGTAGGCAGTGTTGGAAGCTGTGGTGCAGGAGGAGGAGAAGGAAGAGTAGTCGGACTAGGAGTAGTTCATCAGCATCCACATCATCAACCACCTCCACCACCACCACCACCACCACCACAACAAACGTCGTCGTCGTCCGCTCACCAGCATATGCTCGATGCAGTGGATGACAGCATTGGAAAGTTCGATATCGATGGACAACAATTTATGACAGCAGCAGAAGCAGCACCAGTTAACATCTGTCCCGCTGCCGCCGCTCCAAAAAAGCGCGGTCGCAAAAAGAAACTGACCATCTATGACACAATGACGACGATGTCGACAGCGGCACCTTCACCATCAACACATGGGTAAATATATTATATTATCTCTTTATTTGACATTGACTTAAACAAAAAGTACATTTCGGGGCGTAATCCAATCAATATGTGAACACAGCTCAAGAACAAAGTCGATGTCTTCACCGCGTACACACCAAGAAAAAGGAATTCTTGGGAGGAACAACGCCTCCGTATATCTTTTAGCAATGCCTCCTTCTTCCTTTATCTCGCTTCAAGTGCATCCTATCGTCCACATTATTGGCAACCTCTGGTATCCCACAAGGCAGCCATTTAGGCCCCTTTCTCATTATCTATAAATGATCTTGATCAAAATGGCGCACTCTCTCTCTCTCTCTCACCCTACGCTTCTCATATTGACGAAATAATTCTTAAAGCAATTGGAGAAAACGTCATTGGATGCTCTCGATTATGGAGACACGCACTTGATGATAGGTGGACCACGCTTGACTAGCGTACTCGAAAAGGGGACGGATAAAAGTGATATAGAGGGATCTGTTCACATAAGGGTTGGAGAATTCTTTGAACCACCGTTTAACAAAGCCAAAGGATGAGTTGGTGTTTAGGAATTATTTCGTCAATATGAGAAGCGTAGAGAGAGACTGAGAGACATTTTGATCAAGATAATTTATACTTAGGATGAAGAGAATTGGGTATAAATGGCTGCCTTGTCGTACACCAAAGGTTGCTAAGAATGTGGACGATAGGATGATGGGCTTGAAGCGAAGCGAACGAGTTGGTTTTAGGAATTATCTCTCTAGATGCGCAGAGAGAGAGAGAGTCATTTGTAGTTAGGATGAAGAGAATTGGGTATAAATGGCTGCCTTGTCGTACACCAAAGGTTGCTAAGAATGTGGACGATAGGATGATGGGCTTGAAGCGAAGCGAACGAGTTGGTTTTAGGAATTATCTCTCTAGATGCGCAGAGAGAGAGAGAGTCATTTGTAGTTAGGATGAAGAGAATTGGGCAGAAATGGCTGCCTTGTGGCACACCAGAAGTTGCCAAGAATGTGGACGATACGAAACACGACTTGAAGCGAAGCGAACGAGTTGGTTTTAGGAATTATTTCGTAAATATTCGAACGGAAGTTTAGTTCCGAGTCTTACAATATGCCGAGGTCACGAAAAGATTGCGCACGCGGGATATTGATTGACCGTGGTTAAGGTAATGTCTGGGAGGGGCTTGTTGCACTTACGTGATAGGGTAATAGATTGGCATTTTGAGATATTGCGATCTTAGCGAGGCACCAGGTCGAAAAACTGTCGGAGTTTTCTTGAAGGAGATAGTAGTCTTGTGGGAAAGAAATGTATTTGAAAAATTTGGTATTGTCAGCGTAGAGGGAGAGAGAGAGAGAGAGAGAGAGAGAGAGAGAGGGTGGAGTATTTAAAGACTTTCTCCAGATAATTTATATTTAGAATGAAGATAATGGGACCTAGATGGCTACCATGTGGAACACCAGAACACCGATGGTATAGACCTAGGATAGCTTGCTGGTAGCTAATGATTGTGTTCGAGGTTCCGGTTAATGTATTTCCAGGGTTAGCTACGCTAAGCCCAGGCACTAATTGCAGTTCCATTGAAGGATCTTGTAAGAATTAACTGGATGACCTATTTGTTGGCCGTATTGCGTTAGTGGCGGTGGACTCGGTGCATTATTAGTGCACATTAGTCTTTGGGAGCAGCAGGTACCCATGAAATGGATGTTGTAATCATTGGTACTTTGTAGTCCGAAGCATTGCCGATGGTGGCACGATTAATTGGACGATTGCAGACCGAGCAGTGCCAGGTTCTGAAATCTGGTTTTGAATCCGTTCAAGCTCTATCATAAGTAGTCAGCAGAGTAGGAGGGTTGTCGGGAGGCCCACTCTAAAGACATAGAAATAGATGCAAACTAAAGCTGCTAAGTTGACGAACGTTGGTCCAGTGTATGGTGCGTAAAACCCATCGTCGTGGAAAGACTTTGATCCGGTGGTCTGTCCAGCTCATCTCTTAATTGCGTCTCATCGAGGAAAAGCTAAAACATAACTCAAATCTTTGTTCTTTTTGTCGCATGTGTTGGTGAATTGAATTTCTCAACTCCTCTCAACCTCTTCTCCATCAACAGGACAGGACAACTAGGCAGCGAGTCAAGTGTCATTGCAACAACTGGGAAGTCGGCTACTGCTATGCCGATGGCGGCAGCGACGGCAGCAGCTCCGAAAGAGCGCAAAAAACACGATCGCTTCAATGGAATGCCCGAGGAGGAGGTTGTCAAGCGTACATTGCCCGATCATTTGGTGGACAATCTGGACATTGTTATCGTGAGTGTAATTTCGCCATTTTGTTTACTGGCAGCAGCACCACTGGCAGCAGCAGCAGCAGCAGCAGCATGTTTATTAATAATTCTGCTTTTTCTTTCCAATAGATTGGCATAAATCCGGGTCTTTTTGCTGCCTACAAAGGTCACCATTATGCCGGACCGGGCAATCATTTCTGGAAGTGTCTCTATTTGTCCGGCCTGACACACGAGCAGATGACCGCCGAGGAGGATTACAAGCTGCTGAAGTTCGGAATCGGCTTCACCAATATGGTCGAACGGGCGACCAAAGGCTCCGCTGATCTCACCCGCAAGGAGATCAAAGAGGGCAGCCGCATTCTACTCGATAAGCTGAAGAGATTTCGCCCAAAGATTGCCGTCTTCAATGGCAAATTGATATTCGAGGTGTTCTCGGGCAAGAAAGATTTCAATTTTGGCCGCCAACCGGATTGCGTTGAGGGTACAGACACGGTAAGCATTTAAGTAATCAACCAGAAGAAGAAGTAGAGGTATTAACTCTCTCTCCCTCTCTCTCTCTCTTTCTATCTCTCTCCTGTACAGTACATGTGGGTGATGCCATCGTCGTCAGCTAGATGCGCTCAGCTACCACGAGCCGCTGACAAAGTGCCATTTTATGCAGCGCTGAAGAAATTTCGCGACTACTTGAATGGCATTGTACCGCACATAGAGGAGTCTGAGTGTATCTTCGCCGATCCGAAATTCAAGCAGTGTTGTGATCCGGATGTGTCGTCGGCAACGACAACGACAACGTCGGCGGTGGTGGCGGTTGGATCCTCTGACGGTCAAACGGCTGCTGGTATTAAGTTGGTGCCATCATCTTCGACACCTCCATCTTCTGCAGCACCACTAAGCGGTTATCATCATCATCAACAACAACAACAACACCAACAACACCACCACCAACAACAACACCAACAACAACACCAAGAAAAACAACAACAAATGGCGAGTGGTGCTGGTGGTGAAGAGAATTCACAGACAACAAATTTCGTCTACACTTGCAACAGCGGTGGAAGTGCTGGTGGGACACCACTTTCGCCAGCAGCTACCACACCTACTATCAATGATGACGTTAGTGGTGGAAGCATCCGGCAACACAGTAACCTTAGTCCCAGGAATTTAATGAATTCGCCAGCTTCAATGCTCTTGCACCATCAGCAGACACAGCAGCAGCAGCATCAGCAAATGCAACAACTGCATCGTCAACAGCAGCACATGCCACAGCAGCAACAACTACAACTACAACAGCAACAACACCAACATACATATCTACAACAGCACCATCAACAGCAGCTGCCGCCGCCGCCACAACATCATCTACAACAGCACGGACTGTTCGGTGATGGCGGACAGCTGGCAATGCATTGCACACCACTGGCACCACATCACCACACAATGCATGGTTTGCCAATGTCGCTAATGATGCAGCACCATGCAACGGCCACAGACACCACAACAGGCTACGTGATGGGCCATCATCATCATCCGCATCATCACCCGCACCATATGGCGGCATCCGCTTCCTTTGGTATGGAGCAGCAGCAGCAGCAGCAGCTACAACCGGAGAAGAAGAAACGCGGCCGTCCGAAGAAAATCAAAGGAGCTGGAGCTGCCGGTGATTTAGACGACGGTCCAAGTCCTCATAAAATGCGCAATATGCAACAATCTGCTGGAGAGATTAATGATTGCGCTAGCATTCTTAACTTGTCGATGATGTCGGTTGGAGCAGGTGATGTTAATGGTGAGACTCCAAAGAAAAAACGCGGCCGCCCAAAAAAGGTCAAAATATTGAATACAATGCAAGGGCAAGGGCAGCAGCAACATCAGCAACACCTGCAGTTGCAGCAATTGCAGTTACAGTCACAGTCGCATCCTCATTCGCATCCAGATCTTGGCACCACACCCGTGCCAGCGGATGGTGCGATGTCTGATGTCTGCCATAATCATCTTCATCATCAGCATCATCAGCATGAAGCAGTTGGGTCTGTGGGAGGAGCAGCAGCATCATCTACCAGTCCTCCCCGTTGCATCAGCAGGAGTGATGACCTACCAACCCCGACAACGCCGACAATTGCGCAGCAATTCAATATACATGAACAGCAGCCGCATAGGATGTTCTCCTCGCCGATGCATTCGCCTGCAGCAGGTGCAGCGACCGCTAATTCTTATGGCCAGATTGGAGCCATGAATGTAACACCAACAACGACACCACCGATTGCCAGTAACAACAGCAGCAACAACAATAGCAATACCAGTAGCAGTTCGCCATCTGGTAACGCTGGAGAAAACAGCGATAATTACGTCAGCCACCATCATCTCCACCACCATCATCATCATCATCATCATGCGCTTCGTATGGAACAACAACAGCAGCAGCAACAACTAAACAGCGGCGCTGGTGATGGTGGAGCAGGAGGAAGTGCCAGCAACAACAACAGCAATATCAGATACATGGAATCGCCATCGCCTCAAAGTAAATCCAATATCCAGCAATATGATGGGACTCAGCCTCAGTCCCAGTCCGATCTTTCGTCGGAGATTTCCGCTGTTATTTCATCTGCGGATCATTTGGCCGAATCACATTCACCGCCGCCATCATCAAATTCGCTGCCGGTCTTGTGTCCAGTTGATTTCGATTCGCCAGAGAGTGGTGCACACGAACATCAGCGGCGGCAACAACAACAACAACAACAACAAACAAATGATCAGCAGCTCCTTCCCGAGGAACACCACAACCACCACCACCACCAACAGCAGCTCCAACAGCAACACCACCAACATCATGAGATACGCTTTACAAGTCCAGTATCTCCAGATCCACAGCAGCAGCAGCAGCAGCAACATCATTTGCAACAACCACATCAGCAGCAGCAGCAACAATACATGCACCCTCAGTTGCCGATACCAGCAGCACCACAGCATCTTTACCATAGCGGAAATGCTGGCGATGCCAACCGTTACCTGATGTTATCTCATCAGCATGAGCAGCTACACACAATGGCGGCGGCGGCAGCAGCGGCAAATCATCATCTCCACCATCACCATCATCAGCAACAACAGCAACATCAGCAACAACAGCAACAGCAAATGGTTGCCGATGTTGCCAGCAAAAGTTTGTCCGGTCTTGAGTCGCTCGTCGATCAAATTCCATCAATATCTGAGAGTGAGATCGCAAATTCTTTAGCAGCGGCCAATGCAGCGGCGGCAGCAGTTGAAAGTCGCCTGAACAGCATGGAATGTCATGAGATATACTCGTTGCCGCCGGTAGGAGGAAGTAGTGCAGCATCGGCATCTGGTGGACCGCCAGGAACACCAAACAGCAGCACATCCCCAGTTAATGCGAATGTTGTCAGCAATCTCTACGGTAGTTATCCGTCATCAACGCGGTCGTCATCACCACCACCACCACCACCACCACCAACACATGCCCATCAACATCATCAACAGCAACACAAACACCAACACAGTGTGTCATCGTTGATGTCATCCCCTCAGCTTTCCTATACTTCTAATATTAGCGGCATTAGTAGAGGCAGTGTCGTCACGGGTGCAGTGGATCATCATCCCAGTTACGAAACTTTGTCGCCATCATCTGTAGGATCGCCTTCAGCGGTGGCTGCCGCTACCGCGACGAAAACGGCTTCATCTTCAAATGCAAACACAGCAAACAACACCGAGTCAAATGCGGGCAGTGCCAGCGCCAGCTTCAGTAGCTTCTCCGTCAGCAGTCTAACTAGTCAGACACCATCAACGTCCACATCAGCGAACAATAACGTCAGCAATCTCCACAACAACAACAACAACAACAACAACAACAACAGTAGCAGCAGCAGCCGGAATTATCCATCGCCGTCGTACCATTCAAATTTGAAGGCGCCAACGTCGCCCCACCTGCAGGCGCATCACACGCCACAGCACACACACCATAATAGTCTCTTGTATATGGACGCCCACCTACAGGGACATATGCCGCCAGTTGTACCTGTCAATTCAATGTACCATCATCATCCACATGCACATTATGGTAGCAGCGGTCTTCCAGCTGGATTTGCCAGTCCATATGGTAGTCCGACACCAGGCGGCGGTGGATCCGCTGGCGCTACATCATCGGCTACATCAACACCACCACCACTACAACCAACATTGCATATCCCAAGTCCGAATTATCCATATGGGTATCCAGCAGCACCGCTGCCGCAGTCGACGTCGCTGCAGTCAAAATCAACGAATAGCGGTGGATATCATCCCACGGTATCAGCCGGCGCCGGATCACACCAATCAACACCGCCAGCTGCAGGACAACATCATCCAGCCGCTGCTGCTGCTGCTGCAGCGGCGACGGTCGCAGCGGCAGCAGCTGCTGCATCTGCTGGATACCTAAGCCACCATCACCACCATCACCACAATCAACATGGCCATCATCCGTCGTATGTGCATCCACATCCACATACACACCCACATCCGCCATCAATGTTTGACCGGCTAAAGCCTGATATTGGTGGCTATGGAGGTTTCTGATGATGGCCTTTAATTGGGCCAAAACCAGTGGACAGACACGATAAGCATTCACCGACACCGACACCGCCGTCAGTAACAACAACAACAACAACACCACCACAACAACACGATGAGAAGGCAAAATGCCACAACAACAGCAACAATGGTACATCATTTGTTCATTTATTCATTTATTCATTTATTCATTTATTCATTTATTCATTTATTCATTTATTCATTTATTCATTTATTCATTTATTCATTTATTTCATTCAATTCATTTATTCATTCATTCATTTATTCATTTATTTCATTTATTGATTTATTCATTTATTTCATTTATTCATTTATTAATTTATTAATTTATTCATTTATTCATTTATTTCATTTATTTCATTTATTCATTTATTCATTTATTCATTTATTCATTTAATTATTTATTCATTTATTCATTTATTCATTTATTCATTTATTCATTTATTCATTTATTCATTTATTCATTTATTCATTTATTCATTTATTCATTTATTCATTTATTCATTTATTCATTTATTCATTTATTCATTTATTCATTTATTCATTTATTCATTTATTCATTTATTCATTTATTCATTTATTCATTTATTCATTTATTCATTTATTCATTTATTCATTTATTCATTTATTCATTTATTCATTTATTCATTTATTCATTTATTCATTTATTCATTTATTCATTTATTCATTTATTCATTTATTCATTTATTCATTTATTCATTTATTCATTTATTCATTTATTCATTTATTCATTTATTCATTTATTCATTTATTCATTTATTCATTTATTCATTTATTCATTTATTCATTTATTCATTTATTCATTTATTCATTTATTCATTTATTCATTTATTCATTTATTCATTTATTCATTTATTCATTTATTCATTTATTCATTTATTCATTTATTCATTTATTCATTTATTCATTTATTCATTTATTCATTTATTCATTTATTTCATTCAATTCATTTATTCATTCATTCATTTATTTCATTCAATTCATTTATTCATTCATTCATTTATTCATTTATTCATTTATTCATTTATTCATTTATTCATTTATTCATTTATTCATTTATTCATTTATTCATTTATTCATTTATTCATTTATTCATTTATTCATTTATTCATTTATTCATTTATTCATTTATTCATTTATTCATTTATTCATTTATTCATTTATTCATTTATTCATTTATTCATTTATTCATTTATTCATTTATTCATTTATTCATTTATTCATTTATTCATTTATTCATTTATTCATTTATTCATTTATTCATTTATTCATTTATTCATTTATTCATTTATTCATTTATTCATTTATTCATTTATTCATTTATTCATTTATTCATTTATTCATTTATTCATTTATTCATTTATTCATTTATTCATTTATTCATTTATTCATTTATTCATTTATTCATTTATTCATTTATTCATTTATTCATTTATTCATTTATTCATTTATTCATTTATTCATTTATTCATTTATTCATTTTTTCATTTATTCATTTATTCATTTATTCATTTATTCATTTATTCATTTATTCATTTATTCATTTATTCATTTATTCATTTATTCATTTATTCATTTATTCATTTATTCATTTATTGATTTATTCATTTATTCATTTATTCATTTATTCATTTATTCATTTATTCATTTATTCATTTATTCATTTATTCATTTATTCATTTATTCATTTATTTCATTTATTCATTCATTCATTTATTTCATTCAATTCATTTATTCATTCATTCATTTATTCATTTATTCATTTATTCATTTATTCATTTATTTCTTTCAATTCATTTATTCATTCATTCATTTATTTCATTCAATTCATTTATTCATTCATTCATTTATTCATTTATTCATTTATTCATTTATTCATTTATTCATTTATTCATTTATTCATTTATTCATTTATTCATTTATTCATTTATTCATTTATTCATTTATTCATTTATTCATTTATTCATTTATTCATTTATTCATTTATTCATTTATTCATTTATTCATTTATTCATTTATTCATTTATTCATTTATTCATTTATTCATTTATTCATTTATTCATTTATTCATTTATTCATTTATTCATTTATTCATTTATTCATTTATTCATTTATTCATTTATTCATTTATTCATTTATTCATTTATTCATTTATTCATTTATTCATTTATTCATTTATTCATTTATTCATTTATTCATTTATTCATTTATTCATTTATTCATTTATTCATTTATTCATTTATTCATTTATTCATTTATTCATTTATTCATTTATTCATTTATTCATTTATTCATTTATTCATTTATTCATTTATTCATTTATTCATTTATTCATTTATTCATTTATTCATTTATTCATTTATTCATTTATTCATTTATTCATTTATTCATTTATTCATTTATTCATTTATTCATTTATTCATTTATTCATTTATTCATTTATTCATTTATTCATTTATTCATTTATTCATTTATTCATTTATTCATTTATTCATTTATTCATTTATTCATTTATTCATTTATTCATTTATTCATTTATTCATTTATTCATTTATTCATTTATTCATTTATTCATTTATTCATTTATTCATTTATTCATTTATTCATTTATTCATTTATTCATTTATTCATTTATTCATTTATTCATTTATTCATTTATTCATTTATTCATTTATTCATTTATTCATTTATTCATTTATTCATTTATTCATTTATTCATTTATTCATTTATTTCATTCAATTCATTTATTCATTCATTCATTTATTTCATTCAATTCATTTATTCATTCATTCATTTATTCATTTATTCATTTATTCATTTATTCATTTATTCATTTATTCATTTATTCATTTATTCATTTATTCATTTATTCATTTATTCATTTATTCTTTTATTCATTTATGTTGGAGGAAGTAACCGATTTCTCTCTTTCTCTCTTTTCATGTCAAAAGCAAAAGAAAGAGCGACTAAACAAAATGGAGAACCTGCGAAGTCTCGAGAGTTGCTGTTGCTGTAAATTAATATCAACTTTGTTGTGTTGTCACCACAAAAACATGACTCGACAGCAAGACTATCAACAGCAACAATAACAATAACAACAACAACAACAACAACAACAACAACAACAACAACAACAACAACAACATCATTTTAAACAACTTAATCGCCCATTTTGAATATACCGTCCGCGCTGTCGATTAAGTTGATTGATTGATTGATTTTTTGTTTGTTTTTCACCACACCACACATGAATTTATCCAGGAGAAAAAAGAGAAAAGAAAACGAAGAGAAAAACTTAAAGACTACTCATATCGCGAAGAGTGAGTGAGTGAGTCAGTGAGCTGCCAAATGTTTCAGAAAAAAAAAATAAAAATACAACGACAATGAGTGCGAGTACCAGGAGGATGAACCGAGAGTTTTAAATTAAAAAAAATAGAAAACGCGTTCAACAAAGTTCCAAAAATTGATAAAACAAAAACAAGAGCAACAACAGCAACCGCAACAAACAAAATGAAAACTACAAATTGTTCCTATGGATAATATACATAATATAAGTGAGTCCAGGGACAAAGAAATCCTGGATGATATGATGACACACAACCACCACTCCACAATACCCCACAAAACCCAATTTAATGTTCGTTCGAACTATTCTTAGTAATACTGCTCTAGCTCTGATGGAATTGTTTAATATTAATAAATAACAAATACAAACAAAAAAAATTAACCTTCACTATGTGAGTAATAATAATTCATTGCTGTAATTGGTGTGCAATTTTATTAACTAACTAAAACACAGGGGGATGATTTCGAATTTAATTCATACACTTATTTACTATATACGAGTACGTACATATATATATATATATATATATATATATATATATGTATTATATAAATGTAACTAATCCTGAGTTTTAAATCAATGTGTTTTTAATTATTATTAATATTTGTTATAAGTAAGATTTTTATTTTGATGTAAGAACGGAGGAGTATACTTGTGTTTTTTTTATTATTAATAATATTATTATTATCTATTGACCTAATAATACAGCTAAGTCACAGATGTGAATGAAATGCTTTTTGTATATTGAAACATTCAGTTGTTTGTTCGAATAATCTCCTCAAGAATAATCTCTAAGTCTTAATCGTTATTTAATCATTAATTAATTACATAATAGTAAAATGTCTCTCTCGCTCTCTATATTTGTTAAAGAAAGAAAACATTAATTGTAACTCAACTCATTAGTGTGTGTGGGGGAGGAAGTTGCCATCGCCTTAGAACATCGATTGTGAACAAACGCCGCAAATTGGATAAAGGGTGCTTCAAAAAAACTTTTAATTGATGTACGCAATACAATTGATATCTGGCATATTTTTGAATTTGTATTTTATTTACCTTTCAAACGGTATATAACATAGATATATAGCAATCTTACTTCCAAGTCCATTGCAGATCTATCAAAGCACTCTTTTGAGCAGAAATTTCAATCAACTTTTAACTTAATAACTTTTGATGGAATCAACTATCAGACATTTCAATCAACTTTCAATGGAACTACATTCCAGAAATGGAATGTGTTATACCATTATATTGGTAATTTGTTAACCTCTTTAACGGTATATAACACTGTTATGCAGCAATCTTCCTTTCATGACAAATTGCGATCCATAGAAGTACTCTTTTAATCAGACATTTCAATCAACTTTTTAACTGACAAACTTTCAATGTAAATACCTTCCAAGAAGGGAATGTGGTATACCAATATTTTGGCAATTTGTTAGTCTCTTCAACGGTATATATCATCGTTATGTAACAATCTTCCTTTAAAGTTAAATTAAGATCTATAGAAGGGCTCTTATCAGAAATTTCAATCAACTTTTCAACTGATAAACTTTCAATGGAACTACATTCCAGGAATGGAATGTGTTATACCATTATATTGGTAATTTATTAACCTTTTCAACGGTATATAACATTGTTATATAGCAATCTTTCTTTCAAATCAAATTGAGATCCATCGAAGTACTCTTTAAATCAGACATTTCAATCAACTTTTTAACTGACAAACTTTTAATGGAAATACCTTCCAGGAATGGAATGTGGTACACCATTATATTGGTAATTTATTAACCTCTTTAATGGTTTATAACATTATTATGTAGCAATCTTAGTTTTAAGTCCAATTGAGATTTGCCGAAGGACTTTTTGTGATCAGAAATTTGAATCAGTCAACTTTCAACTGAAAAACTTTCAATGGAATGTCCTTCTAGATATAAAATATAGTATACCATTGAATTTTTAATTTATTCATTTGTTAAATGGTATAAAACATTTATATGTACATATTTAACTTTTATTAAAACGAAGAACTTTTATTAAAATGGCAAAATTGTTCATTATAGGTCTGTCTGTACGACTCGTTCACGTCCAATCATTCGTCTAATCCGTGCAATATAAGATTTTGATATCCTTCTCCATTGATGATTGCACTTTCTGCCATCAAAAAATGTGGACTTCTTGGTGGATTGTTCATTGACCTCTCGTTATTGATCACAGGCTTCCTCTTCTGCCCGACCTATCTCATGAACTCTTCCTCAAAATCAAATAAAAAATTATTCTTTTATCCCATTTATGAACGTAAGGGAAGGCCACCAACCCATGTAGAGTCAAATATATTGCACATAAATTTCCATCGTCCCATTTTAATTGCGTATACGCCCCCTTGTTTTTTTTTCCATCTCAATGTTGTCCGTTCTTACATGTCAAATGTCAAATCGAGTGAGACGATTAAAGTTTAACAGAAAGCCTCCGATTTTGCTAAAGAAGATGCAGAATCTTCTTTAGCTGTGGCTGGTGTTTGGTGTCATGTCGGTGTCATGGTTATGGTCAATGTCTGCACTTGTCTGCACTAATGAGCTGAGTTTTAATAACTGGAGAACAATAATTATATAAAACGAACTAAACAAATGACAATCCATTTGCAATAACAATTTTTCCAAATTGAGTTTGAATGCTTCTCAGGTTATCAGGAACACCAATTGAGCTCATCTTCTTCCAAGTCAGTAATCTATCATCATCTTGGTGCTCAGTGGTTGAAGGACCACAAAAACGCGACAAAGAAAAACCGACGGAGACTCTCAATGAGTGGATTATAATTTGATTTGATTTGGAAAAAGATCAATTGGGTTAAAGGAAATGGCTCTTTGTCTGTGCCTGTGTGTGTGTTCAAGGAAAAAAATATTTCTCTACACTCTACAATTTGATTGTGTGTGTGTTTGAGAAGAGAATACAGTAGACACCCGATAATATAAAAATTTTTAATGTGAAAAAGTTCATGTTATCGAGAGTCCAGTGTAGCTTTTCATGCAGGAAAACAAATTCTTCATCTTAATAAATTGGTAATTAGAATGAAAAAGAAAGATGAAAAAACACATACGAATATAGAGAAAAAAGTGCAAAAACGTATGTTGTTGACAGCCCCACCCGAAATGTCTATAAAATTCTGATAGAAATTCTTAACGAAAATGAAAACTTAAAATTAAGATATAAAACACATTTTTTGTATAACGAAAAACCCCAGTTTCGCTTAAAACTTTACAAAACTGTTATAATTTTTGCTTACAAAACTTTGATAGATATTTTTGAGGAAATTGAAGATACATTGAAAAATAAAGATACATAAGAAAAAGCCAGCTCTGTTAAATATTTTATACTTTACAAAAAAAAACTTATTTTTGCTTATTAGAAATTCTTGAAGGAAACTTCTTAAAATGGGATATTTTTTTGTTTTATTTTTAATAACGAACCAAAAAAAGCCAGTTCTGTTAAAAAAGATATACTTTACCAAACTGTAATAACGTTTACGTATAAAATTTTCTCGAAGAAAACTTCTTTTAAAATGGGATATTTTTTGTTTTTTTAATGACGAAAAAAGTCAGCACTGGTAAAAGTTTTATACTTTACAAAAAACTGTTATAATTTTTTCTTACATTTTGATAGAAATTTTCGAAATTTTTTAAAAATAATAAAGATAAATAGGAATAAAGTCAGTTCTCTTAAGAAATATATACTTTACCAAACTGTTATAATGTTTAATTATAAAATTTTAATAGAATTTCTTGAAGAAAACTTCTTTTAAAATGGGATATGTCTTATATTTTTAATAACAAAAAAGTCAGCTCTGGTAAATAAAATTATAACTGAAAACTGTTATAATTTTTGATTTTGAAAAAAGTTCTTTCAAAATAATAAAGATAAATAGGAAGTTCTGCTAAAAACTTACTTTACAGAAAAACTGTTATAATTTTCGCTTATAAAACTTTGATAGAAATGCTTGAAGAAATTGAAAACTTCCTTTAAAAAAATACGATATCTTTTCATACACTACCTAACAAAACTGTTATAATTTTTGCCTAAATATTTATGTATCTTTATCTTTTTATTTGTAATGGTGAAAAATTTGAATACTATAGTTATTTATATTTTATAAAAAATTGAACATAATCAACAAACTTACATCGTCCGTCAATTACACGGACAAAGATGATCGAATGAAATCAAATGGAAACTGAAAAGAAACGAAAGAGAAAGACAAAAATTATTTTAAAAAACAAAGAACGAAGAAAATTGTTTTTTTTTTGTGTAAAAAGAAAAGAAATAATTTCCAATGGAGTCTTTTCAGAGCTGTCCTCTTCCTGTCCCCCCTCTGTATGTACATAAATATAAGTAATCAATGTATAACTGTAGTGTATTTGCTAACAAAAATTCACAAACAAAATTCAATTTTACGAAACTTCAAAGAGAAACTTCAAAATATATGTAAATCATAAATTATAGTTAAAAGTTTTACTGTACGAGAAAAGAAAACACAAACAAACATATACTCTATATAGAAAAATAGCAATTTTATTTCTACTGACTTTAAAAGAGAAAGAAAAAAAAAAAGAAAAAAGATCCATTTAATAGTGAAACACAGGGTAAAATAGCAAAACAAAAAAAAAAAAAGAAAAGTTATAATAATAAAAACGTAAACGATGGTGTGATAATAAGCTAATCTGAGTGCGCAAGTGCGCCCAATTAATTATGAAAGCAAAAAAGCAAAAGCAAGATGGGAATTTGTTGCTTTCGTTAAGTGCTTCTTTGTAGATAACACATACATATATACATACTTTTGTCGTTCATCTAAATGTGAAACTAACTACTGTCAAATTGTATGCTCAAATAATAGAGAGGGAATAATAATTATTCTGGACATCTGGACATTAAAAGAGTCGTAGATTACCATCTTAATTACACTTGAAGTATCATTTGCAATTGATCGGAAATTGTAATCAACTTTTGAACTGAAAATTTTCAATGGACCTACCTTCCAGGAACAGAATGTGTTACATCATTATCTTGGTAAATTGTTACCCTCTTTAACGGTATATATCATTGTTATGTAACAATTTTCGTTTAAAGTCAAATTGCGATCTATCGAAGTACTCTTTTTAATCAGACATTACAATCGGCTTTTTAACTGAAAAACTTTCAATGGAACTACCTTCCAGGAATGGAATGTGTTATACTATTATATTGGTAATTTGTTATCCTCTTTAACGGTATATAACACTGTTATGCAGCAATCTTCCTTTCATGACAAATTGCGATCAATCGAAGTACTCTTTTTAATCAGACATTTCAATCGACTTTTTAACTGAAAAACTTTCAATGGAACTACCTTCCAGGAATGGAATGTGTTATACTATTATATTGGTAATTTGTTATCCTCTTTAACGGTATATAACACTGTTATGCAGCAATCTTCCTTTCATGACAAATTGCGATCAATCGAAGTACTCTTTTTAATCAGACATTTACATCGACTTTTTAACTGAAAAACTTTCAATGGAACTACCTTCCAGGAATGGAATTTTGTATACCATTATATTGGTAATTCATTAACCTCTTTACCGGTATATCAGATTGTTACGTAGCTATCTTTTTGTCACGTCCAATAGAGATGTACCTGAATTTTTTTTTTTTTTTATCAGAAATTTCAATTAATCAACTTTCAATTGAGAAACTTTCAGTCGAATTTCGTGTCATAAATAGAATATTTTACACCATTGATTTAGTAATTTCTTTACTTTTGTAATGGTATACAATATTGGTATATCTGTCTAGCTTTTTATTAAAAAAACGGCGTTGGTTTATTAAAAGGGTAACATTTTACCGATCGCATTCAGAACCAGTAATTGATTCTTTTATGGAACGTTTTTTTTTTTTTAGAGACATTTGCACATGGTAACCCCATCTCCCATCCCCCATATAAACACATACACACACACACATACATATATCCATTTGTTGACCCTAGACGACTATGCTCGAGTATTGCGTATACGACCCCAGTTGTTTTTAGATTTCTTAAATGACTTGTACTACTCCTCCTTACTTGTCAAACAGATAAAAATGAATGAAATGGTTGACTTTAGTTTTTGAGTTAATTTTTTTTTGTAACACGAAACTAAACACAACAACAAAGACGCAATAGAAGGACGTCGCCAAACGACTGTAAGTCGGATCGGAATTTTGCGTCGCTGGAAATTTCTCATTTCTAGATTATCCTTATCCTTATCCTTCAATCGTATCTAAATGGCTTTTATCTTAAGCTGTATTCTTTTTTTTAAATTGACATTTTGCGTATGGTTATAATTGAAGTATCCATAAAGAGTCCATTAAGAGTCCATTGAGAGTCCATTGAGAGTCCATTGAGAGTCCATTGAGAGTCCATTGAGAGTCCATTGAGAGTCCATTGAGAGTCCATAGAGACTCCATTGAGAGTCCATTGAGAGTCCATTGAGAGTCCATTGAGAGTCCATAGAGACTCCATTGAGAGTCCATTGAGAGTCCATTGAGAGTCCATTGAGAGTCCATTGAGAGTCCATTGAGAGTCTATTGAGAGTCCATTGAGAGTCCATTCAGTTGTTTGATGCACTCCGATCCAGGGTGTAATGGGTGAATAATTCGATTGAGAATTGAAATGAAGCATATTTTATAGCAAACATGGTATATCATTACTTACACAATATATAATAATGTATAAATTATATTTAAATTAAGAATTTTACCAAACTTAACATAAACCTAAAACAAAAAGCAAAGCAAACGATGTGAATACAAAAAAAAATCTCTACTCTGTCTCCATGTATATGTCATACAAGATTGACGATCATTTTTTTTATCATTTCAATATTTTTACTATAATTTTAAGTAAACCAATCAACACTATCAATATAAATATACGTACATATTAATGTTAATGAATATATTTTTCAATGTTAAAGCAAATAAATGTAAAATTTCTAATGCCAAAAATGCTGATCTGTATGTGTAGAAGGAAGAACTAAAAAAAAAAAGAATAGAAATAGGAGACAAAAAAAAAACAGTAACTCTTCCACCGCCCACTACTCCGCACTCCACCCCCCCCCCTCCCCCTAATAAATAACTCACCACATATTACAGATAATAGTTTAACAATCTCAAATAAAACAATAACTGATAGTGCAATAGATGTACAATTTATATAGAAAACTAATATGCATTGGCAATAGGAAAGAAAAGCAAATGAAGAATTCATCGCAACTGAAGTCATCTAAGAACAACAACAACAACAAGAACCATTACGAGTATATATCATAGATACGTTCAGTAAAAAGAAGTAACTTGAGGCCGTCCGTCTATTTCTGCTATTTCTGCGTTTTCTTAAGCTACTAGTGTGCTGGAAGCAAAACCATTCTTCTCTGCACCGTAGTCCGATGTAATGTAGTTTTTGGCATTCCAGAATTCTGTCCCACGTTCCAACGTTGCTTGTCTGTTTGCCATTTTTTCTATCGTCTCTCATATGACTTACTGGATACTGGTAGTACTTTCTTTATGTTAATGTTAGATGCTAGATGGATGTCGTGCTCAAAATTTGGATTTCTTGACACAAAGGGTAATATTAATTTTTGCACCACATACATACGGGGTTTAACAACAAAATCTCCCCCGGAATGCTGCTTTTTTGCTGGGCCTCTAAAACCAAGCAAAACTGCAACTTAATGACTTTGATTGATGGAATCAATCAACAAAAATGACTTACGATATATTGTTGGATTCGTAATTTCTTACAGTTTTTAATGGTATATAACGGTTATATCTAGCAATGTTATTTCCAACTCCAATTGAGATTACGCGAAAGTCTCTTTTTTTGTTTTGATCAGGAATTGCAATCAACTTTTTAACTGAAAAATTTTCAGTGGAATTGGCCATCAAAAGAAGAATAAGGTATACCGTTTGACTCATGATATCTTACCCTATTTAATGGTATACAATATTAACATGAGACAATGTTACTTCCAAGTCCAATTGAGATTAATCGAAAAACAATTTTTTGATCAGGAATTGCAATCAACTTTTTAACGGTAAAATTTTCAGTGGAATTGGCCATCAAAAGTAGGATAAGGTATACCGCTTGACTCATGATATCTTACCCTATTTAATGGTATATAACATTAACATGAGACAATGTTACTTCCAAGTCTAATTGAGATTAATCGAAAAACAATTTTTTGATCAGGAATTGCAATCAACTTTTGAACTGAAAAACTTTCAATGGAATTACCCATCAAAAGAAGAATAAGATATACCGTTTGACTCATGATATCTTACCCTATTTAATGGTATATAATATTAACATGAGACAATGTTACTTCCAAGTCTAATTGAGATTAATCGAAAAACAATTTTTTGATCAGGAATTGCAATCAACTTTTTAACGGTAAAATTTTCAGTGGAATTGGCCATCAAAAGTAGGATAAGGTATACCGCTTGACTCATGATATCTTACCCTATTTAATGGTATATAACATTAACATGAGACAATGTTACTTCCAAGTCTAATTGAGATTAATCGAAAAACAATTTTTTGATCAGGAATTGCAATCAACTTTTTAACTGAAATATTTTCTGTGGAATTGGCCATCAAAAGTAGAATAAGTTATACCGTTTGACTCATGATATCTTACCCTATTTAATGGTATATAATATTAACATGAGACAATGTTACTTCCAAGTCCAATTGAGATTAATCGAAAAACAATTTTTTGATCAGGAATTGCAATCAACTTTTTAACGGTAAAATTTTCAGTGGAATTGGCCATCAAAAGTAGGATAAGGTATACCGCTTGACTCATGATATCTTACCCTATTTAATGGTATATAACATTAACATGAGACAATGTTACTTCCAAGTCTAATTGAGATTAATCGAAAAACAATTTTTTGATCAGGAATTGCAATCAACTTTTTAACTGAAATATTTTCTGTGGAATTGGCCATCAAAAGTAGAATAAGTTATACCGTTTGACTCATGATATCTTACCCTATTTAATGGTATATAATATTAACATGAGACAATGTTACTTCCAAGTCCAATTGAGATTAATCGAAAAACAATTTTTTGATCAGGAATTGCAATCAACTTTTGAACTGAAAAACTTTCAATGGAATTACCCATCAAAAGAAGAATAAGATATACCATTCGATTTGCAATTTTTTGCCCTATTTAAGGGTATATAGCACATATATCTAGCAATGTTATTTCCAAGTCCAATTGCGATTTATCAAAGGACTTTTTTTTGACCAGAAATTTTAATCAATATTTTCAACTTTCAATGTTCAACTTTCAAGTGAAAAACTTTCAATGGAATCTGCCATCAAAAGTGGAATAAATTATACCATTTGATTCGTCATTATCTTCCCTTTTACACGGTATTTACAACTATTCTGTAGCAATCTAATTTCCAAGTCAAATTAAGCTCTACATAAGGAAGGACCGGAAATTGCAATCAACTTTTCAACGGGACAACAAACCATTTTCTCTTCTCTTCTTAATTGACCCTTCTTCCTGGAAGATTCAGTTAATTTTAGACAGGACAACATGACCCATTGAATAGCAAGGATGAATTCTTCATCTCCAAACTCCAAAGAGCAAAGATAACTAACTCAAATGATAATAGAACTTTGTAAAGAAAAGAAAAAATTAAAACTTTGATAATACATATGTAGTGTGCGTGTGATATGTTTCTGTTCGTGTTAGTAACGAAAAGATAAATATTTCACAAAAAAAAAAAAAAACTAAAAGACTAATACTTGAAATCTATGAAAAAGATGTAACACTATTTCTTTACTAATACTTGTGCATAGAGTGTGAAGAGTTAAGATCATCATTGTCATCTTATATGACAAAAATGATGATTGCAGATTTGTTGGCTAAATGTGTCAGTCACACCACACAGATAGTGGCATACTGGAAGTTTGGAAGTTTCTAGTAACATTCTAGAAAGCCGAGAGTAGGATGAGGTTTATATGAGATGAAAAAATCACTCTCACACACACACACACACACACACTCATACATACAAATGATCATTATATCATATTATCATTAACAACAACACAAATTTCTATTCTGACGCAACAAAGAGATCACTAAACGACGACATCAATCAAAAGTGAAAACGTCTCTTGCGACAAAATTTCATCTTAATTCAATTTCAACGTTTCCTTATAAGTATTTCCAAACAATAATATGTATATCAAAGAGGAAAAAAACAAAAAAAAAACAAAAAAATTCTCATAAGTAATCGCATCCATCATACACAGATGGGAGAAAGTCTAACAAAAAAAAAAAAAAAACCAACAAAAACACAGAACAATTATATACGTATTAACAAACAATAATAACAAATAATTTTAATAATAAATAGTTGAAAAAGTAAACAAAAAAAACAAAAAACAAAAAAAAAAACAAAACATAAATCTAATGGAACTGACGGATTAAATTAACAAACAATATCGTAATAATATTAATAAAAAATGTTAATTAAAAATTATATTACATAACAAAGAAACAAACAAACAGAATCAGATGCAGAGGAACAACAAAAAAAAAAAAAAAAAAAAAGAACTCTTATATATGTATATACCTATTTGTTATTATTATTATTATTATATTTGACATTATTATCTATTTAATGAGAAAATCAATAAATTTCAAATAAATCAACATTTTTGATTGTAAAAAAAAAAAACGGTTCGGTGTCGTTTTCTTTCATTTCTTTTATTTACTATTTATTTATTTTTATTATATTTTTAACAAAATTGAATGTGACAGCTTGGGGTGATATTTTTATTTTATTATTTAGTAGCTGTCATACTTAGGGGCCCTATTTCTGCCGAGATCGTGAGCCATTTCGATATCTTTTTTTTCTCGACCCGCTTCAATTTACGTCTATCGACAATGATGACTCACTTAATGTCATTAATGCACCCATTTAATGGCACACTGTCAACAAAATAAAGAAATGTCATTTGTCAATCGAAAAATGGCCGCCTTGCTTTTGATTTCGGAACTTTTTTCGATATCGAAATAGATAGCGAAGAGTTATCGTGTTTGGTGATTCCAATTTCACGATATCGTGTGAAAATTGTTTCGCGCCGGAAATCATGATATGGGGGCCCCAGCGTTGCCCGGCTACACTCACCGCACTTCTTTTTCTTTATGTCCTATATCCCATTGGATTGCTTAGTTTTCTATCGAACTGTCACCTTTTCGGAGTGTTTGACCAATCCCCTGCCACTTCCGTCGTTGGATGGTTGTGCCTATTGGTTCCTGACCACTTCTCTGGTAAAGATGTTCGTTAGAGATACGGTTAGGCCAGAAAACCCTTTAGATGTTCCGTAGCCACCTATTAACGAACGTTTGTAATCTATTTGTGATAGTAGCGGTCACCTTCCAAGTGCTGCACCCATACAACAGCACAGATTCAACTTTTGAGCGGAACAGTCGAAGCTGATCACATATTGCTTTGCCATATGTTGGACATCATTCCAAACACTGATTTGGCTTTGTCGATTCGGTTGACAAGTTCCTGTTCAGTTCCACCTTCGGTCGAGACAATACTCCCAAGATATTGGAAACTCTTTACTCTCTCTACCGGCTGTCCACCAATATGATAACTTGAGCTACTGAGTTAGTGCCGAGGTTGATGTTTTTGGTTTTGGCAGTGCGTTAATCTTCAAACCCGCCACATTTGCCTCCCTTTCCACATTTGTTGTCATTTGGTGCAGCTCCATAATCCTGTGTTGAGATGTAAGAGTCCAATGAATTCTTCCGTTTCCAGTAGATACAGCAGCGCGAAGCACATCGCTAATCACCAACAAAAAAAGTATCGGCGATAGAATGCAACCTTCTCGTACCCCACTTATGATCTCGAATTCCTCTGACAGCTTTCCTCTATGCAGCACATGACATTTGGAGCACATCATTTGGTGACCGGAATTCAACGCACTGTTCAAAAGTGATCCGCAGGGTGTTGATGTGGTCTACACAGGAGGATACAGTGCGGAAACCTGCTTGTTCGGCATCGAGTGTATCTGCCAGATGTTCCTTTATTTGCTCAAGTACTACTTTGGCTATTACCTTTGCAACTGCAGGAAGAACGCAAATGCCTCTCCAGTTTTCACCCTCCATAAGAATACCTTTTTTAAGGGTGCTTGACTATCATTCCATTCTTCCACTCGTCGGGGAAACTTTCTCTCTCTAACAGAGGATATAAAAGCTCTGCTGATGAGCGGCACGCAGAAGCTCTGCTGGTATACCATCTAGTCATACCGACTTGTTGTTCTTAAGTGCCTTACTCATCTTTACTGGGAGTTGATGTGCGGAGTTCGGAATGTGGTTACTTCCGGCAGCTGCGTCTGCGTCTGCGTCGTCGTTATTCGACCATTACTTTTCCGAGGCGTTGTGTCGGTTTCAGTAGCGGGCATTTTTCGGTACCGCAGGGTGCTAACCCACGTTACCTAGACTAGAAACGCTTGACCGTTCGCACTTGTAATTTATATAAAGATTTATACACATAGTTGCCCGGGGACCACCACTAGGAGGTAGAGCAAACACTACATCATGAACTTGATTGTTGCGCTACTGGCTCAAACCAAGTTTTGAGCAGCCACTAGTTTCCGGATCAATCGCAATCTCCAAGGCCCATATTAATCAAATACACGGTCTTCGAGTGAATCTCATATAAACAATAACTAGCCACCTACCACGTCAAACCCAACCCCATCCCCACACCATACCTTAAAAACATCCGCCGCCATCGTCCCCACCAGATCACAGCTTCAGCTATATCGGATGAACGGTCTTCGAGTTAATAGCACACAGACATACACACATATAGCCATACTTCTGGAATACGATCATGAGGGACTGGAATTTCGGGAACTAAGCCATTTTTCAGGCGATTTCTATGAAATTCGGTATGCAGGACTAATATGCGACTACGGAAATTCTGGGATATGGTCATTATTTTGAGGGAGTTTTAGGGGTCTTTTGGGAATCATTTGAGGGTGTTTTAGGGGTCTTTTGATGGTCTTTAAGGGGTATTTTAAGGGTCTTTGGGGGGTTTTTTAGGCGTTTTTTGAGAATCTTTTTGGGGTCTTTTGGCGGTTTTTGAAGGTTCTTTTGAGCGTCTTTTGATGGTCTTTTGGGGAGTCTTTTGAGGGTCTTTTGGTAGTCGTTTGATGGGGATTTTGTTTGTAGGGGGTCTTTTGAGGCTCTTGGGGACTCTTTTGAGGGTCCTTTGGGGCTTTCTGAAGGTCTTTTGTCGGTCTTTTGGGGGTCCTTTTGAGGTCTGTTGGGAAGTTTTTTGAGGATATTTCTTTGGGGGTCGAGCAAAACAAAAAAAGACTTACGCAAATCTTTTAATTTATAATATAATTCATTATTTTTTTAATTTATTTATATATTATTTATACATTTTTATTTATTTTTGGTTATTTGATTTTTTTTATTATTTATTTTTTTATTTTTTTACTTTTATTATGTATTTTTTTTATTTGTTTTAGTTATCTGTTTTTATTATTTATTTATTTTATTTTTATTTTTTTTTTATTTTTTTTTAAATATTAACTTTAATTATATATTTTTATTATTTAATTTTATTATTTATAATATTTTTTTTATTATTTGTTTTAATTATTTATTAACTCTACATATATTTATATTATTATTTACATATTTTTATTATTTATAATTTTCTTATTATTTTATTGAGTTGTATACTAAAATTTATTATTTTAGGAGTTCGACCACTTTCAAAATATGCCATTATGGTCATTATGGTATAAAACCAATACGCAAATCGGTTGAAGGGTTTGGCAGTCCATAGGATATTGCTAGGATCTGTTCAGTGCCCACTGGGTGCAGTGTCCTGCGAGCACAGCGAGTGGGTTTCTCGATGAGTACCCAGCTCTAACACGTCCGAAGACCGCGTCAAGTCTGGTAGATGAGCAACGATGAGAAGCTCCAAGGACTCCACAATTAAAGCTGTAAACGAAACGCCTGGATGTCTGTAGGCAGGTTGGCCAGGGGATTCATCATTTATGCTAAACTGAATGAAGCGGTGATCTGAGAATGAATGCTCAGACGAAACCTTCCAGTTCAGAATTCTTTGATTAACGAAATCGGAGACAGTAGTGATGTCTAGGACTTCCTGTCTACTTTTGGTGATTTTGGTTCATTTCCGATATTAGATACAATAAAGTTTGTTCTTAAAAGATAATCAAAAAGTAACTCACTTCTATTGTTAATGTCATAAAGCGTTACAATTGGCCCATACAGCGAGGCGAATGCTTTCAATTCTTAAACCAGTTAGAGTTTATAGACCTTTATACCGAGGTCGCAAAGTCCCATCGCTGATGTTCAATTCTTGTGAGCTATGCGGGTAGATGAAAAAAAACACTGCCTAAAAAACCCCCAAAGGACCTCCAAAATGACCCTCAGAAGACTCTCAAAAGACCTTCAAAAGACCGCCAAATGGTTGCCTAACCTACAAGAAACTACACACTTATTTACCGATAAGGTAGTGCACACAAACAACAAACCTTATGTATCTTATGCACAAACCGGATCTCTACATTCTCTATATTTAGTTAGCCATCCCCCCGCAAAATGAGACCTTTTGAAGTTTAACATCAAAAATTAAAATAATTGAAAACATCTGAAGCTCAAACTGAAAGCTTGTTCTTGATGGATGGTTAGACTGTCAAAGCGAGCAATGCAAGAGGGAAACCATTGTCGGAAAAGGCAATAACTTCGTCATAATATCACAGATGGCGCGACTGCAAGCTTAATTCATAAGCAATTCAAAGTTTTTTCCCCTTTCTTTCCAGCAACATCACAGTTTGAAAAGCTCTGAACTATGTTGCTTGGCATAACAAGTATTACGTAACTTTTCTCCTCATCGCTAAGCAAACTCACCTCAGAGTTTTCTAGATGGACATGCCGATAGAGAGAGAGGGAGAGAGAGAGCGAGTAGGTAGAGTGAGAAAAAGCTTGAGAGAGGGTAGGAAGAGTAAGTAAAGTGAGAAGCTTACGAAAGTTTAAACGAAGCAAAGTGCATGCATTGCTTCACTGGTCTCCTTGATCCAACATCCAAGTCTTCACACGTCACGTCAACGCCAGACTGTCATCATCGCGGCCTCCGGCCTCCGGCAACCGGCTCTGCTGTCGTTTCGTTCACGTGTTGGTTCATCATCCATCCGTTCGAGCGTTAATTCGAGCCGGTCTGATGTGAATCGATTGCCTCTCGGATTGTCCATTTAACGTCGTACGCGTACTCTCCCCATGCAATCGTTGCGCAGCGAGCGTAACCCACAAATGAAGTTGATTGCGTGGAGCCGCCCCGAGGAGGCAGCACAACAAAGCACATAACTGATTGCGGCACTGTAGGGCTAGATGCGTGCTCGTCGCTTCGTACAAATTCCTTCGAATCTTTAAAAGGAATCGTGAAATAATTACAGCTTCCTTTAGGAAAATAATGTTCTATCTTCTTCTATGTGGAAGTAATTCAATATGCAAAGGGTAACGTAAAAAACGTAACGTTATTGGACCATTCTGTGAAAGGTTGATGACGTAACCGTAATTTCGGAGGTAGAAGAAGAAGCTCTTATTTGTGGTGATTCAAGTACCATTGCTAATCAATTTGACAAATACTTTGCTGATATATCAGAAATACTTAAGCCGCGTATAAAAGCATCCAACAATTGCAGTTTTTCAGGGGAGACACACAAAAGGAATCATTTATGTCAAATAATTTTGTCTTTGATTCAATAACATATCTAGAACTTTATAAACTTAAAATGTCCTCAAAGATGGAATTTCAATTGCCTGGTATGTGGTTGATGTATTGTGCTATATCTGCAAACTAAGCGTTACTAAGAGTTGTTTTGTTCAGTCAATGGAAAATTCAGTAGCCCACTTAGCTTAAAACGTCTGCCCGGGACGAAAGAAAAAAAAATAACAACAAAGATCTTCTTGTCTGTCAAACGGATACACGAACAGACATCTCAAAATGATATAGTTTCCAAAATTCCAAATCCTAATGACCATATCCCAGAATTTCCATAGGATGAAGTTCTATAGTCGCATCTTAGTCCTACATTCCGAATTTCATGCGAATCGCTTGAGAAACTGCTTTGTTCGAGAAATTCCAGACAATGATGATCATATTCCAGAATTTCCAGAGGAAGAAGTCTTATAGTCGCATCTTAGTCCTACATTCCTAATTTCATACGAATAGCTTAAGAAATGGCTTAGTTCTCAAAATAGTGAGATTTAACAGTGTCTCACTTAACAGTGTGTCATAACAGTCACTTAACAGTGTGTCACAACAGTGTCTCACTTAACAGTATGGCACTTAACAGTGTGTCATAGCAGTATGGCACTTAACAGTGTGTCATAACAGTCACTTAAAAGTGTGTCACAACAGTGTCTCACTTAACAGTGTGTCACAACAGTGTCTCACTTAACAGTGTGTCATAACAGTCACTTAAAAGTGTGTCACAACAGTGTCTCACTTAACAGTGTGGCAATTAACAGTGTGTCATAACAGTCACTTAAAAGTGTGTCACAACAGTGTCTCACTTAACAGTGTGGCAATTAACAGTGTGTCATAACAGTCACTTAAAAGTGTGTCACAACAGTGTCTCACTTAACAGTATGGCACTTAACAGTGTGTCATAGCAGTATGGCACTTAACAGTGTGTCATAACAGTCACTTAAAAGTGTGTCACAACAGTGTCTCACTTAACAGTGTGTCACAACAGTGTCTCACTTAACAGTGTGTCATAACAGTCACTTAAAAGTGTGTCACAACAGTGTCTCACTTAACAGTGTGGCAATTAACAGTGTGTCATAACAGTCACTTAAAAGTGTGTCACAACAGTGTCTCACTTAACAGTGTGGCAATTAACAGTGTGTCATAACAGTCACTTAAAAGTGTGTCGTTGTGACACAGTGTCTCACTTAACAATGTGGCACTTAACAGTGTGTCATAACAGTCACTTAAAAGTGTGTCACAACAGTGTCTCACATAATAGTGTGTTATAACAGTCACTTAACAGTGTGTCATAACAGTCACTTAAAAGTGTGTCACAACAATGTCTCACTTAACAGTATGGCACTTAACAGTGTCTCATAACAGTCACTTAACAGTGTGTCATAACAGTCACTTAAAAGTGTGTCGTTGTGACACAGTGTCTCACTTAACAGTGTGGCACTAACAGTGTGTCATAACAGTCACTTAACAGTATATCATAACAGTGTCTCACTTAACATTTTACTTTTTGACGTTGTCACGTTAAAAAATGGTGTAACTCAGGGCTCTGTTCTTGGTCCTCTTTTATTTTTGAGTTCTACTAATTCTTTCTTGAATTTTGCAATTTGGATGTTATGGCTATGATTCTGAAAACAAAGAGTTTCTGGTTCCTCCTCCTCCTTCTTAATTCCGTTACAAAAGTTTAATTAGTCGGACTAGTCCTATCCTCAGTAGAAGGTATTCCTAATCCAAGGCGGAACAGCATAAGCTGATAAATGCATGGTTAAGAGGGTGTTTAGTAGATAGTATGCTGAGTCTGAATACCTGGTGACATTCGGTTTCAACTGGTCTTCATATGATATATCAGACTTTCCAAAGACTCCCAAAAGACCCTCAAGAGGCTCTACAAATGACCCCGAAAAGACCCTTAAAAGACTCTTCAAAAAGCTCCCCAAAATACCCGGGGAGTAGGAACAAGTCTTATAGTGGCATCTTAGTCCAACTAAGATGAGATGCTATCTTGCTGCGTCACACCACCCCACAAGAGAGCCACCTTGCTCTCATAGTACACTTATTGCTCTGAACGAGCTTGGCTAACAGAAGCCTTCAGCAATCGTAATTACGTTGCGTTAATTTCCCGTTAAATGCTCGTGTCAGCTTTTTACCACAATTTCCAACAACAAAAATTAATGAAATCACATCATCATCCTGATTATGTGAACTGCCGCCGCGCTGTGTTTTATCCCCGGCACAGCCGTATCCGCATATCACTGGACCATCCGCATGCAACCCACCGACCCATCGGACCCACCCACCGACCGACCACGTTGATGGATGCCATCAATACTTCTGATCGGATGCTGGCGGCGCACAATATTAAATCTGTCCTGCGGTGATAATTAATACGTTTGCTGGTAGCCCAGTGGCCTGTTTATTGGCCAACAACAGACTATCGCTTTCATTGGCGGCAAGCGGAGAGAGAGAGTTGAGGTTGGTCGGTCGTCCTTCTGTATCCGTGGGATATTGTTTGGTGGTCCCTCCGGCAAAAACGGATTTCGAGCAAGCGATTTGCAAAAATTAATTTCATATTTTTGCTGTTATTGTTGTTGTTGTTGTTGTTGTAATTATGATACGCGATTGCGACGATTTGAAACCTCTCTGGAGACTACAGGCACACAGCGTTGGCCTTAAGGTGAGTTGGGTGAGCACAAGGGATGGAAAAGGGGAAATGCTTGCTTGCCGTCTCGAATGTTTGCTGTTCCCTTTGTCAGATTGATTTCAAAAGGAAAGGAAGATAGGAAGGAAGGAAGACGTTCGTGTCATCAAGAGGCGGAATGCCACCGGCTATTTCTTTTGAGTGATATCCTTTTTAAAAAAATTTATTTAACTTAACTTGTTCCCTTGTTGTCTATATTTTCGACTACTTTTTAACCACCTTCCGCACGACCTAGAGAGCTGAAATTTTTTGAGCAGCTCAGCGTTAAGGGTCATTTCTTAGATGTCGCGTATGACGCGTGTCTCTAATCGCGTATGGCACGTGCGATGCGTAGAAAATGTGTTAATCTTTGGAGTAGACACCCATCTCGAAAACAGAAACAGATTTGGCGGTTATTACCAAATAATGCACTGTAATGTAAAAATAAAAGGATTGTGTGGCATGTGGCGTGCGGCGTGTGATGTTTGGCGTGTGTCCCGTGTGCCAAATTGATATTCGTTGTTTCATTGCGTATGAGCTAGAATTCTCTTTTGAGCTACGATAGTTCAGCTGTTCCTTATTCACATTTCCACATTCTGTTCCATATTCGCTGTCGACTTCACTGCTCATCCGCTGCAGACGTCGTCCACCTGCATCAGTCACAATACTTGCCGTCGTACAACGTAACATCGCTGTGTGGTTGCCCCGCAGGTTGTTACGCTGGTACACCTCAGCAGCATCTCAACATATCACTGCATCTGTCACTATCCTCGCCGTCGCACGACCTTTTCAGGATTTACGCTCTTCTCAGGCTCACGCCCACCCATCGCTGAGGGTTAACGCTCGTCTCAAGCTCACGCCCACTCATCGCTGAGGGTTTACGCTCGTCTCAAGCTCACGTCCACGCATCGCTGAGGGTTACGCTCGTCTCAAGCTCACGCTCACGCATCGCTCAGGATTGACGCTTGTCTCAGGCTTCCGCTTACGCATCGCATAGGGCGCACGCTCGTTTCAGGCTAACGCCCACGCATCGCTCAGGATTTACGCCCGTCTCAAGCTCACGCTCACGCATCGCTATGGATTCACGCTCGTCTCAGGCTTCCGCACACGTCATACGCAAAGGCTCACACAAAAGGCGCACGAAGGCTCATGCACTCTGGCTCTCTTCAAGGCTCGCCCGGTTCATGTCATCAGCGCTCACGTCAAAGATCACATCTTTTATGAACACGTCGCTCAGGCTAACGCATCGTTAAATCAATACATTATAAGAAATTCGAAGAGTCACCAACTAGAAATTTTATTGTAACGACCCCTTTACTCTGAACCCTGGTCACGCTGAGTTTACCCCGGCTGGGAACACTCCGTTTTTACATATTATGTCATAATTTGTCCTACAGTCTTTTAATTTATCAAATTATGTGTCAATATTTGTCATAATTTTTTTAAAAAATGTCATAGTTTTTTACAATTTGTCATAATTTGTCATAAATTGTCATATTTTTCCACAAATTGTCCTAATTTGTCAAATTATAAGTCGATATTTGTCATATTTTTTTTACAAATTGTCGTCATTTTTTAAAACTTTCCATAAATTGTCATAATTTTTTACAATTTGTCATAAACTGTCATAATTTGACAAAAATTATTTTAATTTATCAAATTATATGTCAATATTTGTTATAATTTTTCATAAATTGTAGAAATTTGTCTGAATTTGTCAAATTATATGTCAATATTTGCCATAATTTGTGATAAGTTGTCATAATTTTTCATAATTTGTCATAAATTGTCATATTTTTCCACAAATTGTCATAATTTGTCAAATTATAAGTTGATATTTGTCATATTGTTTTTAAAATTGTCGTAATTTTTTAAAATTTTCCATAAATTGTCATAATTTCTTACAATTTGTCATAAATTGTCAAAATTTGACAAAAATTATTTTAATTTGTCAAATTATATGTCAATATTTAGTAAAATTTTTCATAAATTGTCATAAGTTGTCATAAATTGTCATAAATTGTCATAATTTCTCATAATTTGTCATAAATTGTCATAAATTGTCATAAATTGGTCACAAACTGTGATACTTTTTCATACTATCATAATTCCTATCCAGTGATGGTCACAGGGTTATATGATTTCCCCCTTTGTGAACAATACAGACGCAGGAATAGTCCATTGTGGTACTCCGTTAGAACTTTTTGGTACCATCCGATTCTGTTATAGGCTGCTGCTGCTGCACTTAATAACCTCCGTTTTGGCGGCTGTTGTTTGGCTTTCAATTGCAGCAGATGCAGAGCGCAAGAGATTTTGGAGAGATATCGCTGGACACACGCTACAATAAAACCCAATCAAATGCTATTTTAGAGGCGATAGCATAGCACATACCCTGTTTATATGATAAGGATATCTGTGCATCTTGTCATGCTACATTGCTGCTCTGTTCTGTTCGGTTCGGTTCGATTTGCTTCTGTCGTGTATGCGGTGCATCTCTGTCCCATGGGGTAATAAGTGCTTATTCTGTGTCCAGATGTGTGTCCGGCCGGCTAAGCTATATCATTGCTCTATAAACAATGGCATTTTCCAGCATTGCATTGGCACCCAGAGAGATCTTTGTTTTATTTGTTCGTCCGTCCGTTCGTTTGTTTGTCTGTCTGTCTGTCTGTTTGCTGTCTCTGCATGTGGTATGTATGCAGCGTGTGCGCTACGTCACACACCTACCACCCACACATTCATTGCAAATTCCATTCTCAGCTATGTCCGCACCATTTCCGCTCACCAACAGCACCACGCCCGGACGACGCATCGCATCAGCACATTGTCCAATTGCCATAGCCATTAAGCTCGACCAGCTGGACCCCTTGAACAGAATACTAGCTAGCAGTCAGTAGCCATCGGCCAGTAGCGGCCAGCTTCTGTCCAATTCCTTTTTATCCGAAATTTCAAATTCAGAGACTGCACTGCACACTACCCGACGTTTTCAACCGCAATAGTTGTCTACGGGTTGGGTACTGGGTAGGTAGATACGTTGGTCCTTTGGTCCGTCCCTTGCATTGTACTCGTATCTGTATATTTCTTGTCGTTCATCCATCTATTGTCTTGTGTTGTTTATTTTTTTTCTTCTTTCCTTTTTCTTTGTGGATGTGGTGGCTGCACTGGACTTACTTGCAGCTTTCTTAGTGCAATTTAGTGTAGCAATACAGGGTAGTGTGCATGCGTGTGGGTGAGTGCTTAATTTACCATCAAATTTCGGACTCCACATGGCACATAATATTCCACAGACATCCACATCGGCATAGACACAACACACAACAAAGAAAGGTCGAACAGTGTATGCGGTGGATGGTTTGCGCTGAAGTGCTGGGCGCCGGGTGTGCCAGGTTTTTCGGTACCTTATACTGAGTTGTATTTGGTACACAGCACAGATTGGACTGAGGCGAGCCGACTGTCGGTGGTGGTGGTGGTGGTAGTTCGTTCTTTAATTTAAAAAAAAGACTGTCGTAGAATCTCGAGAATTGCTTGCTAATCACGTGACCAGTGGGCAAGTAGGTGTGTGTTATTTGCACACGCACTCTTCCAGTATTCCAGGATATGCATGTCGTTCTATAATTTGCATTCAGTCAGTTGTTAAATGCAAAATGGATGCTTCCTTACCACCAACGTGGAACATTAAACCTACGCGTGGTAAAATATCGACGGTCGGCCATCAGCAGAATTGGGGGAATAACAGAAAATGCATCAGAATTGAAGGTGGGGCCGTAACTATATGTGTGACTGGGAATTTTCCTTCAATACACGAAAAGCTGAATAGACGGGCTGGCGCGAGGCAAATATCCTCGCCCGTAAAAGAAGAAGAAGAAGCAGACGAAGCAGCAGGCGATGGAAAAATATCTAAAGTTTCAAAACTAACTACACCATCTTTTTACAGACTTTAAAGCCGCCTATGATAGCATAGCCATAGTAGAACTTTATAAAGCCATGAGCCAAGAATTCGGCATCCCAAACAAACTGACACGACTATGTAGGTTGACCATTATGACCAATGTTATAAGCCCGGTAAAAATATCCGGATCACTAGCAAGCCCATTCGAGATCTATAACGGGCTTCGACAAGGGGATGGACTGGCCTGCGTCCTCTTCAACCTGGCGTTGGAGAAAGTGATCTGAGACTCTGACCTAACGGCGAGAGGAACAATCCTCCAGTCCATCCAGATACTGGCTTACGCAGACGATATTGACGATATTTTAAGGGTTTTTTGGGGAGTCTTTTAAGAGGTTTTGGAGGGATCTTTTGAGGATCTTTTGTGGTCTTTTGAGGGTCTTTTGTGGGTTTTTTTTTGATGATTACTTTGAGGGCATTTTAAGGGATTTTCGCGGGTGTTTTGGGGGTCCTTTGAGGGTCTTTTGGGTGTCTTGTGATGGTCTTTGTGGGGGTCTTTTAAGGGTTTTTTGGGAGTCTTTTGGGGGCTTTTTGATGACAACTTTAAGGGTATTTTGAAGAAGGACTTTTGGGGTGTATTCTGGAAGTCCTTTGAGGATCTTTTGGGGGTCTTGTGATGGTCTTTACTGGAGATTTTTGTGGAGTCTTTTGAGGGTTCTTTAAGAGTCTTTTGGTTTTGTTTTGGGAGTCATTTGAGGGACTTTTGGGGGTTTTTTAGAGGGCCTTTTTGGGGTATTTTGGGGAGTCTTTTGGTGGTCCTTTGAGGGTCTTGTGGGGGTCTTGTGAGGGTTTTTTGGGGAGTCTTTTGATGGTATTTTGTGGCTCTTTTGAAGGTCGCTTGGAGGTCCTTAAAGGGTCTTTTGGGGGTCTTTTGGTTGTCTTTTGAGGATCTTCTTTGGGGTATTTTGGGGAGTCTTCTGAGGGTCTTTTTGGGTTTTTTTTTGGTCTTTTAGGTGGTCTTTTGTATGTCCTTTGAGGGTCTTTTGGGGGTCTTTTTGGTGTCTTTTGAGGGTTTTTGATGACTCTTTTGAGGGTATTTTGTGGGTCTTTTGTATGTCTTGTGGGGGTCTTTTGAGGGTCTTTTTTTTGGGTCTTTTGGGTCTTTTGTTCGTTCGAATCGTGAGTTATGGTCGCGAGTTCATACAAAAATCCTATGGAAAACAGCATTTTCCCGTTTTTTTTCTCCTAATTTTACAATTTTCCGGGCAACTTTTCTATTTTTGATGATAAATTATATCAAATTTATGACAAATCCTAACAATTTATGACAATTTTTGGGAAATTATGTCAAAATTATGATAATTTATGACAATTTATGTCAGAATATGTCAAACTATGACAAATAAAGATAATTTATGACAACATATGACAAACAAATTGTCATAATTTCATAAAGTGCCAAGTTTTCTTCGTTAGTTGAAGAGCGGACCGTAATGCGCTGAAAGTGTCTAACAATTAATGGCCATCCACTCAGTGGTTGGTTGTTGTAGGCCGAATACGAATTTTTTCGTAGAAAACTTGAAGCACTCTTTGGACTGGGCTTTATATTTTGGCTTTAATTTATTTCGATTACAAAACGAGCTCGCACACACTCGCATACATACACTCGTATATGTTCGTCGTCAGAAAAGGTGCTAAGTCGTTTATAGTCGTCAACGTCTATCTACTGGGCGCCTAAAGGAAATTTTGTTTTTGTCCCAACCGAAAAAAAGGAGCTTTGTGTTTTTCTTGCCGTTGAATTTGTGCTCTTGAATGGATATCCTTCTTGCCATAACTCTGTGCCCAACCCCTTATTACTTCAATTGCGTCGTATTAACATTTTCTGGATGACTTCTTTCATTTAACGCAAAAGAGTCTCCACACAAAGCGCCAAGAGTCATCGCACGGAGCACAAACCAACAGCAACAACAACCAGCAGCAACCGTCATCAGCATCATCATCAAGCAAGCAAGCAACCAACCAACCAACCAACTAAGCAGCCGCCGCGCCGCGGTCGTTGGTTCTTTCCCGCAAACCTCATCGACCGTAAAAACGAATCTCCTCATCGTGGCGCCGCCGTCAACATGCATTCACATCATCATCATCATCATCATCAGTTCACATGACACAAGGACGGGAGGTAGGAACGTGTGTGCTACACACACACACTCACTCACTCCTACACGAAAACACTTTTTTGCCCAGTCATGTGAGCTCGCACTTTTAATTACCGCGCCCCGCTGCCAAGAGATTCGCGACGACTCAAACCATCCTGAGGTTGAGTTTTTTCATAAAAATCAGAAACAGCAGGATTTTCGTTGAATGTTGTTGTTGTTGTTGTGTTGTTGTGTTGTTGTGTTGTTGTTGCTGCTGCGATTACGACTCGAAGGAACTGTATGCGTGTGTATGGGTTTTTGTTGCTTCTTTCAGTCGAATTTGCCGCGTCCGCAAACTCAGGCGAAGAACTTACTGAGTAGTGTGCGTGGCGATGCGTCTTCGCGTAATTGCAGAAAGGACATGAAAACAATTCCTGGATGAAGAAGAAAAAAAAAACAAAGCGACATGCAGATGATGTTGTTGTAGATACTCTGCGGGTCCCTTAACATGGCGCGGATGGTTAATTCTTCTCGGCTAACAACCAACCAACCCATTACTGAGGGTGGTAACTCCACCCAACGACGAGTAACTCATTTAATCCGAAATCATTCTAATTCCGGGAATAGTAGCAAAGTAGGTTTGTGACGTTGAAGACAATGTCTCGGTAAACGGGAGGAAGGCTCAAATGTTTGTTAATGATCCGTTGATCCATTGCATGGCCTGCTCTTAGCATTACTCCTACTACTACACTACTCCTCTCTACACTCCTCCACTCTCGTTTAATCACACCCTTTCTCACCCATTATTGTACACATCACGGCAAGTCATTAGTATCAAGCGGATAAAATTGTCCGTTGAGCTATCTGGGAAACGTTACATTTATAGTATGGGTCAGAGGCAGGTTCCTGCAGAATCAAACCGTCACCGGTACCGATAACGATATCATGGCATCCAATTTGACATCCCTAAACTCGGTCCAGGGTAGGTCTACGGCTAGGTCTGCCAAGCTGTCATGTCCCATATATTCTTCCACAAAAGATTGTTCCTATTCAGAAAGTTTTGTTGGACTAGCCTCAATAAAAAAATCTTGTTAAAGAAAAATATTCTTTCTGCTTATTTCTCTATGGCTAAACAAGCGAGACAGAAAAATGAGCATCGAACATCGAACATCGAAAATCGATCATTGAGCATCGAACAGCGAGCATAGAAAATCGATCACTTAACATCAAACATCGAATATCGAACATCGAATATCGAACATTGAACATCGAACATCATACATCATTCATCGAACATCGCGCATCGAACACGCATCGAACACGCACATCGAACATCATACATCGAACATCGAACATCATACATCGTACATCGTACATCGAAAATTGAAAATTGATCATTGAGCATCGAACAGCGAACATAGAAAATCGAAAATTGAACATTGTTCAAACATCAGACATCGCACATCATACATCGAACATTATACATTGAACATCATACATCGAACATCATGCATCGAACATCATACATTGAACATCATACATCGAACATCAGACATCAAACATCATAAATCGAACATCATACATCGAACATCATACATTGAACATCATACATCGAACATCATGCATCGAACATCAGACATCAAACATAAAATATAATACATCGAACATCATACATCGAACATCAAACATCGAACATCATACATCCAACATCATACATCAAACATCGAACATCGCGCATCGAACTTGCACATCGAACATCATACATCGAACATCGAACATCAAACGTCATACATCGAACATCATACATCGAACATCATACATTGAACATCATACATCGAACATCAAATATCATACATCGAACATCATACATCGAACATTATACATCGAACATCATGCATCGAACATCAGACATCAAACATCAAATATCATACATCGAACATCATACATCGAACATCATACATCGAACATCATACATCGCGCATCGAACTTGCACATCGAACATCATACATCGAACATCGAACATCAAACGTCAAACATCGAGCATCAAACATCAAACATCGCGCATCGAACATCGAACATCATACATCGAACATCGAACATCAAACGTCATACATCGAACATCATACATCGAACATCATACATTGAACATCATACATCGAACATCATGCATCGAACATCAGACATCAAACATCAAATATCATACATCGAACATCATACATCGAACATTATACATCGAACATCATACATCAAACATCGAACATCGCGCATCGAACTTGCACATCGAACATCATACATCGAACATCGAACATCAAACGTCAAACATCGAGCATCAAACATCAAACATCGCGCATCGAACATCGAACATCATACATCGAACATCGAACATCAAACGTCGAACATCGAGCATAAAACATCAAACATCGCGCATCGAACATCGAACATCATACATCGAACATCAAACATCGAACATCGAACATCATACATCGAACATCATACATCGAACATCATACATCGAACATCATACATCGAACATCGAACATCAAACTCGCACATCGAACATGGAACATCATACATCGAACATCATACATCGAACATCATAAACATACATCGAACATCATACATCGAACATCATACATCATACATCATACATCGAACATCGAACATCGAACATCGCGCATCAAGCATAAACTCAAACTCACACTCAAACTACAATCGATTACCACCAACAAACAAACACAGTATAGTTCTTAATTATTTCATTCTTCAACTCGGGATAACGCATACACAAACACAAACACACACACTCACACCCGCACACACATACTACTTACAAAACAATAACATTTAATTGACTGTCCAATCTTTACCGCAAATCTCTCGCATCGCTCACTCAATTAATTCTGGAATTTATTTTCCTTTTCATTATGGCGTCAAAGGGCGACCGTCGCGTCGTCCACCCTCACCGCCACTACCACCACCAACTAAAAAGAAGCAACAAACACAAAAAGGGAAAACAAAAAAAAAAAATCCATCAGAATTCAGGACGGTGCGGAACGACAAACTCTGTTATAATACTTAGATAGCATCGTCGGCACACAGCCTCGACTCTCGAGAGTGTCCTTCATGTTCTCACATCACCTGCGTCGCATAGTCGTCGTCGTCGTGGTCGTCGTCATTGCTGCTATCACATTAAATGCCAATTACCGCGTTATGAACTCCTTCTCATCCTTTTTTTTCCTCCCTGATGCTGATGCATCTCAACCAACGGACCATAACAATGCGAAACCGGCCACTTAAGGATGGCAGAGTAAAATCACGTGCTCGAGTGGTAGCCGTTCGGTCCATAAAAGGACAGATGCAAACAGTGATTGGCCAGCAAAGATAAGCGGAAGGCAAAAAGCACGACCCATGGAGCATGGGAATCTTTAAGGATAGAGCTGCTGGACAGGGCGCGGCGGGAAAAGTGAGTGTTGTCGTCGTCGTTGTCATCGTTCGCTAGGTAGCCGCACATTAGATTATAATCATAAACTCTAAGCGCAATGAACACGACATTCATCGGCTGTTGGAGCAATTTCCCAGACGAGTCCGCCAGTCAGCCAGTCAGCCAGTCAGCCACCAGCTAGCAGACGCTTGTAAATTGGTCGCTTGCGGTTGTGAACGCGAGGTGAAGTGGCAATCATTTAAGAGCTTGGTGGTGGTTTGCTGCTGTTTGTGTTAGCAGCTGAGCACTTACAACAGGACATCAACAAGAAAATTACAATCAAACTTTAGCACCTTAAACCTTAAGCCAAACGACGGTGACCAAGAGCGCGTGAAGCTTAAACTTTTGTGTGGACATCCAGTCCAGGACTCTCATAATTTCGCACAATTTCGACAGAAATTTTAACGAAGGAAGACGACTTGTGGGGGCAGGGAGGGAGGGTCATTCTTCAAATAAATAAATAAATTGAGTTATGTTGGACATAGCAGTCGTGGTAAGTTGGAAGCGGAAATGGAAATGAAATGTGGATAGGTAGTGTAGCTTATCTTTATCTCACAGGGACTCATTAAAGCAGTTTGGCTGGGGAGTCTGACGAATAGGAAAGGAAGTTACTAACAGAGAGTGACTTTCATTTTTGGAAAACGGAAGAGCAAGCTTCTCTCACTTCATCATCATCATCATCATATTTGGCTCAACAACCGGAATCTGGTTTATATGAGTTGGGCATCTCTGGGTGTCCTGTTCTACACGCCACTCTAAGATTTTCAAATCTAATCTCAATCTACCTAATCACATCAAGATGACAAGTAAATCTTGGAACTCCTAACACCCCATCTGTCACAGCAAAGATACGAGATTCTTGGCGACAAATTGTGAGAACCATTTAGAAATCCATTTGGAAATAAGTGACCAGTGAGGCCAATGTGTTGTCTCCCAATCATAGATCGCTCTTGTGGTTCTAAGTCTTCTCATTCTCTTGCAATTCATCTTTCATCAGCAATCTCTCAATTTCTTGGAAATCCTTAGGCGTTACAATGTCGCAGAAGATGTCTTTTGGCGCCCTTTAGGCATCGCATTTGAAAAACCCTTTAGTTCTCTGTGTGTCCAACGATAAGTGTGGAGTAAAGCCACATTGTTTTTACAGGAAACCTTTTGGAAATTTCTATACTCTTAGTCCTAATCGCTAACCTGATCCACTTTCCGATAGTCTGAGCCAAAATAGCTTTCCGGTAATGGCAACGATGTACATTTCCCTTATCACGTGTGTGTACCTCGCTGTCTAATATCTTGCATGCAACAGAGGACTTTCCCCCTCTTCAAGTAAACATCGCACATTCGCCGAGTGTTGTTGTTGTTTGCAGTTGACGCCTTTTTCTCTCCAGTAAATAATGACAACCTTCGCACTCTCCAGCAGGACGCCAGCGTCGGGGGTTTATTGTTGACAATCTGGGGACGGACCTTGTGTGGGAGTTCAACATGCATTTATTTGCTTTTCTTGATTAAGGAATTTCCCTAATGGGGCAAACCATGTCCATATGTCGTCGCCAAGGGAAAATGTGAAGCAGCGGTGACGGCGACGGCGACGGCCGACTCAAATCTAATTAACTACGAGCGGAAATCATAATTGCAGGGATTGTAAAGTGACGCTGGTGGCCAGATCCAGATAGATGGTGCTTTTCTTGTTTCTTTGGCTTGCAACGTAGGACTGACTGTGACGAATTTACTTCAACGAACAGGAGACGTCTTCGTTTTGTCAATGGGCAATGGTAGTTTGAATGGCTTGTTGTTGGTGATGGAGATGGGTGGGAGGGGTGGCCATAGTTGAATTTAGAGAAGCAACACAAAAATAAAACCACTGCTCGCTTCAGTTTTCCTTAATTGAGCGTCTTTCTGAGATAGATGGATGTCCTCCAGGTCACCATCGATACCTAGAAGCTCCTGCCGCCCACGGAAGGTGATGTCCAAAACCCGTCCAAGTATCTGTATCTGCATCATGTATTTGGCTTTGTAACTGTGTTTTGTGTCTATATGTGTATTTGGTATTTGTATCTTTTTTTTGTATCTGTATCTTTGTTTCGTATCTGTATTTTATATCTGTATCTTTAATTTTATTTCGCTTTGTATCTGTATCTTTGCATGTATTTTACTACTTATCTATGTATTGTATCCGTATCTTTGTTTGTATTTTGCATTGTATCTTTATCTGTATCTTTGTTTCGTATCTGTATCTTTGATTGTATTTTACTTTGTATTTGTATCCTTGCATGTGTTTTGCTATCTATCTGTGTTTTGCACTTGTATTTTTGTTT
Source organism: Nephrocerus scutellatus (assembly GCA_947095585.1). Classification (NCBI taxonomy): domain Eukaryota; kingdom Metazoa; phylum Arthropoda; class Insecta; order Diptera; family Pipunculidae; genus Nephrocerus; species Nephrocerus scutellatus. The sequence goes on from OX352766.1 coordinate 2,385,708, forward strand.
GTATTTTGCTATGTATCTTTGTTTCGTATCTGTTTTTTATATCTGTATCTTTGATTGTATTTTACTTTGTATTTGTATCTTTGCATGTGTTTTGCATCTATCTGTGTTTTGTATCTGTATCTTTGTTTCGTTTCTGTATTTTATATCTATATCTTTGATAATATTTTGCTTTGTATCTGTATCTTTGGATGTGTTTTGCTATTTATCTGTGTCTTGTATCCGTATCTTTGTTTCGTATCTGTATTTTATATCTGTATCTGTGTTTGTATTTTGCTTTGTATCTGTATTTTATATCTGTATCTTTGTTTGTATTTTGCTTTGTATCTGTATTTTATATCTGTATCTTTGTTTGTATTTTACTTTGTTTGTGTATCTTTGCATGTGTTTTGCTATCTATCTGTGTTTTGTATCTGTATCTTTGTTTCGTTTCTGTATTTTATATCTGTATCTTTGTTTGTATTTTGCTTTGTATCTGTATTTTATATCTATATCTTTGATTATATTTTGCTTTGTATCTGTATCTTTGGATGTGTTTTGCTATTTATCTGTGTCTTGTATCCGTATCTTTGTTTCGTATCTGTATTTTATATCTGTATCTTTGTTTGTATTTTGCTTTGTATCTGTATTTTATATCTGTATCTTTGTTTGTATTTTACTTTGTTTGTGTATCTTTGCATGTGTTTTGCTATTTATCTATGTTTTGTATCTGTATCTTTGTTTCGTATCCGTATTTATATCATGATGTATTTCTTTGTAAACACAAGCTCTAGCCCTAGTATCTAGGCAGCGTTTACCAGACTTTTACAGTTAAGACGAACCCAGAGAGATAAGAAATACGAAAATCTAAATCTATTTAGGAAATGCGATCCAAAGACCTATGTATCCTGAAGGCTAAAGGCACAGCCATTACATGTTTGCTCTGGATATTCAAAGGCAGTTAACGTTGCGTTATCGCCTTACAATGAATCGAAACGAAAAACGGGGAACGATTAAATGTGGTACACAAAGGACACTAACGAGTGCCAGAAGTACACAATCCCTCTCCCACCATTTCTGTATGGCACCCTCTTTAATATCCCACTCATTTTGTTTGTATGGTGTGTGTTTAGTTTCCTTGTTCTTGGAGCGTTTTTTCTTCATCAAGCCTGCGCTGCGTGCGGATTATGTTCGATTTGGCGTGCGGCGACGTCGTCGTCAGGGCATGAGAGCCATACGATACTAATCGGCCTCGCAATCAAAACATCGCATTCACATCGCAACAGTACGATGGATGGGATGGGTTGGTTTCTTCTCGACTCGAACTCGGCGTTCACTTTTTTGCCCATTTAAGTTGCTCTGCGGCTCTTTATGAAAGCGACCAAGAATTACGTATACAACGGGATAAGTAAATAAGCAAACAAAAAAACGAAACGAACATAACAAGAACGCACCGCACGGCGCACAAACAGACCGAACGAGCGTCCAACAACACAGTACCAGAATAGGGTGTAAGGAGCAACTAAGTTACAAAGGACGAAATCTGCATTAATTGCTTTTAGTCCTGCCGGTGGCAGCCCTTTCGTTTAATTGTCGTCGTCGTCGTCATCGTAGTCGTAGTCGTAGTCGGTGTAAACAGCTACAATATCAACAAGAACAACAACATCAACAACAACAATATTATACGGGAATGCAAGGATACCGAGCACTGCACTTGCCTCAACACATGATGCTTGGGCTTTTAGAGTACTCATAGTCAAAGGGGGGAGGGAAGGGGGGACAACAACATTTTTTTTAAGTCCATAGTTGCAACAGGACCAACGACGATTCATTTTGTGTAGAAAGGAGGTCACCGGCGTTAATATTATGTTTTGCTGGCGGCGGCACAAAGCACACAGTACACATCCTGTAGGCGCACGCACGCGAGCATCAGTAAACTATAAGATACATCTTTCCTTTGCACACTGGCAGCACCCAAGTGGCGCACTGGCAGCACTTTCACAGCAAATGCAAATGCATTAGGCAGCAGGAAACAAAAATTAGAAGCTGGCCTATGCCTGCGCTGCGATATCAAACGTCTTACAGGAAATCGAAGTAGCGTCGGAGTAGCGCCTTCCATCATCTATCGATGTCAGCGATTGCAATTGGGGACAGGGGAGCTGGAGAGCCGCGTCCACTTTCTTGTCAAAGGTAAGACATTATGTATCCACGACAGATAGATACACACAGACATAGCTAATCAGCTGAGTGCTATGCCTGTGCACAACCGGATTCTTTGTGATGATCATCATTTACAGACTAGAGTTTGGTTGGTTTCGATTCACTAATAGTGGCATATGACCAACAAAATACAGGAGGCACAGAAGATTTCAACAATTGACTTGGCTCTTTCTAGGAAGCAAAAGATACAATGTCACCAGCAGAAAGACGACCAAAAAAAGCACAAACAAGTTATTGTCAGATTTTAATTTTGAGGTCCTTTGACATCCCACAATTCACAATCACTGGAATATGCTATGACGTGGAGGAGGAGGAATAAGAAACATGAACGAACAACACTCTCTCATACTGCTGCGTCACCACATGGCCAGCATCACTATCATTATTATTATGAACGCCCAAGCCATTCCCAGTGATTGTTTGGTCTTCGGAAGATGGAGCAGACAGATTGAGGGATGCAGATTTTTGGAAAGAAGAGGAGACAAATAAACAAGCCAGCAAACAAGAGGGGGAAGCACAAGCAAAACATCCAAATTGAGAAATATTTTCGTGCACGTTGTGGGGATTCACCAGAAAGAAGCACAAGGAACCACAGACACCGCAACAGACATTAGTCGGGCAGCTCTTGTACAACAACAGCACATCAGAATGTAGAGGCAGCAAATGGCAATGTGCAGACCATGTGCATTGCATACAATAAGAGTCCAAAAAGGGAGCTATGTGCTGGGTACGATGTTGATGCTCGACTCGACTCCCCTATACACTTCCAACCAACTGTGTGGATCGATCGGTCCGTCTGTCGGTCGTTCTTGTCCTGTTCTAATACATGACATGGGAGGCGGCGGCGCGTGATGAATGTGAATGGATGCCATGTCGAGTCGTGTCTAAGCTTTTGAATGCTTTCCTTGTAAAATATCTTTTCCAAAGTCCGGATGCCATGGAAACACTGGCATGGACAGCAACGGCAACCAGATGATTCCCCGAATATAAAACTGAGAGAACGTTATGCAGAGATAGAGGAAGGATTGAACGGAGGAAGGAGGATAGAAATAAGGAACGGCAATTTGGCAAATTTTATGCACATGTCGTCCTGCATGCATGCGTTGGCGTTGTTCGATGCCAATCCATTTTCCAAGTGCACATGCAATGCATGTGTATGTGCAATGTTAATCCAAACAAACCGACCGAACAGAAATCAACACAACAAATATTTCCCCCTCCCTCTTTCTCTCTATAACTCTTCTATCTTCTATCTCCCTGACATTAGACAAAATGTATCTAAGCGCTGTCACGCCGCCGCCTTCTGTCAAGATTGCTGCCGCTGGCCTGGACACTGCACTACAATAATTTCTGTTTTGCTAAAGTCAGCAAAAAATACGGCTTGGAAATGTGGTTGCTACACATATGTTATATACCATTTAAAAAGGCTAACAAATTGCGAGTTTAATGGTATAACTTTTCCCATTTCCAATGGTTAATTCCATTGAAAGTTTTTCACATGAAAAGTTGATTGCAATTTCTTATCAATAAGAGTCTTTAAATGGATCTTAATTGGACTTAGAAATAAGATGGCTACATGTTGGTGTTTTATACCATTAATAAGAGAAGGTAATGGTGAGTTTAATGGTATACCTTATTCCACGTCTAAGGGTTAATTCCATTGAAAGTTTTTCACTTGAAAAGTTGATTGCAATTTCTTATCAATAAGAGTCTTTAAATGGATCTTAATAGGACTTAGAAATAAGATGGCTACAGGTTGGTGTTTTATACCATTAATAAGAGAAGGTAATGGTGCATTTAAGGGTATAACTTATTCCACGTCTAATGGTTAATTCCATTAAAAGTTTTTCACATGAAAAGTTGATTGCAATTTCTTATCAATAAGAGTCTTTAAATGGATCTTAATTGGACTTAGAAATAAGATGGCTACATGTTGGTGTTTTATACCATTAATAAGAGAAGGTAATGGTGCATTTAATGGTATAACTTATTCCACGTCTAATGGTTAATTCAATTGAAAGTTTTTCACATGAAAAGTTGATTGCAATTTCTTATCAATAAGAGTCTTTAAATGGATCTTAATTGGACTTAGAAATAAGATGGCTACAGGTTGGTGTTTTATACCATTAATAAGAGAAGGTAATGGTGCATTTAATGGTATAACTTATTCCACGTCTAATGGTTAATTCCATTGAAAGTTTTTCACATGAAAAGTTGATTGCAATTTCTTATCAATAAGAGTCTTTAAATGGATCTTAATTGGACTTAGAAATAAGATGGCTACATGTTGGTGTTTTATACCATTAATAAGAGAAGGTAATGGTGAGTTTAATGGTATACCTTATTCCACGTCTAAGGGTTAATTCCATTGAAAGTTTTTCACTTGAAAAGTTGATTGCAATTTCTTATCAATAAGAGTCTTTAAATGGATCTTAATAGGACTTAGAAATAAGATGGCTACAGGTTGGTGTTTTATACCATTAATAAGAGAAGGTAATGGTGCATTTAAGGGTATAACTTATTCCACGTCTAATGGTTAATTCCATTAAAAGTTTTTCACATGAAAAGTTGATTGCAATTTCTTATCAATAAGAGTCTTTAAATGGATCTTAATTGGACTTAGAAATAAGATGGCTACATGTTGGTGTTTTATACCATTAATAAGAGAAGGTAATGGTGCATTTAATGGTATAACTTATTCCACGTCTAATGGTTAATTCCATTGAAAGTTTTTCACATGAAAAGTTGATTGCAATTTCTTATCAATAAGAGTCTTTAAATGGATCTTAATTGGACTTAGAAATAAGATGGCTACAGGTTGGTGTTTTATACCATTAATAAGAGAAGGTAATGGTGCATTTAATGGTATAACTTATTCCACGTCTAATGGTTAATTCCATTGAAAGTTTTTCACATGAAAAGTTGATTGCAATTTCTTATCAATAAGAGTCTTTAAATGGATCTTAATTGGACTTAGAAATAAGATGGCTACATGTTGGTGTTTTATACCATTAATAAGAGAAGGTAATGGTGAGTTTAATGGTATACCTTATTCCACGTCTAAGGGTTAATTCCATTGAAAGTTTTTCACTTGAAAAGTTGATTGCAATTTCTTATCAATAAGAGTCTTTAAATGGATCTTAATAGGACTTAGAAATAAGATGGCTACAGGTTGGTGTTTTATACCATTAATAAGAGAAGGTAATGGTGCATTTAAGGGTATAACTTATTCCACGTCTAATGGTTAATTCCATTAAAAGTTTTTCACATGAAAAGTTGATTGCAATTTCTTATCAATAAGAGTCTTTAAATGGATCTTAATTGGACTTAGAAATAAGATGGCTACATGTTGGTGTTTTATACCATTAATAAGAGAAGGTAATGGTGCATTTAATGGTATAACTTATTCCACGTCTAATGGTTAATTCCATTGAAAGTTTTTCACATGAAAAGTTGATTGCAATTTCTTATCAATAAGAGTCTTTAAATGGATCTTAATTGGACTTAGAAATAAGATGGCTACATGTTGGTGTTTTATACCATTAAAAACGGAAGGTGATGACGAGCTTAATAGTGTACCTTATTCCACGTCTAATGGTTAACTCCATTGAAAGTTTTTCACTTGAAAAGTTGATTGCAATTTCTTATCAATAAGAGTCTTTAAATGGATCTTAATTGGACTTAGAAATAAGATGGCTGCATGTTGGTGTTTTATACTATTAAAAACGGAAGGTAATGGCGAGTTTAATGGTATACCTTATTCCACGTCTAAGGCTTAATTCCATTGAAAGTTTTTCACTTGAAAAGTTGGTTGCAATTTCTTATCAATAAGAGTCTTTAAATGGATCTTAATAGGACTTAGAAATAAGATGGCTACAGGTTGGTGTTTTATACCATTAATAAGAGAAGGTAATGGTGCATTTAATGGTATAACTTATTCCACGTCTAATGTTTAATTCCATTGAAAGTTTTTCACTTGAAAAGTTGATTGCAATTTCTTATCAATAAGAGTCTTTAAATGGATCTTAATAGGACTTAGAAATAAGATGGCTACAGGTTGGTGTTTTATACCATTAATAAGAGAAGGTAATGGTGCATTTAAGGGTATAACTTATTCCACGTCTAATGGTTAATTCCATTGAAAGTTTTTCACTTGAAAAGTTGATTGCAATTTCTTATCAATAAGAGTCTTTAAATGGATCTTAATAGGACTTAGAAATAAGATGGCTACAGGTTGGTGTTTTATACCATTAATAAGAGAAGGTAATGGTACATTTAATGGTATAACTTATTCCACGTCTAATGGTTAATTCCATTTAAAGTTTTTCACATGAAAAGTTGATTGCAATTTCTTATCAATAAGAGTCTTTAAATGGATCTTAATAGGACTTAGAAATAAGATGGCTACAGGTTGGTGTTTTATACCATTAATAAGAGAAGGTAATGGTGCATTTAAGGGTATAACTTATTCCACGTCTAATGGTTAATTCCATTTAAAGTTTTTCACATGAAAAGTTGATTGCAATTTCTTATCAATAAGAGTCTTTAAATGGATCTTAATAGGACTTAGAAATAAGATGGCTACAGGTTGGTGTTTTATACCATTAATAAGAGAAGGTAATGGTGCATTTAATGGTATAACTTATTCCACGTCTAATGGTTAATTCCATTGAAAGTTTTTCACTTGAAAAGTTGATTGCAATTTCTTATCAATAAGAGTCTTTAAATGGATCTTAATAGGACTTAGAAATAAGATGGCTACAGGTTGGTGTTTTATACCATTAATAAGAGAAGGTAATGGTGCATTTAAGGGTATAACTTATTCCACGTCTAATGGTTAATTCCATTTAAAGTTTTTCACATGAAAAGTTGATTGCAATTTCTTATCAATAAGAGTCTTTAAATGGATCTTAATTGGACTTAGAAATAAGATGGCTACATGTTGGTGTTTTATACCATTAATAAGAGAAGGTAATGGTGCATTTAATGGTATAACTTATTCCACGTCTAATGGTTAATTCCATTGAAAGTTTTTCACATGAAAAGTTGATTGCAATTTCTTATCAATAAGAGTCTTTAAATGGATCTTAATTGGACTTAGAAATAAGATGGCTACAGGTTGTTGTTTTATACCATTAATAAGAGAAGGTAATGGTGCATTTAATGGTATAACATATTCCACGTCTAATGGTTAATTCCATTGAAAGTTTTTCACATGAAAGATTGATTGCAATTTCTTATCAATAAGAGTCTTTAAATTGATCTTAATTGGACTTGGAAATAAGATGGCTACATGTTGGTGTTTTATACCATTAATAAGAGAAGGTAATGGTGCATTTAATGGTATAACATATTCCACGTCTAATGGTTAATTCCATTGAAAGTTTTTCACTTGAAAAGTTGATTGCAATTTGTTCAATAAGAGTCCTTGGATTGTCTTAACTGGACTTGGAACTAAGATTGCTATGTATTAAGATTAGGTAGGTGTTGCCGGAAGGCCTGTAATTTTTGCATACGAATTTCCCGAACACCACCTATCAGAACACGCAGGCAATGCAATCATTTTTCTTTGACTACTTCGCTTCCTGCCATCCGCTATTAGCCAGATGACGAAATGTGGCAGACGATAGAAACAAAAAAAAAAAAAAAAAAAACAGCAGCCAACACAATGCAGGATGTTCCGCATTTATCGTTTCTATCCATTTCAGTTCTCACAGTGCACCACACGCCGCGCCGGCTGCCCCAAACCTCAATTTACGCTTCACCAGAGTATACGCTACGGACACTACAGCACTTAACCCTCTTTATGTCATGTATGACACGATTGAGCTCCTGCGTCGTCGTCAGAAGCTCTTCAGTTCAGCAAAAGCAAAATATCGGTGGAAATAGAAATTTCCATTTGTCCCCTGGTGATTCGATTGAGATATTACCTTTGCCAATGCTTCCTGTTGTTCCACGGCTCCTTCTCCCCGTCCACATCACTATACACGGAGTGTCATTTGTGTTTCCCGTGAAGTGTGTTCGGTGGTGGGGGGTGTGTGTGGAGGCAAGCAATATGTCCTTTAAGTGCGTGTGCGTTTGCCAGCATTTGTGGCCTTTTGTTTGCCGCCATCTCGACCTCAGTTTATTATTCTTCCTTTTGTTGAGGAGTGATGGTGGGGGTATGGGGTATAACAGTCGCTCACAACGAGGATGAGATCTCCCCCGATCCCGATAGCGAGCGATTATGATGTTGTGTAGTTCCCCAGTTGGTTCCTTATCATCAGTTTGGTTTGTTTGTTGCATTTGCCCTGCCTGCCTTTCCACCGATTGGGTATATCGAGGATTCGAGTCGCAGTTGGCCGTCCAACATTTTCCTCTCAAATAACAACAAAGGCGAGTCCCAGCTTTGTTTCGTTATTTGCATTTGAGCGGTTTTTTATTTTTTTATTTTTTTTACTGTCACTGCCATTTAACCGACATTGCAATTGGCCCCACGCGATGAAGCACTTTGGCGGTCACCAGCCACGCTCGACAGCAGAAGATGCTTCCGCTTCCCTACTTTATTACTGTTGTTGAATAATTTTAAAAGCTGGCTTCCCTGTGCCTGTATGCTTCGTGTGTGTGTGTGTGTGTTTATCTTTTGTTCGTTGCATTGTTTCAAGAAACAGAGTAACACAGCGTATCGTGCAGGACAACAAGGAGGGACGATGCTGATGATTCTTTCTTTCATCATAAAACGCGCAATTAATTTCTCTTCGTCTGCAGTTGAGGTTTGCATCCAGGTTTGCACCACCACTGTCACCATCACCAGTCATCCCCCGGTAACCCATGCAGTCCGCCATCAGCAGAAATCAAATTGATTTTCTTTTCGTCGTCGCCATCATCGTGCCTGTTACTTATTAAGGAGTAGCTCTGTTCGGATGGTCGATTAGTAGATTGGTACAAGCAGCACCCTGTGGGGTCCCCGGGGGCAATGACAAAATAAGTCCAAGGACATAGCTGCAACCTGAGCGCTGAACTTTTCGAGTTGTAGGGGCTAAGTACGGTCAAAGATTCTAGATGAGTCTTCTGAGTCCCTCCATCTTGCCAACTCCTTCCTTCTCTCTCTCGCATCCCCTGGATTGGATGCAAGGTGTCACATGATCTGTGCCGATGATTAGCTTGGCTGACAGCGCCCTTTTTTAAAAGTAGCCCAGTCTCTAAGGGAGTATCCGAATACCTGGCACCTTCTTTCTGCGCCACTTCTTCTTCTTCTTCTTCTATCAAAGTTAAAGCCTTTGACAAAAAGTCTTCTAAGACCGGTACTCCGGTAGCACGGTGAGCTTGCTGTCTACCGGTAGTGCTCCATCAACAGTAGGCAGTAGGTTATCCACTGCCGACTACCGCAGGGTGGCCATCAGAGACAAACCTTTAACTGGTAGTGGTGTGACACTTCATAGCCCTTCCGCTGCTGTTAATAACCTCCACTAAAGAGGATTCTTCTAATGGAGATTCACGTAAACGCATTCCCTCAAGAATGGTTTAAAAAGTTCGGCGAAATTCCATTCGGACGGTGAAAGCCCTCGGAAATATTCCAATAGAACACCGGGGCAAATCTAACGACTCCACCGTCCCGGTCGCCAAGCATTGTAAAGTGCATAGCAACAGTGCTCCTCTTGTTCGCCCCACCCTTGCAGCCAATAGTTGATAGAAGATAGAAGATAGAAGATAGAAGATAGAAGATAGAAGATAGAAGATAGAAGATAGAAGATAGAAGATAGAAGATAGAAGATAGAAGATAGAAGATAGAAGATAGAAGATAGAAGATAGAAGATAGAAGATAGAAGATAGAAGATAGAAGATAGAAGATAGAAGATAGAAGATAGAAGATAGAAGATAGAAGATAGAAGATAGAAGATAGAAGATAGAAGATAGAAGATAGAAGATAGAAGATAGAAGATAGAAGATAGAAGATAGAAGATAGAAGATAGAAGATAGAAGATAGAAGATAGAAGATAGAAGATAGAAGATAGAAGATAGAAGATAGAAGATAGAAGATAGAAGATAGAAGATAGAAGATAGAAGATAGAAGATAGAAGATAGAAGATAGAAGATAGAAGATAGAAGATAGAAGATAGAAGATAGAAGATAGAAGATAGAAGAAGATAGAAGATAGAAGATAGAAGATAGAAGAAGATAGAAGAGCTTCTTCCTTTGCTCTGCATGGGAAGCAACGAACTCGAACTCGATTTACCGCCTAAGGTTTCAAGTGACGCCACTCTATCCCATGAGTTCTCTAACTTCCTCTTCTGTTATCCTTTTCCATCACCTACAAGGATGACCAACTTGGTGGCTTCCTTGTGAATACCAGTCATGCGTTGGTTTCGTGATATCATATGCTGGTTTAATCAAAGTGTGGCCAATCCATCTCCATTTCTGTTGCCTAATGGTGACCAAGATCTCCACAAATCTTCTTTGGTGATAGTGTCCGACCATCTTATTCTTAGTATCTGGTCTTTTCAAGTTTTGCAGCCATACAAGAGTACTGGGAGAACGTTAGATCTGGCGATCGTTAGCTTTAGATTTCGGGAGGCTTGTGAGGAGTTCCAGATATTATTTAGCATACTATGAGAGGAGTGTCGCGCCTTGATTACATAAGCGCAAGCATCCGAATTAGTGCCACCACTTTTCAATTCTTTATATTTACTTCGCGTGACCGTGTGTTTGTCTGTTTGTCGTGGAATTTTGCGCCCCAAATATCCAAATATCCTCCAGAAAAAAACGCCTGCTCGAGTGAATACGCTGAACCGAATTTCGCATGACTTTGTCGCATAAATCAGACAATTTCGCGTTTTAGATTAGTTCCGAGGTCGTCTTAAGTCTCTGGCTGATTGGTGGACTTGACATAGTCACAGTGAAGGAAGTCTTGGGGTTTAAAATTACACGAGCGAGGCGGCCAATTGACTTAGAAGGCAATAGCTCGATTGCTTGGCGCCGTTTTGGTAAAAACTCATGTGCTCCAAGTCAACCTCTTCCAATTTAAAAGAGATAGTGAGAGAGAGTGAGAGAGGGAGCGAGCGACGGGGTAGATAGGAGCCAGTTTTTTGTTCTGTCATTCGTCCATCCCTCTACCCTTCACCAATATGTGGCATAAGTTAATTGAATTTTTGTCGATTGATGCTTCTTCTTTTCTATGTTTTTTTGTGTTACTTTACTTAGTGAAGTCTTCCTGGGAAATATTGTATTAAGGTTTGGGAATTTCGGTAAACAAACGCTGGCCGCCGAATAAACTGAATGGATGCATTCCGTGTGATGGGGGTACGGGCGCAATGCTACGTTGCGTTAGCACTCCAATAGCGTCAATTGAAAATAATTTCTGCATCACATCATGAAAAGTTGTAGGCGGTGGAGGTTTATTCCACCATACCAGCCAGCAACCCATAAGTGTTGATTGAAGCCCGATGGCTCGTCCTGCGTCGCACTCTACAATGTTCAATGGTTTTTCAGAAATGCTGATGGTTTAGCAAATTTGCAGTTTCCGTCACGTCACACACAGATCCACACATACACAAGGGAAGAAGCCACGAGCATACAAGAAGCACTCCTCGTGTGCGATGGAAAACCCCCACAAAAAATCGCTAAACTGACAGTAACAATATTTACACAAATTGATTGAGTAGCGGGATGATGATGATGACGTTGATAAATGGTAGTGCGAGTATATGCACCCACCCACCCACCAGAATCTCACAATCGCCACCCATTCCCTTTCAGGATCCATAGTCATCAGTGAGCAGTGAGCAGTGAATGTGGGAGAAACTCGCTTCCCTCTGATATTTGCCGAAAATGTGCATGAAAGACAGGAACCAACGGAAAAAAATCCAATACCCATAAATTCTTTAATAGGAGATACATATCTGTGCAAAGTTGGAACCGGGTTAGTTTGGAAAAAATTATTCTTAGAGCCCTACCACTTCAACTTTTGTCATCGGAGATACACATGTGCTTAACATTTCAAGTAAATCGGGTTAATTTTTAAAAAATTTATGTGGGCACCCTTCAGGCCACAGGGCCTGTTCACTCCAAAAATGTTATCAAAAGTTTTGTCCATCGGAGATACACATGCGTATACAAATTTAAAGAACATCGGGTACATTTTGTAAAATATTTGTATGGGAGCCCCCCGAACCCCGAGTCCCAAGAGGCCCAAAATTTAATAAAATGCATTGTCATTGGAGATACACATGTGTGCAAAGTTTTAATAAAATCTGGCTTTAGGAAGTGCGTTAAAAAGTTATCACAAAATTTTGTTTGCCAGCCAGTCAACCAGCCACGGGCACGCGAAGTTATTATAAAGAATTTATAAAGGAACCTATCCATCCCGCATCAGTACCGTCGACGGGATTTTGGCGCATGGTGTAGGGGGTTAAATTTGAGAGGGTTACGATAGTGCGACACGATGATTTAATTTTTCCACCGTCCGCTGCGCATTGCTGATATCCAAGCCAATATTGGTGCTACCTAGGGAGTCTTTTGAGAGTCTTATGGGAGTATTTAGGGGGTGTTTTGGAAGGTTTTTTGGGGTCCTTTTGGTGGTCTATATATGGTCTTTTGGGATATTTTTGAAGGTCTTTTTATGATACGTAGGGAGTCTTTTGGATGTTTTATGGGGGTCTTTTGGGGTTATATGGGGTTCTTTTGAGGGTCTTTTAGGAGTCTTTTGTGGGTTATTTTGAGTCTTTCTTCTGTTGGTATTTTGGGAGTATTTTGGAGGTTATTTCGAGTCTTTGGTGGTCTTTTTGGAGTCTTTTAAGGATCTTTTAGGAGTCTTTCTTTGGTGGTCTTTTGGGAGTCTTTGAGGGTCTTTTAGAAGTCTTTCTTTTGGTGGTCTTTTGAGAGTCTTTTAGCAGATTTTTGTGGGTATTTGGGGTTCTTTTGGAATATTGTGCCGGTCTTTTGAGAGTCTTTTGGGAGTCTTTTGTGGGTTCTTTTGAGTCTTTCTATTGTTGGTCTTTTGGGAGTCTTATGACCAATAAATTATAATTTTATTCAAAATTTTATAAATTTTTGGAGCTTTTTGGTTTGCGATTGGGGCAAAATTTTAATGTTATGATACCATATTACCATAACTGGAACCGACGTCAAAACCCCTCTAAAGAAAACCCCCATCAAAACCCCCTCAAGACCACATCAAAACCCCCCTTAAGACCTAACTCAAGACCGCCTCTTCAAGACCCCTTTAAAACTCCCTCAAGGCACCACTTAAGATCCTCTCAAAATTCCTCAAGATCTCTATAAGACCAACTCAAGACCCCCTCGAACCACTCACAAGATACAAAAGATATCCATGTTGGCAAAGTTTGAATAAAATCGAGTTTTTAAAAAAAATAATTAATGGATGGGGGCCAATGGGCTTACAAAAAGTCTTGTCGTTGTTGTCGTTCACACGTGTGTTAAGTTTGAATAAAATCGGGCGTTAGGAGGTGGATCAAAAATCTAACACAAGATTTGGCCATAAACGAACAAACACACGGGCGCGCGAATTTAAAAATTCAAGCAACTAAAGGTGCCGAAGTTAAATTGGTTTGGAGCCACCTCTTCATTTTGTCTACGAGTAGACGGGGATAATTTAATCACTCGATTTAATTTGGAGCTTCCAATAACCCATCCAACCATCCATCCAATTTGAGAAAGAAACCCAACAAAATTCATCCATGTGCCCAGAAATTATAAGTGACAGAAGAAGCTGATGGTCGCTGGTGATGTTGAGGGGGGGAGCAGAGAGATGCAGGCGAATCTACCCTTGGTTCCTGATTAGGTTGATGCCTGACGCCTGACATCTTTGCTACATTCTGCTCCTTTGATTTTTCAAAAATCCATCATTTCTCCTCCCTTAAGCCCACCAGGATTACTATCATTGTGCGTCGTCCTCATCGTCATCCTCGTCGTCATCGTCGTCATCGTCGTCGTCCGCGTCGTCATTGGTGAGTACGTTTTCATTTAAATCCAATCAACGACCAACGACCAAGGTAACCGTCGGCCGATGAAGGAATCTAAGAACTTTTCACGAACCACCTCCACCGCCAGCTACATCTCCATTTCATCTCCACCTCCCCAGAACAAATTTACGGAAAGTGTGCTTTCAGTTTCAAAGGAGGTAAGACTTCCAATGTACACCTCTGAATGGTGTTCATGACGATGACGACGACGACACCATCAGGAGAAACAAATTATGGAGGAGAGCAGAGGAGTAAGAGGCATTTTGGGATCGATTCTAAAGAATCAAATGCAAATGTTTGGCGATATAATTAAGTGTGTGTGTGTGGGGTGTGTGAGTGTGTGTGAGTCATGCGGTTGTCGATTCTAACGCTACAGGATGGACAAATATGAAATATGACACAACAAGCGTCAGGCGCCTAGAAGGAGAAGGAGAAGGAGAAGGAGAAGGAGAAGGAGAAGGAGAAGGAGAAGGAGAAGGAGAAGGAGAAGGAGAAGGAGAAGGAAGGAGAAGGAGAAGGAGAAGGAGAAGGAGAAGGAGAAGGAGAAGGAGAAGGAGAAGGAGAAGGAGAAGGAGAAGGAGAGGAGAAGGAGAAGGAGAAGGAGAAGGAGAAGGAGAAGGAGAAGGAGAAGGAGAAGGAAAAGGAAAAGGAAAAGGAAAAGGAAAAGGA